>JASTWL010000019.1:600000-1143292 GCA_035220575.1 Temnothorax rugatulus | reverse complement strand
TTTGTCAAGTTCCAGGTAATCTAACAGTTTCCTGAATCCGTCGCACCATTCCTTTATACTCCAATATACCGGTGCCTCAGCCTGTGAAAATTAAGTTCTCATTTACGCTCATATTAACACGATTGATAAATTTATACTATACTACTATTTTACATATATGTTCAAATGTTCAGAATGCTCATCGAATGTATACATATATCTAACTTACCGAGATAACTCTGTAACTTTGGCAGCCAGACCCAATATTTGCCTAAAAAAAATATCAGCTGTACCACAGACGGGTGGAAGACATATGAGTGGGCACTGATAGTTTTGGATTAGAATCGTACACCTTCCATCCCTAAAACAATTGCAGAAACATGTCAAGATGTTCTTTTGTTTACTTCTATGCTTATAAATACTTATCAGACAGATGAGGCCACCCGCCACTTGACGTAAATCGATGGTAAAAGGTGATAAAAAGAGGAAAGGCGGGGAAACAGCTAGAGATCGAACGATTAGAAACCGATAATGATAGGAAACAGTACCTTAGTGCCGTCGGCGTCAACAACGATTTTCCTAAGCGGTACGGAGCTGCGAAAACTCAGATATTCCTGAGAGCGTGACAGCTCGCTCGAGTACGACATATTTTGTTTTCGCTCACGACTCACCAACTCACGACCGCCAGTCGGTATCATGATGTCCACGTATTATGTCGGGTCGGTACGTTGCATCGCGTATCGTCACTCGAGACAGTCGCGTTCTTCTCGACATTGGAACTATTGGAAGAGGGATCGTACATTAATTGTGATAATATATTATGTCTTTGTTTTTTCCTTCTCAAATTAGCAAAAATTAGACATATGATTTAATATTAGTTATAAGTTTACCAACAGGTTGGAACAACTGGCCTTAATGTTAACCCTAGAACCGTCACCAACTGGGGTCGATTTCGACCCCAGGCGAACTTTGAACTACGCTCCTGAGCTAGCGAGTGACATTATCGACTCAGGACCTGAACCATAATTCATTTCAACTCTCTAAAAGTAGGGCTACGTCGGGCGCAGGGTTAGTTATTCGCTGGCAGTGACGCAGCACCATCGCAAAGCGTGCGTGGGGTCGATATTGACCCCAGTTGTGAGTTGCCGCTTGTGTTTCGTCACGGTAAGCTAATTTTATATTTTTTGCTAGAATCAATATATTTCATGTATTATTACGTAATCTGAGCATAAATAGTCATAAATATTATTTAAGACGAAATATCACACAACTTAGTCGGTAAAAATCTCGTTGCCTATAGAAGATTGACATTTCGCAGAAAATGGCTGCGCGATATAATTTGAGACCCATATCAGCGCTCGCTGAAACTCTCAGAGCGACCGAGAGAGAACAAGCATCCGATATTCCTTCTGAGGAAGAAGATCATGCGATGGAATTCAGTGGATCGGAGTCGGAGGAAGACGCTGACGAAATATCCGAGCAACCGGACGAAGGTGACTCTAGAGAACATTCGAATCGTAGCCGAAAGCCAAGCATCATTCATGGAAAAGATGGCCACCGGTGGTATACGACACCGCGGCAACGATCCCAGAGCCAGCAAAATACTCCGGTATCTTATTTGCCAGGTCCGATCGGTGAGGCAAGACGAGCCAGCACTCCTCTCAAATGTGGAGCTTGCTGTTCCCTGATTCCCTCATTGAAAAGATTGTCCGTCATACGAATGAAGAAATTCGTCGTTACGGGATTCGCTTGAAATCGATGATGATCGAGATCGCACGTACTCCGAAGTTGGAATTGTGGAATCAAAGCGTACATCGGCTTATTGTACTTTTCGGGTCTCCAGAAGACATCGCACACCAATCTTGAAGATCTATGGAATCCCGAATACGGCTCCATAATGTACCGATCAACGATGTCGTGTAATCGGTTCTCGGTAATTTCAAGAAATTTACGCTTTGACGATAAAACCACAAGGACTGAGCGAAGAGAAACCGATAAGTTCACTCCAATCCGTGAGCTGTGGGAACAATTCATATCGAATTGTACAAAATATTACAATCCAGCCTCGTACTGCACAATTGACGAACAATTAGTTTCTTTTCGCGGACGATGTCCATTCAAAGGTATAATGGCGCCAAGCCCGATAAGTATGGCATAAAGATCGTTATGCTAAATGACTCGAGGACGTTCTACATGTTCTCTGCTGAGCCATACGTGGGAAGAGTCACGACAGAGGAAGGGGAGAGTGTCCCATCTTATTACATCCGGAAGTTGTCACAGCCGCTGCACGGAACGAAAAGGAATATAACATGTGACAATTGGTTCTCGTCAATACCAATTTTTGAGAAGATGCTGACAGAGCATTCAATCACGATGGTCGGAACACTTCGAAAAAACAAACGCGAAATTCCCGGGCATTTCCGAAGCGCAGGACCTGTGCCATCGTCGAAATTCGCATTTGATGGGAGAATGACTCTGGTGACCCACACTCCGAAACGAAATAAAATTGTCATATTGCTCTCGACCTTCCATGATTGTGCAACAATCAATCAGGAGACTCAAAAGCCGGAGATAATTCATTTTTATAATACAACAAAAGGAGGGTACCGATTCATTCGATCAAATGTGCCATGAATATTCGACGGCTCGAAAGACTCTACGGTGGCCCATGAGGATATGGCTGGCGATGCTTGATCAAGGAGGAATTAACGCCCTTATCCTTTACAACTCCAACGCTAATCTAGAGGCTTTAATAGGAGGAAGTTCCTAAAAAATCTAATAAAAGCCCCTAGTGGAGCCGCACCTGCGAGCAAGATTACAATTGCCCAATTTTCGTCGTGAGCTTCGTTTCAACATCCATACGATCCTTGGCAAGGAGAGAGACCCATGAAACAAGTCGGCCAAAAGAAGCGCGCAAGATGTGGCTTGTGTCCCAGGGCACAGGATCGCAAGGCTCAGATGTATTGCGAAATGTGCCACCGAGCCGCCTGCGAAGATCACAGAGTTGTCTTCTGCTGCGATTGTGCGTGATGCGACTAAATAAGTATTTTTCATTTTTTTCATATTTTTTACTATTTTGTATCAAATAAAAATAAAATAATACTTAAAATACAATTTTTTATGGTTTTCTCATCGACTTTTTCCATATTTCAACTTTGCGAATTTTCTTCATTTTTATAGTCCCAAATAAATATACTTTTTGAACAGAACATAGCGATGACAATTTTTTTCCAATAGTCTAATGTGTCCTCTTTAAAACCCCGTTTGAATTTTGAAAATCGATTAATTACAGAAAAAGATACAAATTTTTGTTTAAAAAAAAAGAGGTTTTTGCTGATTTTCTGCATTTTTCGGTCTTTAAATGGATTTTTCACTAACTAAACTTGAGTAAAATTAAATTTATCGCATACCATTGTCTTCTTTATTAAAAAAACGAAGAAATTCTTGTTATATTAATGCCCTTTATCTCTGTAGGACCGGTTTTACGATTAAAAAAAAACGTGGGATCGATATTGACTCCAGTTATGAGTTAAAAGGTTAAAAAAATGACTTGTGCGTTCTAGGGTTAAAACGACGTTAAGGGGATCCTATAGTGGCAGTCGTTATCGACATTTAGTTAAATGCATTAAACTTTTAATTGGCTTCACGAAATTGCAAAACTCTTTTATAGAATTAAAGTACGGACAAAATGTAGAGCGCTCGGTCGATTTTATATCAAAAACAAAAAAAAATTAAAAATTTGAGCACATAGAGCTGTCACTGACAACAATATTTGCTTAATACAAAAATACTGCAGTTTATATATACAAAATGAGATACGTGTGCCTTAGGGAAAACATTTAAGAACAATATCGTGCAATTAGAACTAAATTAAAAGCCTAGAAAAAAAGTTATTGTATTTAACTTTTATACGTGCAAAAGCACATGCAGGTTGATACGTTGATAGGATAAGCAGTATTGCGTGTAGCGAGAGATGGCGCAGCAATCGGACAAGGACAGATACCTATAGTTAGACAAAGACATATATAGATATATAACATAGAAAACAGGATTAGAAATGTTGACATTATTTGCTTTCCATTTATACTCAAGTGATCTGAGTCACTCAGTTATGTGAGTATTTTATACTCAGGTAAGATATGTCATTTTGTATTTACCTACTTATATTTTGGTGACAAAGCTATCGCATAATAATACAGGTTCATAGCCTCACTTTTAATGTTCACTATTAGATTCATTAAAGCACATGGTCACGATTGTGGATAAAAATTCAGTTGAATCTCACTTGCCAGCGTGCAAAAACAACGTGCATTCAACTGAGTTATGACGTCACAAGTGAGAATTATCTGAGTTTTGATGTAATGGAAAGCAACTATTATCGACATCGAGGAAGTTCGGCCTTCGCTATAGGATCCCCTTAACGAGCAATTTTGTGGGATTCTCACAAATCCGAGATAGTAATCTCTTCTGTCAAAAGTTAGCTGACCATTAGCTGCAGAACTTATACTTTTTACTATTCAACATCGTCGAATTTTTAGAAAATCCCTTATTTGTGACAAAGTAACAATAATCCTCCGAATATCGACTTGGGGTGCGATCCACTAGACTAGACCGCTTCAAACACTTCAGCGTTATGAAGTAGGGGAGACCGGGGCTAAACCGCCAACGGGGTTGAACCGCCAAATCAAATATCTCGGAACCTGTATATTGTGCGAACTCGCTATTAACATTGTAAACGCTGCTTATGGTACCCATGTGACCAACGGAGTTTCGGCAGGTTACCTGCCGTGTTATGATTTTTACGAAGGCAAACGTGTTTTCGGAAGGTGAAAGTGAAATTTTCTGCGCGTGGAAATTTTGTAATATCTTGAATATTATTGTATCACCGAATCTCAAAGTAAGTGATTATAAAGAGTAATGCATGCTGAACACGAATCCAGTGCAGTTTTTTCATTATCGATGTCTAATATTTCGTGGGCGATCAAACCTGAAACTTATGTTTGGGGCTTATCCGCCAGTAAGCACCCGGGGCTGGTCCGCCAGTCTCGTCACTGTGGCGTGCCGGGCGCACGACTTCAGCTCACGGCGATTTCAGGTTAGGTTTCCCTCGAGCGTGATTCTGTCTTCCCTTGCACGTGCGTCAGTTTGTATATGAGGGAAATGGTACGCACGTTTCGTCGCAAAATGACTCCCGTCGACAAGGAGCAACTCAAGAAGGCAGTTCTTGCGGTGAGAAAAGATAAAATGAACGCTTACGCAGCCGCAAAACAATTCGATGTCCGGAGAACCACGTTGAACGACTTGAAAAAAATGCCACACAAACAGAACCGCAGCCTTCGACGAGCAGTGGGCGTAAATCGAAATCAAAGAAGCAGCAGCGGTCGGATTCTGACGAAGACTTGGATAATACGTGCTGCGTGTGCTCAGAGAAGTTGACAATAAACAGAGCATATGGGAAACACTGCATTGCGTGCGAGCGTAGGGCACACAACACATGCATGCGCTTGTCAGGATCTGTATTCACGTGCTTAAATTGTTTTATGGAATAAGTAAAAAAAATATTTCGCATAAAAATTTTTATATTTTTTTCTTAAAAAACAATTATTAAAATGTATCCTTTTTCAGGATTAGATGTACGTATATGTATTGAAAATGCAGTGTGGCGGATTAGCCCCGGGGGGGGGGGGGGGTGGCGGTTCAACCCCGGCATTTTTGAGATTTCAATTTTTCCACCGTTGTCGTTTTTGCTCTATACCGGTTAAACAAAGCAACATAGATAAAAATTTCCTATATAAATTTTGTAGCTAAAGGTTCACTCTTTACAGTGGTATACCACATTTAACTAAAATTATTTATTTTGTTGTTAAAAATCGGCACCGAAAAAAAACTGGCGGTTTAGCCCCGGTCTCCCCTATTAGAGACCCTATAATAAGAGACTGGCCATAATTAGGGTCTCTACATTGTATCATTTGTCCTTGTTTAACATTTGATAAACAACATTTGATAAACAAAGGTTCACTCTTTACAGTGGTATACCACATTTAACTAAAATTATTTATTTTGTTGTTAAAAATCGGCACCGAAAAAAAACTGGCGGTTTAGCCCCGGTCTCCCCTATTAGAGACCCTATAATAAGAGACTGGCCATAATTAGGGTCTCTACATTGTATCATTTTGTCCTTGTTTAACATTTGATAAACAACAGGATGAAATGTTTCCAAGGCGTTTTGAGCACCAAGTGGACCGCATCCCTGGTCAGCGGTCATCCCAAACACTATTGATCCGCCCCTCCTTTGGGATGCGATTTCTTTTCTAACAGATCGAGACATACCTACCAGTTTCTTTAACAACCTTACGCACTACCTTAACAGCAGAGCATCTTTGGAATAATTCCTAAGGCAAAAAAATATTTTTGAATGGAGGAAAATCAACTGGAAAGTACAATTCATCCTGAGCATTTCATACATTTTATTGTTGTCTGAATTTCTTTATTGGCGTCAGAAATTTTTTCGCTATAAAAATATTCGATTTCTTCTTACAAGTAAACTTCAGGGAAGGTTTCGATTTTTTCAAATTTTTTATAGTTATTTCTTTATTTTTTAATTTTTTAAATTTTATATAAGTACACGACTTTACATGTGTTTAATGCAATATTTTTTAAGAATAAATGTACCCGAAATTTTGTAACTCGGCACACATATAGACCATTAAAATAATATATAATTTAATTATTTTTTTTTCACGTCTTGAAATAAGATGCGACAATGAATTTTCTCCATGTTTAATTCCTTGTTCCTTATTCCTCTCATTGTACATGAGCCCTTAAACTATTATATTTAGTATTCTATATGTGTGCTAAATTACAAAAATTCCGGTATATTTATTCGTAAAAAAATACTGCTTTAAACACGTGTAAAATCATATACATGTGTAAAATTTAAAAAATTATAAAAATAAAAAAATCTATTTGAGCTGAAAAATAATGACAGATTTTTTTATTTTTGATATGAGAAATAATTGTAAAAAAAATTGAGAAAAATCTGCATCTCACGTTCCACGAGGTTTACTTGTTAGAGAGAATAAAAATACAGAGTATATTATATGTGTCTCGACATGACATCGCCGACGTAATTACGTACCCACATAGTCAAATCTATCGAGAACAGATTTTGAAAATGTTTACTATGTCGATAGAATGCCAGCAGAAATATAACAGATTCTGTTAACAGAATATAATGGCAGATTGATTGCAGAAACTGAGCAAAATTTGCCATTTAAATGATGTATTCCATTTATAAAATGTTTTTGTTTTCAAAATGACAGATTCTGCTCGGTTTCTGCCGACAATCTGCTGTCAGATTATATCGGCAAGCTCTATCGGCAAAACACGAGTTTTAATGCAGAATAATATCAGATCTGTTGCAATATCTAAGTGAAATCTGCTGCCAATCTATTGTCATACTGCGGGAAGATTGTTTACTGGGCAGTATCATTGGTTGCAATGTATGTACATACATATAAAGAGCAAGAATTCCGGCCTAATAAAAAATATCTTTAGTCGTTTTGCTAACGTTATAATTTCCTATTTTTTAATAAATCTTTTTTGCGTGCGGATTAATATTAGTCTTGTCTTTACTTTATTTCTAGATTAGGCGATCGCGTAGTCCGCTTTCTTTTAGGTGTCAATAGTACCCAGACAGCACAGTGATGTTTTAGAAATGTATTAAAAATGTATATATTGGACGTTTTTATGTATTTTAAACATTCGGATTAAAGTCTTGAACATCTTTAGGATGTTTTAAAGACGTACAGTGTTACTCTTTTGGACTTCTCAAAGACATCCATTTTAAGAATACAATGGACCAAAAATGGACCTATTTAAAACATTGCGAATTCAAGCAGACAAAGCAAATATAGTCTGTTCGCCAAACAATTAAATGTGACTTCGGTTCTCATTTTTTGATCCAATTAAGGGGGCATATACACCTAGGAGCGGGAAAAAAAGGTCATTTTGGGGATTTTTTTTAGAGGAACTGTTTGAATTTTAGAGTCGGATTTTTTTTTCTAGTAAAAGTACGTACTTTTGAGAATATGTTTGAATTTTTTTATTAAAAAATTTTCAAAATTAAAAAAGTTGTGGCATCTTTTTCGGAGCGTCGCAAAAAATTATCGCAAATGGTACCCATTGCCATTTCTTGAAAAATCATCTCAAACAAAAAAAACCAAAATGATTCTTAAAATAGATACTATAATCTAGTCATTGTCATAGCCGATTTTGAAATATCAATTTTTGACAAAATGACGGACATATGAATTTAACATTGCGATTTAGAAGGAAAAATTCTTTCTTAATTGCCCATAAAACAAAAAGTAAGCAATGAAAAAAAAAAATCCTATGACAAAGACTAGATAATTATGTGTACAATAAGCACACAAAAATTCAAGGTAATCGGTTCAGTGGTTTTCGAGATGTTTTGGGTACGAGTTTGAGAAACGTGGTTTTCATAAAAACGCAATTGAAAGTTTGAGAATAAATCACGGAATTCTTCGACTTACACAGAATCGTCGATCCCAGGCCCATAGTCTTCTACGGATGGAATGCCAAAATCATCTGAGAATATGCATAAATATTGAAAAAAAATTAAATAACCGATTCAAAAATAAACTTGGCAACGCGGCGCGGCGCGCGTCCAACAAAGGCGTGCACTCTTTCTGCCATAACTTCGTTATTTCTTGAAATATTTACTTGAAATTTTCACCACATATTCTTCAGATCCTAAGCTTCAAGAAAATGCAAAAATTGAAAAAACGATTTTTTTGACCATTTCTAGGTGTATATGCCCCCTTAATTACATATATTCAATTGCCTGCCTGATGACGAGTATAGGGTAGTTGTTTTATCTGCTTTTGTATAAGTAGATAAGTATATATACAATTAGTGTTATTCATTTTTTATGCAAATTGGAGCAATTTTAATAGTTTGATTTAGTGTACATATGATGAGCAATAATACGTTTTTAATAATGCATAAAGAAAGTTATGAATGGTGATGAATAGGATTCTTAAGAAATTAAAAAATATAAATATAATTAATATTCAGATATATATACTATAATGGATTCTAGTACTGCACAAAAGGATAAAATAAAATTAAAAGTATAAAGTTAAGAAATTTTTTAGAAAATTCATATAATTAATACATTCCTTTACTTATATTAAATACTTTATTAATATCACGTTTGTTGTTAAAAAGCTAATATTTATTTGTAATTTTTTTTATCTGCCATTTCTCTATTTACTTATTGATAGACCGTCTGTGATTATAGAGAGTTTCTATTAAACATCACTTGAGATTTTATAACTGTTCTACAACGAGAACTTTTAGAGGTATAAATATACAGGTATGTATATGTAAGATGGACATTTTTAAAACATCCAAATATATAAATATGGTAATTATACAGAAAGAGGGCAATCTCACCGATTTCAATGACCTTGACATATATTGTCAAGGACGTGATCCTGAGTAACTTTTCCTCATAACTTAATCGGCGGTCATTGCTTATTTAGCGATCTGTAATGAGGAAGCAAAATGTGCAAGTTTCTAATTTGCACATTTTTTAATTTCAAATTTAATTTTTTAATGAATTGATAGAGGGTTAGTTTAGTAGCACAAGTGGAGTTTTACATTGACGCAATGTCAAATCGATGTTGACTTTGGGAAGTTTAGGCTACATGGTCCATGTACGAACTTTGATCGCGTATAAAGCTGGGTCTAATCACCAAATCTTAAAGATTTATATATGAAATAGGGGTAGAAAATATTGAAGAATATAATTATAAATTATAGCCTGATACTTAAAATTGACGGAAGTTAGAGCAACCACGGACATTTCTCAAAAAATTTAAAATTTTATAAAGAAAGAACTTTTTTACCGATCCTCGCCAAATTTAAAACAACCTTCCTTTAATGATACTCTATATAAGATTACAATGTATAACTTATACACTTTTTAGGCAAAAATCGGTAAATTCAATACCAACCTTACATTTAGTAATACTCTATCCATAAAAAAATTAAGCTCGATATCTCAAAATTTGCAAAAATTAGAGCAATCACGTAGATCTTTTTTTTAAACAGAAATCGATAACCCCTTTATTATTAGCAATTTTTTAAATTTTATTATATATTCTTCAGTTTTTTTTACCCCTATTTCATATATAATTCTTTAAGATTTGGTTGATTAGTTTTTGAGTTATAGATAAATCCGTACACACACACACAAACGCACGCACGCACACACACACACACACACACAAATACGCACGCACACGCACGCACGCACGCACACACACACACACACACACACACAAATACGCACGCACGCACGCACGCACGCACACACACACACACACACACACACACACGAACATTTCTTTTTAATGCAATTTTTCGACGTTTTAGAATATTCTGAACACATTGGCATCGGAAATTAAAAAACAATTTTTTATTCGGCTTTTCTACCTTTCTCTATTTCATCTATATAATTAAGTACCGTCGTCTGTCTGTATGTCTGTCTGTCTGACCGCGAACTACTCATTCGTTAGTGGACCGAATTTTTACCAAAAGTATATGAAGTATATAAATAGGGGTAGAATTTTCCGGGGAGGGCCATAAAGTGTATAGTTTTTTGTTACCGATTTTCTGGAAACCGGTTTTTCTAATTCTTCTAATTTTTCGGGAAATAATTGACCGAATCTCAAAGAATTATACATGAAACAGGGGTAGAATTTTCCGGGGAGTGCTATAAAGTGTATAATTTTTCGTTACCGATCTTTTGGGAAACCGGTTACGAAATTTTTCCAATTTTTCAGGAAATAATTGACCGAATTTTAAAGAATTGTATATGAAGTAGATAGAATTTCCTGGGGGTTGCTATAAAGTGTATAATTTATCGTTATATATCATATTTCATACTACAATATAAAACCCGACTGTTTGTCTGTCTGTCCGCGAACTACTCATTCGTTAATGTGACCGAAACCGAATCTTAAAGAATTATATATGAAATAGGAGTAGAAAGAATTAAAGAATGTAATAAAATTAGAAAAATTGCTAATTAGTAAAAGGGTTTCCGATTTCTATTAAAAAAAAGAATGTACGTGATTGCTCCAATTTCTGCAAACTTTGAGATATCAAGCTGAAATTTTTTTTAATGGATAATTTTTATGGATAATTTTTCGTTACGATTTTTTGGAAACCGGTTTGGAAATTATTCAAATTTCGAGAAATAATAAGTATTAATTGACCGATTTTCTTGAAACCAGTGCCAAAATTTGTTTAATTTTGGAGGATGTTTAATTTTTTTATTAATGGATCAATTTTCTTGAAACCAGTGCCAAAATTTTTCTAATTTTTTGTTGATGATTTTGATGAAACTGGTACCAAAAGATTACTGGTACCAAAAGATTTCAACCCTATAGTAGCCATCCCCATTAATTTTATGGGGGTGGCTACTATAGGGTTGAAAATTGGAGGTTTCATGGGGTTCAATTGATGCTCCTAATTAATGGGTGAGTTTGGGGAGAGGGGAATAGATTTTGAGCCCGCGCGAAGCGCGGGCGAAAATCTAGTATGTATATAATTCTTTAAAATTTGGTTGATATGATTAGACCTATCTTTATATGCGATCAAAGGTACCATATACGAGGTTTAAAACAAAGCTTCCTCTATGAGGAAGCAACAATCACAATAATAAAATTAGATGTAGCTTGTACATAGTTAATAGTATAGTAAATACTAGAATTGAAAAATTGTAGTTATTATTCTATATTTTTGTTAAATTTGTTCGTTCTGCCATGGAACGCTTCCACTTTCAGAATTAGAAAAATTTTTAAATATCTCTAACTAAAAAAGTCTGATGTCGTGTTTCATCTCCGAGCAGAAGTATCTTCTAATATTGTTCTCTTGAATTCTTATTAAAATCACTCACAACATTTTCATCTGATTTTTTTATAAAGTTATGTAATACGTAGCGAGAATAATAAAATCGACGTTTTCTGGTTTTGTTTGTATTCTTCTTTGAAAAATTCGGAATTGCTGAGTTAGAGAATACCAAATGCATTATCTACTACTCTTCGTGGCCGAGATAGACAATAATTTTCGTTTTTTGTCATCATCTAATTGCTTTCCAGGATAAGGTTGTAGCAGATAGGGTTTGAGAGCAAAAGCTTCATAACCATCAACTGTGACAAATGGTGTTTTAATGTTGTATCAAGTAACGCTTGTTCTTCTGGTACATTCATCGTTTTATTCATCCAGAGCTTTCCCTATCTTTGAATGTGAAAAAATTCCCCCGTTGCTATTTTTACTGTATGAGCCGACTAGTATAAATTTATAACTTGCATCCAGTAACGCCAACAGAACCATAGAAAATATCTTCTTGTAATTAAAAAATTCTGACCCACTGTTTGGAAGGGCTTGAATAACTAATATGTTTTTTATCTAAGAGACACCTAAACCAGTACTTGGGAAAATTCCATCTAGTCTAAAATTCATTTGTTATTTGTCTCCATTTTGTTTCTGTTGGCAATGACATCACTTCAGGCATAAGTTTTTTGATCAAGTCGTATAGGGAGGGGGGGGGGGGGCATAAAGCCGTAACAAGATTTTCGTGTTAAGGTAGGCGTCTCGCTACGTGCTAGTCATGTGACTGTTTGTAGGTTTTCACGTTCAGAAATATATTTCAGGCAATTTTTGCTAAGGGAAAAATAATTTTATGAATTATGGTGTAAAATTTCATACGTGACAAAGTATGTTACTTTTTCCAAATTATGTGATTTTTCTCATTTGACTCCGTTTTGATCAGCTGATCATGCGAGTCGTCGAGAAAGGTTACAAGTGAGAAAAATACTTGGGAAAAAGAAAGGGTTTCAAAACGCATGACAGGGGTGTCAATCACTATCCAATTCGGCTAAGAAAGACGAGCCCCATAACCTGCAACTACAGTGATT
This sequence comes from Temnothorax rugatulus, assembly GCA_035220575.1. Taxonomy (NCBI): domain Eukaryota; kingdom Metazoa; phylum Arthropoda; class Insecta; order Hymenoptera; family Formicidae; genus Temnothorax; species Temnothorax rugatulus. The sequence continues at coordinate 1,130,300 of JASTWL010000019.1, read as the reverse complement.
AGCCAGCGGCGTTGCCAAGTTTTCCCAACCTCACCTCGACCAAAAAATGTCTGCTCGATTACCGCATTTTCACTAAAATAAACTAAAAAATTAGCAGCGAAATCTCCGGTAAACTATATATTTTATGGTTGCATCGGATTCTTCGAAATCTAATGTACAAAAAGCAATGTTTTTTCTCACTTCATCTAATCGAAAAATGCGAAAATATGTGATTGAAACCGTGATAGAGCCTTCTTTTTCTGGCCGTCTGTATGAAGTAATGCAAAATTTGTGATTTTCGAGATCGATTTTCTAGAGTAAATAGTCGGTAAGGAGCCACAGAAAAAATCGACTGCAAAGCTGATCATATAATTTGATATAAAATCCGAAATCGAAAACTTTATCTAATACATGCCCTGACGAGACGACTACTTTAAGTTCTTTAATAAAACTTTACATACGTTTCGGCCACTATCTGGCCATCCTCAGTGTAGACAATAACGGAATAATTAACGCATTATAAACGCATTAAAATCACGCAGTCACTTCTAACCTTTCTGTTACAATCTAAGTCATTTAATTAAAACTAACGCATTATAAGTGTAAGACGCGAGGTACGTAATCCTTCTAACAGTGTGATCTGTCTATATTTGTGTCGCATTTAATTTCATATATGTACTGGAAATGAAAAGTGAAACCGTCAATTGTCATAAAGCGGAGAAGTTAAGTATAATATACGTACCCTGATAACCGCCAACGATAGAAAACGATAAAAAATTTCTTATCGTTTTTAATATGGTTAGTGAATCGTTTATTTACGATACTCCATCAGAAACTCACGTTACAAAATACTTGGGATTCTATCGTAAATGTCTTATCAGCTGCACATCAGTTTCTATCGTTTTTAATATGGTTAGTGAATCGTATATTTACGATACTCCATCAGAAACTCACGTTACAAAATACTTGGGATTCTATCGTAAATGTCTTATCAACTGCACATCAGTTTCTATCGTTTTTAATATGGTTAATGAATCGTTTGAATTAGTTTTAGTCAATCCATTTCAATCGTTACGAATCGTGAATTAAGGAATCAGATTCATAATTTCTTTCAATCGGTTTTTATCGTTTTGAAGAACGCCGGGAATGGGGCAACTAGCGCCAGGAGTCGGAGGCCGCTGGGATCGGTGTTCGGTGTCCGGGGCGGCTACCGCCAGGAGGTCCTTATAGGAAGAGATCCCTTCAGTTACGATACTAGATTTCTCTGCTTTTCGCCTCGCAGGGGGTCTGCTTATGTATTATGACTGGATGTATTTTAAATACAAGAAGCGCTTTCCATTATGCGCGGCCTAGCGGCATTGTCGCGAACTAATCGCCGATTTGGTTGATGCGGATTTAATTTATATCATTGATATACGATAGAAAACGAACCGATTTGCTGCCGTAAAGAAGATGATAAGTTATATGTCAGAAAATCCTGATAAGAAACGATAGATGTATCGGTTCGGTTAAGTCATATAAATATCGACGAGATGTCTATCGTTTTAACCTTATAAAAACATATACAAAGCAGAAGGCTTTCAAACGATTCAATTTATATCATTAATATACAACAGAAAACGAACCGATTAGCTGCTGTATAGGAAGATGATAAGTTGTATGTCGGAAAATCCTGATAAGACACGATAGATGTGTTGGTTCGGTTAAGTCATATAAATATCAATGAGATGTCTATCATTTTATTCTTATATATCCGTATTAATGCATACGGTAAAATTATTACCATAAATAACGATATATACTATATCGTGTATGTACGATTGATTCAGACGGGCAATAATTGTACATATAGAAAACGATTCATAACTATAAAATTTGTATAGTTATTTCCTTATTCGGATCTAAAACGATAGAAACCGATTCGATTCGATTAATGTTTTATCTGTCTTCTAAATATGCAACGATAGAACCGATAAGATACGATTAAAAACGATACAGATGTAGCCGTTTTTAATCGTTTTCTATCGGAGATGGTTACCAGGGGTGGCTGGATACTGGTACAACCAGGCGATCGGGTGATGTCCCAATTGCCGGACGCAACGAACTCAGCGGCCATAACCTTGATGGAAATTAACACGAACGATCAGCATTGACGCGCGGCATTGTTTACTAGTGTGCTTAAAGTGTGTTTAAAATTACGCTAAACTGAGGCGATTATTCGCAGTAAGTATGATATCTAACATTTTACAAATTTGGCTTTGTCGAACGAGTTCGTTATTGCTATTATGTAGTCAGCAGATTGTTTACATTGGAAAAGTCTTGAACGTAACCTCTCGAATCGCTGTCTCTGCTTTCATCTGCGACTGGTTGGTAATAGGGACATCGAGTGGCCGGGTATCGGGACATAACTAAAAACTGATGGTCGGGTACTGGGACATATCGAGTGGCCGGGTATCGGGACATAACCAAAAACTGATGGCCGGGTACTGGGACATTTCCTTTTCTCGCATTTTCCGAAAAAATCAAATCAACTATTACCGATGGAACTAATTATTGGATGGTTTCCAGAAACTAGAGAATCCAAGCTTTCGTTTCGTCGTATCCGCTTATAAATAAGATTTGTTAATATATATAAAAATTCAACTTCAATTTTCCAGGCGTCTTAAATGGTCCGCTATTGGGACGTTTACCTTACTGACTGCGTTTAGTTTCGTTGTTATCTAGGGAGAGGGAAGGATGGAAAGGAAAGGAAATTTAAGAAATGTTATTGGTCGAGAGTAAGCTTAAGACAGGGAGGTATTCGTCAGATAATAGATCGGTGTCACTCTACTTATTAAGTCCAACAGATTGACATTTGTGTATCATTTCTGACACTAATCTTTTATTAAGAAATGGTTCGTGATTTAAAATGCGGACATTATCTCAATCAAAATTGTATTCTGTATTTAATCTATGGGTGGAAATGACCGATGGCAACAATGGTTTTTTATTGATGTCAGTGCGATGTTCTTTAATCCTGGTCTGTAATTGTCGTTTTGTTTGACCGACATATGTAGCTTCACAATCCAGACATGAAATTTTGTACACTACATTGCATTTTGACATGTTATCCACCTTATAACTTTACCAGTTCTAATGTACTTTCTGAGAGAATGTGATATAGAGTAAGCCATGTTGAAACCATATTTTTTAACAATTTTTGTAAAACCTACTGAAATACTTTTTACATATGGAACCGTGAAAAAGTTTTTCTGTGTCAAATTTTCGGTATTATTACTATTACATCTCTTATTTATTCTGCTTCTGATCTTGGAAAAAATAAGGGGAAGGGGGTAGCCATTGTCTAAAAGCACTTCAATTATAAATTGTAAATTTTTATGATGGAATTGAGGATGTGAAATAGACAACATTCTGTCCACGAGTCCCAGAATAACACCTCTCTTGTGTGACGTAGGATGATGAGAATGAAAGTTAGTAATAGTAATAATACCGAAAATTTGACACAGAAAAACTTTTTCACGGTTCCATATGTAAAAAATATTTCAGAAGGTTTTACAAAAATTGTTAAAAAATATGGTTTCAACATGGCTTACTCTATATCACATTCTCTCAGGAAGTACATTAGAACTGGTAAAGATAAGGTGGATAACATGTCAAAATGCAATGTAGTGTACAAAATTTCATGTCTGGATTGTGAAGCTACATATGTCGGTCAAACAAAACGACATTTACAGACCAGGATTAAAGAATACCGCATTGACATCAATAAAAAACCATTGTCGCTATCGGTCATTTCCACCCATAGATTAAATACAGAACACAATTTTGATTGAGATAATGTCCGCATTTTGGATCACGAACCATCTCTTAATAAAAGATTAGTTTCAGAAATGATACACATCAAATGTCAATCTGTTGGACTTAATAAGCAGAATGACACCGATCTATTATCTTACGAATACCTCCCTGTCTTAAGCTTACTCTCGACCAATAACATTTCTTAAATTTCCTTTCCTTTCCATCCATCCCTCTCCCTAGATAACAACGAAACTAAACGCACTCAGTACTGAACCACGGAACTAGCAACATCACGACTTTCTACACAGAACACCAAAGGGCTTACCATCATGTTAATGTACGTATATTATACTTAACTTCTCCGCTTTATGACAATTGACGGTTTCACTTTTCATTTCCAGTACATATATGAAATTAAATGCGACACAAATGTAGACAGATCACACTGTTAGAAGGATTACGTACCTCGCGTCTTACACTTATAATGCGTTAGTTTTAATTAAATGACTTAGATTGTAACAGAAAGGTTAGAAGTGACTGCGTGCTTTTAATGCGTTTATAATGCGTTAGTTATTCCGTTATTGTCTACACTATCTACCAGATAGTGGCCGAAACGTATGTAAAGTTTATTGATTAAAGAACTTAACCCGAAGATCTTGTTACGGCTTTATGCCCCCCCCCCCCCCTATACGACTTGATTTTTAATTATTAGAGCCTTTTAAGAATATAAGTTTTTTTATTATAGCTTTGCATGTATTTATCACAATATCGAAAACCGTAGAATATGACCCACTCGAAAACTGAACGCAATGGTACGAAGGGAAATATTACCCGTTGCTAAAAATTTAAAATAATAAATTTTGATTTAAATGTAACTGTACATATTATAAACAATATTGAAATATGTAGATAATAAAAATGCATGTAGATAATAAAAAATTTATTGCATTTCGTAGAAAAATATATATGAGTTAATTTTGAATATAAATTTATAAGATGTAGTAGCATAATTTATATAAGATTATTAGCATCATCAGTATATTAAATTGATTATTTATTAATTTAATAAATGGAATATTAATATTTCAAAAATAAAAATATTAATATCCGCCGATGACTATTCTCTTTTTATTTTTCATTGTGTTATATATACTTTATCAGTCTAGACTGTACTGTAGTATAATTTTGAATTTTTTTTTTTTTAGTTGCTACATGTAAGACACGTTGGAATGGTATTCACGACAATTTTCGCAAATCTCTGAAACGGCGAGTAACTAAAAGTAGACAAGCTGCATCTAAAATCAATAAATATAAATTCGGAGAACAGCTACAGTTTTTGCTTCGATGCTTAAGGGGGGTTCCAGTTTGCTTGGTAAAAAAAATTGATTTTTTTTCTTGCATAAATAAATAGTAGGGTAACTCCGATATATACGCCGCACCTAAGGAAAACTTAATTTATCGAGTACTATTTACTATGTTTAAGGCAAATGAATTATACCAATAAAAACTTTATGTTGTCCACTACTATTAAAAAATTAGAAATATGAAATATTTATTCCTTATATTTAGCAAAAAAGACTTAGAAACCCTTGCATTTTTGCCATATATCCCATAGGGATGAGATATATATGGCACTCATCATATATATATATATATATATACGCCTTATATAAAAAATTACAAATAAAATTTATAAATAAGGCAATAAAATGTCAAAATAAGTTATAAAATATGTGTAAAAAGTTCATTAAGATGTAAGAATGATAAATAAATTATATGATGGTCGCGACCGCAGATCTAGAGGAGCATATCGAGATTCTATCTGAAATCTTTGAAATAGCAAGCAAGCACGGGTTACAGGTTAGGCTGGACAAATTTATTTTGCGCAAACAGAAATCAGGTATTTGGGATATTGCGTTAACCGACACGGTATTCGACCGAGCGATGATAACATCGAGTCTGTACTTAATTACCCAATACCGCGTAAATGCGAAAGAGATGCAACGATTTATCAGAGTTATTTTCACGAGTTATTTTCGCAGATTTATCCCCGGATTCTCTGTATTAGCGTTTGGGGATAAGTCGTGCGTGAGAGGATTAATTGATTAATCTATTCAAATTTGTCTCTTAATACTGTCTTTAATCACACAATGTTCTAAGTATTTACAATTTACGCGGATACGTCTATACCCTAGCGAGTCGCAGTGTCGAATGCTTGTCTCTTTGTCCCCGGGATCTCGCGATAGTTTTCTCCTCTCCGGATTTCGTGTCCTTCGAGAAGTCGCTCGTCACGTCTCGATCGGTTTAACGTTAATGTTTATTGTTTGTGTCTTGCCTTTAACGTTCCCGCTTACCGTTACTTATATTCATGTTTTCCAATCTAACGTTTTTTCCTGTTTTTCGACCTCGTTATTTCTTACTTTATATTCAAGCTCTTTTGGCGGTTAAATGTGTGTCGATATAATCGCCACAAGCGAAACCACTGTATGATGTAATGAGAAAAAATGCCACCTTCAAATTCGGATCCGTCGAGAATTCAGTGTTTGAAACGCTCAAGCAACATTTATCGAATAAACTGGTACTTGCAATTTATTCACCACAGGCAGAAACGGAGCTGCACTGTGATGCGGCGAGCGCCAGCGAGTTTGGCGGTATTTTGCTCCAAAAACAAAGTGATAATACGTGGCGTCCGATTTCGTTTTGAAGTCAGCGGACGACGGGGGAATCGAGATATCACAGCTCCAAACTAGAACGTCTGGCTGCTGTGTACGCACTAAAAAGATTCTATGTATATTTAGTAGGCCGAAAATTTAAAATTATTACCGATTGCGATAGTTTCGCTTAACTTTAAATAAAAGAGAAATCCTCGAATTTCGCGCTGGGCACTCTTTTTACAGGATTATGAGTATGAACTTGTTTATCGTCCGGGAAAGCGGATGAGTCATGTTGACACGCTTAGTCGTTGCCACAGTGTACTGGTACTCGAAGGCACATTAGAAAGAACTCTGTCTGTTTGTCAGGACCGCGACGATGAGATTCTAAAGATTCACAATGAACTCGAGAGCGGCTACTTATGTGAAATATTACGAGTTGCAGAACGGACTCGTAAATCGGAAAGACAGAAATAGGAAGTTACTTTTTTTATGTTCCCGATCTATGGAATCAAACATAATTCGAACGTGCCACGAATGCCACGATGATCTTGGTCACGTGGGGATTGATAAGGTTGTTGAGAACATTACAAGAGTTTATTGGTTTCCGCGCGAACATATTTTGAACTGTCTTAAATGTATTGAATAATCTCCGCCGAGCGGAAGGACAAAGGGATATTTGCATAATATACCGAAAGAGAATTTGCTCTTTGCAACCGTATTATACATATAGATCATATATGGGCCGGTTAGAGAAAACTGGGAAGGGTTATCGGTATTTAGTCATGATAATTGACGCATTCACAAAATTCACTAGACTCTATCCTTGTAAACCAACTACGACGGAGGAAGTGGTGAAGTGTCTTAACGATTAATTATCGTTTATACAGCTCAGCCATCCTGACTTTTTGACCGATCCGGTGAAACCTAACATAAAATCCGCTCTCATATTCATGATCGCAACCAATCGATACACTTACAATATAATTAAGTGTTCGTCAGTAATTAATATAATATTAAACGCATAAGTAAGGACGTATCTAATCCGGCCCCAGTATACCCAGTATACGGTCGCTGTGTCAATTGGAAACCATTGATGTCTACAACAACATAACAATCGTGATCCAATACTTTTTTCACTATATACAGGCCTTTAAATTTAGGCAGCAACTTTTTGTTGATTCCAGCCGTCGTCTCTATATTTCGGATCTCAACATAGTTTACATAGTCGCCGACTTTGTATTCACGCACGGCCTTCCGTCGCAAGTTATATCGCTCGGCGCCTTTCCGCTGCTCTTCGTCTATTTGAGATCGGGCTTTATCTCGAAGCAACGTAAAATCTCGTTCCTCATACAGGTTCTGATTAACTAAATCGCGTCGCGAGTCATTCGGTTTCCCTCGCTGTTGGGTGTTTTCCATTTACTGACGCAAGTCGACACAAGTGTTGTTCTGTCTTTGTTACTCATTGAAATACAAAGAAAGATAGAACGACGTTTGTGTCGACTTGTGCCAGTAAATGGAAAGCACCCATTCAAGACCGAACAATAGGCGGGTAGCCGTCTCGCCAGTCGCACGACTAACGGTATTGTTGACAGAAAACTCTACCTGATCCACAGAACGCGATCCCATTTATCTCGCTGATTTTCGCCAGCATCGGTGTTATTACTCTACTTAAATCGTTCGAGTTGTCCATTCGCTCGCGGTGTAGGGGAGACCGGGGCTAGAAGTCACACGGGTAAGTTGTCACAAAGCTTATATCTCACTTAATAGATTGAGTGGAATATTTTTTTTTATAACATAGATTGCTCTTATCGTGTTAGTCGGGTGTACGAAATAGCTCGTTTCAAAAACATTGCATGTAATATTTACGAGCACTTTTTAACAATTGGAGGCCATGAGTAAATTTTTCTTGCTAATTTTTATTTTTATTGTTCCGTTGGTTTTTGGAATTACTAGTCGTAATTTCTTTTTGGTCATAAGAAATATTATAGTTTTAGATAATTTTTCCTGTATTTAGTTAACCGTCATTGCAACATAGTTTATAAATATAATCTTCTTTGTTCAAAATGACCGTTCAGGGTAAGTTGTCTTAAATGAGATGGGATTCAAAGTTTATGAGAATTATTATTCTTTTATTTGCTCAAAGTTTATAAAAGTATTACAAAATTTATGAGAATTATTATTCTTTCATTTACTCCAAGTTTATGATTATATTACAAAGTTTATGAAAATTATTAATTTTTCGTTTAGTTCATGCTGCAATATATTATTAAGTTAAATTTACTAAAAACTGGCACTAACTTTAATAAAATATTAAAACAGGAACTATTTGTCGTATGTTTCCTCTACATGAAAGATACATGACAATCAATCCAGAGTCATGTGACAACCAATCCTGGGTATGAGATAAGTTGTCACATTTGCGCGGTTTTGCTTAGAATTAAATAACTTTTTTATGTATAAATATATACAAGTCTAATATTTTTTTTCTTACACCTAAAGGATGTAGCTACATTATAAAGTAGTATACGATATTATAAAATATTGCTAACATTTTTTTTTAAATCAGTATTTGAAAAGTGTGACAACTAGCCCCGGTCTCCCCTACTCTATCAAAAACTCACGTTACGTATCACAATTCATATTATTCACTCTCAGAAAGGATTTCTAATAACGAGACAAAAAATATTCTTGACACGTTTAATCTCATCACAACCTGAAGCAGTATAAAAATAAAACAATATTAAGATTAAATTAATAATTCCTATTCTCCTCTGTCGAATAAAATAAGATTTACTTAATATCTTGAGACAAGAGTAATATATATATAAATTTAAGCTTATATATTCTTGCGTTTAGACTAAATCTTCACGCGATGTTAGCCGTGTTAGCGCCACAATATTTAGCGCGAAACCGATGTGTGCTACCGTCTTTCATCAACGCCAATAACGTGATACGTATTGACCGAGAACGAAGCGTAAGTGTTTACATCAACGTCGTAGTCGTGGATATAAAGTAAGGCAGAGTAAAACGTAAGTCATGAAAGGCTATTGTACAACAACCTTTTTCGCCTTACGTTTATCTTTGCCTTAATTAATATCTATGCTACGACAGACGTCTCGTTCTTTCAGCCATACGCGAGTAACGTGTTCGTGCCTGTGGTGGATCTAATCATTATCTGTGGTGGATCTGATTTATTATGAATAAAAGTTTACCAAATAATATCTGTGTTTTCGCTCATAATACATGTATTTCGCAAAAACCTTTACTTTATTCTATCGCAACAAGGATCTTGGAAGAATAACATAAGATTTCTTGACAATCTACACTGAGAAAAAAATGTTCTGGATTTTAGTAAATATTTTAGTTTGCATACAACTGTGATTCCATTTATTAAAATGAAGAAAATTTCTCTTTTTATTAGTATATGTGTATTTACTCAGAAAAATATATAAAATATAAAATATAATAAAATATAAAATTTTTTTCCGCAAGAGTATAGAATAAGATTTCCTTCAGATCCGTCTATAGTTGAATGAAGAATATTATGAGAGTGTCACAAATTGTTATCTAAATCTTTCTGAGAAAATTAGAGGGATAGCATCAAGATTATTTTATTCTAGATTTAAGAATTCTTCTATTTAAGATTTAAATATTCTTCTTTTAATACTAAATATATGATTGGCCCTATTTCGATCCTATTTTATGACAGATTGAAGAGTAATAGCATTATATCTAGAAGTCTTTTCTGTGGGTGCATACGACAGAAAACGAACCGATTAGCTGCCGTACAGAAGATGATAAGTTGTATGTCGGAAAATCTTGATAACCCTGCTAAAAATGTCCGATTGAAACCGATTGAAAAAAGTTCAATTCGTATGAATCCAGTTTCTTAATCCGGAATTCACGGATTTATAACGATTAAACCAATTGGAAACGATTGAAACGGATTCGTATTCAAGGATGTAATTTCAATCGGTTTGAATCGGTTTTAGTCAATCCATTTCAATCGTTATAAATTCGTGAATTCTGGATTAGATCCCTTTCAAGTCGGCGCAAATCGCGTCAAGCGAAAGGATGCATCGAGATTATGCGCCACTGGGTCGAACGGCCTGCGCAGCGCCAAGGCATTCGGATTCCCCTCAAGCTCGAGCTGCACCATGGTCAAGGCATCCTGTGCCACCTCTAGCCATTTCGAGACTCTTTATGAGCTTCTTGATCTTCCAGATCTCGACGTTGCTGTCGGCGGAGGTTTCCTCGTATAGTAGAATTAGGGAGTTCGCCTCGCGCAAGTGCGATGCGTCGCAACGAGACGTGATACGACGCGCGTGCCCGTCACGTCCGCTCCCGCATAGTCCACACTCGCACTCGGTCGGAATCTGACTCATCGAAATATGTAAATTCGCGGTCACGTATCATCGGCGTTCGACTCTCAGGCGAATCTCACGTGTCTTTCCGCCGCGTCACGGGGCTGACAATCCACTTGATCGCGACTCTACCTTGGTGTTCGCGGCTGCCGCGCCGAACCAATGTCGGAAGTGCGCAAGAGAACGGCTGTTGGCGACGCGACGTCGTCGGCGGTAGCGTCGCGGAAATCAGCGATGATCAGAAAGAAGATGTTGAATCTGAAGACGATGCGAAATTGGAGGTGGAGGACTTGGCGAAAACTTTACCTCAAGAACTGACCATACCCCGAACCCATTCTTTCCGGTCTTCCAGATTGTTGGCGAAATTAGATAATTAGAACTATTTTCACTTGGTTTATGATAGCCGGGTTTTGTCTCATTATTTATGGGAGTCCGTTGGCATTGATGATTACAACATTGATTGTACAAAATGCTTCGAAGAGATTATTAACCCTCAGTTACCTTACCGGGGTCTGAGAGACCCTGCACGTTGTTAAAACGTGCAAGGTTTTTAAAACGTTCATAAAACTCTTGTATCTTTTTTTAGTCAGTACTACGTCAATTTGAAAAAAAAGCAAATTTTTTTGCTTCTTCAGAAAAACAAGTTTTCTTTCTTTTTAAATAACATTTACATTTTTTAATTTGGAATAATCTAACTTACATAGTCTTGTAGATCTTTAAAAGATGTATCGATTAAAAAAAAAGACGTCAAATTGATGCATTTGTCTTAAAGATACAAGCTGGAGAAGATGACAAGGGTCTCTCAGACCCTGGTGAGGTAACAATGGGTAGTGAAAACGTAAGGTAACTGAGGGTTAATATTGGATACGCTGTACCTATATAAATTATTAGCTTTTAAGTTCGCGCTACGCGCGGAAGTATATTATATAGCGCTAGTTGCCCCGTTCCCGGCGTTCTTCAAAACGATAAAAACCGATTGAAAGAAATAAATCGGTATGAATCTGATTCCTTAATTCACGATTTGTAACGATTGCAATGGATTGACTAAAACTAATTCAAACGATTCATTAACCATATTAAAAACGATAGAAACTGATGTGCAGTTGATAAGACATTTACGATAGAATCCCAAGTATTTTGTAACGTGAGTTTCTGATGGAGTATCGTAAATAAACGATTCACTAACCATATTAAAAACGATAAGAAATTTTTTATCGTTTTCTATCGTTGGCGGTTATCAGGGAAAACGCTCGAGTCTCGGTGCTCGCAATTGCGGTTCTGAAGGCTTATTTTGTTGGTCGATTCCGATAGGGATAGGAACGTTTAAGCAATCTTAAACACATACTTTATAAAAAATACATCTCAACACGCACGGCGTTTGCTTTCCTCCAACACTTTTGAAAAAGCATTGTGCGTGTATGTATCTCCGAATATATAGGGTGTTCGAAATAAAAGTATCCAGCCGAAAGGATGGAGTAGATTGGATCAAACTGAAGAGAAAAGTCATGTACCATTTTGCAAAATACGCAATACTTACTGAGAAATTAATTGAAAAAGATCGGCCAATTTACTCTAGTAGAAGCGCGCGGCGAGAAGAGACGTCCCATTCTCAAATATTTGCGAATTTTGCAAAATAGTAATATTTACATGACTTTTCTCTTCAGTTTGACCCAATCTGCCCAATCATCTACTCCATTCTTTCGGCTAAATACTTTTATTTCGAACAACCTGTATATTATTATAATTCTACAATTGAAAAGGGCCCATTCACGATCAATCATATTGCGCAATATTGCCTGTTGTGCAATATCATTGATCATGAATGAGACTGATTGACGGTTTGTGCAACTGTTGTGTAAGATCAAAACCTTCCTGATATTTTTGGCGCAACACGTCTGTTGCGCGACTCATTTGTTTCGTGAGTGGTGGTGTTGCACAAATTTTCTAGTTGTAATCTGATTGACAAAGTGTACGTATGTACAGAAACAGGAACGTATAACGGCACAGACTTCAGTAGTCATATCTATTTAATAATATTGTTATATTATTACAAAGTGACAACCACGAAGCGAGCACCAAGAACTGTACGCAACTAAATTTTGCGCAATAAAATGTCACCATGTGTGGAATTTTACTTTGTCCAACATTATGTACTTTTTGAGCAACACGATTGATCGTGAATGGGCCCCTTTTTAATCATTAATATCTTTTTAACCATAAGCGACATAACAAATTCCTTTTAAGGGCTGAAAGTCCTAACAACATACTTGATTTTGATTGCGATTAAACTTCTCCGATACGTCACATATCGTAGTTACAATATGCCAAAATATACTAAAATAGTCCATTTTTGCAACTTTAACTGCAAATATCTCAAAATTGTGACGTGATAGAGCAATTTGGCAAACGGGATCGTTTTCTGCGTCCAAAAAACTATCGAATGCCGCAAGGCTCGTTCTTGTGCTCGAAAAAAAGTGATTATTTGTTATACAGTGTTATTTCCCTGCATATAGCAGACCAAAGCATTTGATTTCTGATCGAGGAACCTGTTTCACGTCCGACGTGTTCAAAGAATATCTGAAAACCAAAGCGATCGAGCATGTATTGATAGCGGTAGGTATAAGGGGAGACCGGGGCTAGTTGTCACACTTTTCAAATACTGATTAAAAAAACCTGCACATTGCTTTCTCATAGTTTTTAAGTGTGCAAGTAGAAACTTGCACATTGCTTCCTCATAGTTTTTAAGTGTGCAAGTAGAAACCTGCACATTGCTTACTCATAGTTTTTAAGTGTACAAGTAGAAACCTGCACATTGGTTCCTCATAGTTTTTAAGTGTGCAAGTAGTAACTTGCACATTGCTTCCTCATAGTTTTTAAGTGTGTAAGTAGAAACCTGCACATTGCTTCCTTATAGTTTTTAAGTGTGCAAGTAGAAACCTTCACATTGCTTCCTTATAGTTTTTAAGTGTGCAAGTAGAAACCTTTGCTCACAAAGCTCCTCTATGAGGAAGCTTTTATTTTATTTGATGTATAATTATTAGTATTTATTTGTTTTGGCTTCCTCATAGAGGAAGCTTTGTGAGCAAAGGTTTCTACTTGCACACTTAAAAACTATAAGGAAGCAATGTGAAGGTTTCTACTTGCACACTTAAAAACTATAAGGAAGCAATGTGCAAGTTACTACTTGCACACTTAAAAACTATGAAGAACCAATGTGCAGGTTTCTACTTGCACACTTAAAAACTATGAGGAAGCAATGTGCAAGTTTCTACTTGCACACTTAAAAACTATGAGAAGCAATGTGCAGGTTTCTACTTGCACACTTAAAAACTATGAGGAAGCAATGTGCAAGTTTCTACTTGCACACTTAAAAACTATGAGAAAGCAATATGCAGGTTTCTACTTGCACACTTAAAAACTATGAAGGAGCAATGTGCAAGTTTCTACTTGCACACTTAAAAACTATGAGGAACCAATGTGCAGGTTTCTACTTGCACACTTAAAAACTATGAGTAAGCAATGTGCAGGTTTCTATTTGTACACTTAAAAATACTTGCACACTTAAAAAACTATGAGGAAGCAATGTGCAGGTTTCTACTTGCACACTTAAAAAACTATGAGGAAGCAATGTGCAAGTTTCTACTTGCACACTTAAAAATATATTGTGAAGACAGATTAACAACGAAATGAAATATGACATATTAATATATGAAACCAGCAACTTATACAATCATTTATAAAATAAACGCTCGATACTCGGTCAGCTTCACAAAGTTCAAACATCGATTTCATACCTTCTTAAAAGGGGATTAATATTTAACACTACACTGTGTTTTTTATATAACTAAAAAACTAATCAACCAAATCTTAAAGAATTATATATGGAATAGGGGCAGAAAGACTGTGGAAAATATAATTAAATTAAAAATAGTCAAACATTTCAAAATTTAGATAAGTTAGAGCAACCACGGGGATTTCTAAAAAAGGGGTTCTTTTTTAAAAAATTTTTCAATTTTTTTAGAAATGTCCGTGATTGCTCTAACTTCCGCAAATATTGAGATATCGGGCTTAATTTTTTTTTAATTGATAGAGTATCATTTAAGGAAGGTTGGTATTGAATTTGGCGATGATCGGTAAAGGGATACTTTTCTAAAAATTTTTTGAATTTTTTTAGAAATGTTCATGGTCGCTATAACGTTTGCAAATTTTGAAATATTGGACTATTTCTGCCCATTATATTCTTCAGTCTTTTCTACCTCTATTTCATATATAATTTTTTTAAATTTGGTTAATCAGTTCTTGAGTTATAAAATAGTGAGTAAACTAAGGTTTGAAGTTAACCGACGTTTGTAAAATCACGACAATAGATTTCCTCGTCACCCATGAGGTACTATTGTTGACGCGTTTTTTTTTCGCCAAATTCAATACCAACCTTCCTTGAATGATACTCTATCGATTAAAAAAAAATTAAGCCTGATATCTCAATATTTGCGGAAGTTAGAGCAACAACGGACATTTGAGCAACAACGGACATTTCTAAAAAAATTCAAAAATTTTTAAAAAAAGAACCCCTTTACCGATCATCGCCAAATTCAATACCAACCTTCCTTGAATGATACTCTATCAATTAAAAAAAAATTAAGCCCGATATCTCAATATTTGCGGAAGTTAGAGCAATCACGGACATTTCTAAAAAAATTGAAAATTTTTTTAAAAAAGAACCCCTTTACCGATCATCGCCAAATTCGATACCAACCTTCCTTGAATGATACTCTATCAATTAAAAAAAAATTAAGCCCGATGTCTCAATATTTGCGGAAGTTAGAGCAATCACGGACATTTCTAAAAAAATTGAAAAATTTTTTAAAAAAGAACCCCTTTATCGATCATCGCCAAATTCAATACCAACCTTCCTTGAATGATACTCTATCGATTAAAAAAAAAAAAAACAGCCCGATATCTCAATATTTGCGGAAGTTATGGAAATTTCGATAAATTTGGCACATACATACATACATACACACATACATACATACACACATACATACACACATACACACATACACACATACCGACATTTTTTAAAATAGCGATTTTTCAACGTTTTAGAACATTTTGAACACATTGACAAAAGCAACTAAAAAAAAATTTTTTTTTACGAAAACAAAGCTTCCTCTATGAGGAAGCAAAAAAATGTTAGCAATATTTTATAATATCGTATACTACTTTATAATGTAGCTACATCCTTTAGGTGTAAGAAAAAAAATATTAGACTTGTATATATTTATACATAAAAAAGTTATTTAATTCTAAGCAAAACCGCGCAAATGTGACAACTTATCTCATACTCAGGATTGGTTGTCACATGACTCTGGATTGATTGTCATGTATCTTTCATGTAGAGGAAACATACGACAAATAGTTCCTGTTTTAATATTTTATTAAAGTTAGTGCCAGTTTTTAGTAAATTTAACTTAATAATATATTGCAGCATGAACTAAACGAAAAATTAATAATTTTCATAAACTTTGTAATATAATTCTCATAAACTTAGAGTAAATGAAAGAATAATAATTCTCATAAATTTTGTAATACTTTTATAAACTTTGAGCAAATAAAAGATTAATAATTCTCATAAACTTTGAATCCCATCTCATTCGAGACAACTTACCCTGAACGGTCATTTTGAACAAAGAAGATTATATTTATAAACTATGTTGCAATGACGGTTAACTAAATACAGGAAAAATTATCTAAAACTATAATATTTTTTATGACCAAAAAGAAATTACGACTAGTAATTCAAAAAACCAACGGAACAATAAAAATAGAGGCAAGAAAAATTTACTCATGACCTCCAATTTTTAAAAAGTGCTTGTAAATATCACATGCGATATTTTTGAAACAAGCCATTTCCTACACCCGACTAACACGATAGGAGCAATCTACACTATAAAAAAGAATATTTCACTCAATCTATTAAGTGAGATATAAGCTTTGTGACAACTTGCCCATGTGATTTCTAGCCCCGGTCTCCCCTATCGTAAATAAACGATTCACTAACCATATTAAAAACGATAAGAAATTTTTTATCGTTTTCTATCGTTGGCGGTTATCAGGGGAAGGACTTCAGGCAGACGACGCTTCCGCACATGATCACGAGTGGCTTTGTCCGTCGCGGAAAAGCGGAGAGAGACAAGTCTTGTCCTGCAGTTGGGCAAAATTAGCATTTACCAGACCATATAGTACCGTCGCATTATAATATCGAGTTGAAACCATATAAAAAAGAAACTACAGCGATGCCATATTCGAAGGCAAAACCAGCATGTATCATAAAACGTGAGTGATAAGGTTTCATATACTAGATTTGCTTATATTTAAAACGTTGATCATTGGTTAACGCCCTTACATTAGTAGTTATCACAGATATATTTATCAGGAAGAGGAGGGACGGTAGCCTCTATATTTGTATTGTCTATATACACATATCAGCAAATTACTTCTATTAGTATTGACACAAACTATTATACTTCTCAGTTACATTTGTTAATAACTTTATAACAGATAACGAGCAACGGCTAAAACCATATTTACGGTTCTTGAAACATAAAATTGCATATATATTTTTCAGTATACTAATTATTTTCTGCTTTAATGTGACGCATATTCGTGAATATTTATGTTCAGCACAAATAGGTTTTCAGCTTGTTTATGCTGAAAAAAAAATAGGTAGGTTACATATTCTTCGGATTCTCCCCCGATTGATTATCACTGTCACAACAAAGATTTTTACCAAGAAAGCCGCAAAAAATATCAAAATTCGGAAAAGGCCTATTCTGAATAATTACCTAAATCTGAATTACGCTTACATGAATTACGCTCCAGCATTATATATTTCGTATATTAGGACTCTGATAAAGACTATGATATACAGCTTCAGGAAACTCGATATCTTCAAAATAGAAAATATGTTTATACTTTCTTCTCAACAAAAGCGTATCTTCTTTAACAATATCTTATTTATTAATTCATTCAAATATTACATACTAATGTAATTATTTTTGATCGTCGCTTTATATTATGGTATAAAATTAATCCGTCTGGCAGGTTCTTTGTTTTGCCATGGAGATATTGAGATATCGACATCATCATCATTTCTCTGTATTAAACAGTTAAAAAGGTGTAAGGTGTCAAATACTACAAAATCTTGTGGCGTAAATTTAAATTGCGATTACTTTCTACAAGACAATAACAGAGATAATACCAGGAAATACACATACTAATATTTCTCCAATGATAAAACATGATAAATGAAATAGTTGTCCACAGTTTGGAAAGGTTCCCTCACAAAAGCAATGGAAAAGGCCTTTCGGTCAAATTATCTGAAGCTACAGGAAATGTTCATGTGATGCTAATCAAAAGTCCTAATGAGCACGACACTCAATAAACGACTGTTCAGCCGACAAAAGTATCCCGACGAAAGTCGGGAAAATGCGTCACTTTCCTAGTGGTACGATTTTTACTGATACGATTTCTACACGAATGTACTTCTACGCTTCTTCACGTTTGTGTGTCTGCCGTATGTATCAGCATCATATGAATAAACATTTTCTGGAGTGTCAGACAATTCGACCGAAAAGCCTTTCATACCGGTTTTGTGTGGAGTCCTTTTTGGGTAGCCTAATTATGTCAGCGGAGTATGAAATATGCTAATATTATTGTGGTTCTCGACAACAAAATCTTTTCTTCACAAATTGATAAATGAAGTCAACTCTATCCTCCTCTCCTGCAGATACTCTGCTGACATAGAAATATCGACTATGGGTGCGTTCCTTATTTCATCCTTGTTGTTTGTCAAATGTTAAACAAGGACGAAATGATGCTCGCGAGCGTTGTGAGCGATAAGTGGAACGCAGCCTATAACTCTCGCAATATAAAGGTTTATAATAGAATATCATATTTTCTTTTTGAAAGAAAGCAAAAAAATATATGGAGAATAATAATCCTTGCTTTTTTAGCATATGCTAAAATGCACTATAATATCAATTTATAATTATAGCGTAAAAATTATATAATCTAAATTTATCTTGCTTCCATTTATATTGCTAGTACTGACATTTTTATCTGCATGTGTACGTGACTGCATGTATACTATAGATTTTTAGTGCTGGCTGTGAATATTAGAACGCAAATATTGTAAAAAACGATTTTAATTAACGAAACAAATCTTGTTTTACAGAGAATAATGTATAAGGTATCTATTTTTAAAAACATTAATTTTTACTGAGACTATTTTTTTAACTTTCCTAACAAATTGTACTTTTATTATGGAATATTATGTACATACATAAAATTTAAAATATGTCAGTCAAACTAAAAAATTTTATAGTTCTTTTATAACAATATAAATTGTTAATAGATAATTTTTTTATATATTTTAATTTTGATCTCAATATTTTGCTTTATAACATTTTTTTATTTTAAAGAATAAAAATTTGTATTAACGGACCATAGAGCCTGTACATATAATATATCATTAATAAACGCATATTATAGGTCTTAATATGGTTAAGCACAGTATAATATATCTGAATACATAAAAATCTTTAATATTATAAAATAAACACAGTCGAAAATTAAATAAAGTGTATCTTATATAAAAATATAAAATTGTATCATCATATTTTTTCACCAGGCCGTTTTGACAGATTGTCAGTGTGCGCGTACGCGCCTGTTCCACGTGAACTCTTTGTTTGGGGCGCCGGGGGGTTATGCATCCGACGGGCGCCGGGACGACCGCGGGGTGGTAACCGTACGTTCCATCGCATATGGTAAGCCCCATTTAACACGTTAAACGGGGGTACGTAGTGCCATCGGCATCGGGTGGTGCCACCGGAGCTGGTGCCCCGTTCAACGTGTTATCCTCGGGTCCGTCGGCGCCTGGTCAAAATATCAAAATATAAAATTGTAGGCTTCATGGTATAATATTTCGCGCCGAGTCATACGCATGCTAAATCTAGTTTCTTAATTTATAAGAGCATAGATGCATGTGATGCTGTCTTTATGGATCTGCTTTATGTGACTTTTTATGTCCATATTATAGTATAGGAAACGGTCGAGAGATATGCTAAACTGACAAATTAGCATTATTTTAAATGTCGGACAAATATGTAATCTAAAGCTATTGTATATGAGTCGGAAAGTTTGACATATAAATTATTGTAGGAAAAAATTATTAACTTTAATAGCCAAATTATGCATGTTTACGATAGGCAGACCACAGGAAGATGACTTGCACTGTTAAAAGTAACGTTTTAAATAAAAGTCAATGTGTCTAACATGAGTCAAATCAATAAACATAATGTGAGTCTAAACAACAAATAAAATGGAGCCAAAGAAGAGTAAAGGCGATATTCTCAAGTCTAGTGATGCTGTAGTAAATTGAGGACAGGGATATAGTTTAAAGATAGGAGGTCTGTGTCGGTTTGCTTATTCAAACCATTTTCTTGGAGTTTGATGTAGACACACTTCAGACATGATAAGTTTTATTTAAAGATTTATTTACTTAAAGATTTGGTAAGTATTGAATATAACGGCCTCCCTTCCTGATTAATTTAAAATTTTCAAATTTTGTATAAATTCTGAGAACGAAAATTGTCGCTTATTATAATTAATAAGCTTTTTTTTCTTTGGGATAATTTAACGTGCCGTCAACCTTTATCCACCTACAAAAAGACCACTAGGGGTTATCTCAAAGAAAAAAAAGATGGATTAACGAGATTCCAACTGTCCCTATCTACTATATCTAGCGAAACCACTGCCAAGGGAACGGGCTTGGAAAAATTAGCGGGGAAAGAAGACCCTGTTGAGTTGACTCTAGTCTGGCACTATTATAATTATAATGAGCGACAAAAAGACCAGTAGGGGTTTTTTTGTAGCATGGCACTTAACTCAAAAAATACCTGAATCTTATTGATCCTTTGCGAATCTTAAGCCTTTGTGAATTCTTTCCTATTTCCAATCGTGCAGACCACTAATCCCTATGGATCAATTAAGCAGGGAAAACCTTTTATTGAGGCATAATATACGAGATCAAGGTCGGATCGGACCTTGATGTTACTAATTATTCGCGTAGGCATTGAGCCACTCGTCATCCCTATAATTAATACTTAAAATATCACGATGTCGGTAAGTAAGAAAATGATAATTGAAACAATAATTTATGGATATATTATTTTGCTTCTTAGCTCAATTAGATCATATTATGTTATTTACAACTTTATTTAATTATATATGTTTAAAATTATAATCTTTTGTGGTCCTCCCTAAACACCATCTGTCGTCATGGTCGGGGAACACAATAACTCTCTCACTCTTGGTTTATTTTTAAAAGTATATTTGAATAAAAAGTAATAAGAACTTATAATAAGAACTTCTTCCGCTCGCGCCGAGCTCATCGCGTACGTGCGTGTTCGTCCCGCGGGCTCCGCCACATGACTCCTTCCTCCTACAATTCTACAGGGCCTCTCCGCCCCGTGCCCTTCCTTGCCGACTACACTTTGTTTAAAAAAGTAGAGAATAGTAGAAAGTATAGAGTTGGTCAAGGAAGAGTTAAGCCAATATCGGCCGGAAGTCTCGAAGACGTCATTTCCCGATCAAAACCACGTGACCAACTTGATACGCGGAATTATCAAATTGCTTAAGGGCCAAAGCACATATGACAGTCGTAGTCGTGGACGTAAGTAACATACAAGCTTTGGCGTATCCTGATTTGTCAGGTCGAGGACTACGACCGTCGTATATCGCTACGCTATGTTATGTGCTTTGACTCTAAGGCTGCGTTCCGATATTCACTGTCAATATTGAAAATCTATAGTGTAGGTTAGTTACGTAAACTATAGATTTTCAGTACTTGCAGTGAATATCGGAACGCAGTTTAAGTGGACGCAAGTGTGTTTTTATATAGTATATATAATATATACATATAAACAAAATAATAATAAATAAATAAATAAAATAAAAATAAAAAAATTAAAAACACAACACCACTTTATAAAGTAAAAAACTTTAATAAACATTTTAACATGCAGCACGTTTTAATCAGTTTCGGATAAAATTGCCATCGTTTTACTTGCTAATGTAATACTTTTTTTGACGCGACCTTTTCTAGAATTTATTTTTAAACGGAACGTTACGTATCTAGAAATAATAGAATTTTTGAGATTATGGCACTCAGGCAAAAAGAATGATATATTATTAAATTTCATGGAAAAAAATTTATGTAAAATAATATTGCTTTTGAAAAGAGTACTATTATTGAAAGATCGAAATATTTTTTCCATGTCAAGAAAAAAATTAAACGTTTTTTGATTAACAAAAAATAACGTGTTTTCTTTATAATACCTTATAGATGGTAATTTATTATAATATGCTATTTTTCGTTTTTTGCTGCCAACAGATTGTATACATTGAGTTTGCATGCCTTCTTCGCTTTAACAATGCTCATAATGTAGCCGGCTACATTATTTAGTATATTAATTTCCACGTTACTTAATATTACGTCAGTAGCTAACAGATCAGGTACTGGGACTTCTTCAGAAGTGTTACTTGTAATACTTTCCTTTTTGATGCTTCTAATAATTTTTAAAAAGTCGGGCAAATATTCTCTATCATCTTCATCATAATTGCTACTTGCGACTTGTCTCATATATTGAGATATGGTGACTAATCTTAAATTACTTTTGTAATGCATTCAGTGTCGAATGTTTCGACCTAAGAACGGAAAATAAATTTTCGATACAATCTTGTGTAAAGCAACCGCATAAAACAAATTTATAATTTCTTTTGTCAAGTAGGTACTTGGCTAATTCGATTATTGACAATATCGATATAACAATACCTTTTTGAAAAGGCTTCCAATCGCTTTTTTTTACCGAAACTTAATGATGAAATTAAATCGATAAATTCGTATAAAAAATGTATGGTTTCGTGATATTTTTCTTCATTATATTTACTGAGTGCAAAAGTGAGATTTCTGGCGCTGACAATTTTAAACCATTTTGCAATTTATGAAACTATAGCTAAGAAGTTGTTTTATACTCTTGTCGATCGTATTCATCAGCTACATAGTTCAGCGCAGAACTCACTTCTGGAACGTGGCATGCGCTCTTTACCCTCATTTTCATAAAACGCCTAGATCTATCTAAGTATTCCTCGCGTAACTTGGGTACAAGCAGTAAGTCCCAATTTTTTTGCAAATTGAGCAATTGTATTAAATGTTGTGAGTTTGCGACGTTTGTAGGCAATTTATATTTTTCAACAAATTTGGAAGGAATATTAACATTTACATGATTGAGTATTCCTTCTTTTAAATTTTTTAATGCGTGACAAACGTTGCGAAAAAAAAAAACAGATGTCGAATATTGTCTAGTGAGTGCTAACATTTATTTTGCGCAGTGGAATATCTCGAAACATTAATGCCAAAGAATTTCCACATCGCTTGATTCGGTGAACCCATGTCGGATACAACTCCATGGACATGTAAACTTATTTCATTCGCTTTTTTAATTATTTTAAATATTAAAGATTTATAAATAGATCCGTCTGTACTATTTCCTGTATAAAAATATCCAACAGTTTGCTTCCATCTCTGTCCAATACCCGCAAGCATAAATACTAGAGCATGTGTCGCTACTTCATTACCGTCATGCCCTGGCAAAGTTACATTTCCTACGAATGTATTGGTAGATGTATCATATGTTTTAGCTGGGGTGTTATACTTACTTCATCCAGAACTATTAAACAATCTTTGTCGATGTCATTTTGAAATTGCGAAACTTTTACGTTTAAAAAATCAAAAATTTCATTACTTATTCCGCTAAAAAATTTCCAGTTTTCTAATTTTCTATTTAATGTTCTAAATGAAGGAAGTGGAAGTTCTTAGGTTAATAATTCGCGATATCCTGAATTACCGCAAGCAAATTTTAATCGATACCCTTTAATTAGTGTCGCATCACACCACTTAGGCATTTTTTTAAATTGAACAGTTAACATTTTCATTTGATCTTCATTGAATATCTTCCGAACCGCATTTGGAATTTTTTCAGCAATATATAATTTTTCCTGTATTTTCTTCATTTTTTTCTTCCATGCCACTTGTATCTGTTTATAACGTTTCTTTATTGAAATACGCAATTTTTCATATAGTTTCTACAGTTTTTGGAACTTTTCCTGAATGTTAGTACATGACACCTCTATCAAGTTAGCCCCCCCACCATCGCAAAAAAAATCCGCACCTATTAAAAAATTTAGTGCTATTTATGTGCTAATTTGTTGCTCTAATCCGGATTTTGTTGCTCAAGCCGTTTAACAGGAAATGGCGATCGAAATGGGGGGGGCAGCTTGTCGTCAAGCTAGCCCCCCCCCCCATTATACGACTGCGATTACGTGACCGAAAAACTGTCCGTTTAATGATTTCTTGAGGTTAGTGGTGCTAGCACGGTACGCCATCTTATTACATTTTGTTAAATATGTATCAACTACGTGTTTGATACATTCGTACATTATATAATATGCAGTATACTTGCTATGTATTATATACGTATTTCGACCTTGAATATTTCATACCTATTGCGTTAATTATACGTATTTAACACATTATATTTGATATGGAATAAAATGCAATGAAAATGCAATATAGTTATACGTATTTAATATATATTTGCAATGAAAATGCTGTGCGGGGAGTATTCTCTGCTTTATCTAATTATAAACAAACAGAACAGGAGCGACGATTTTTCTTCTCAGAATCTTTTTTACGACCCAAAATTTGAAAATTTTAAAGGAATCGGGGAGGGGGCGTTATATTCAATATTTACCAAAGATTTTCTTGGTCAAGCATTTTTTCCAATGGAATTCGTGATTGGTATAAAATTAGCACAGGTCTCGTCTCCAAAATTACATCAAGCTTAACCGCAAACTGTCAAAATGTGAATCGATCTTGACTGTGATTCAACCCGCGATACGGCAATGCGACAACCAATCAACAACGTGGAAAAAAGGCTTCAACAAACACATTGTTACGACTTTGATACATTCGAGATTAACGCCCTTTTTTAAGAAGGGATAGAAATAAATATGATTTAATTCCTCCCCGAAACAAAAAGATAGTTTTTCCGTTATATTTTGGTATATTTTACAAGTCTATTCTCTATCAATTGTAAATGTTGTTTTATTAAAATATATTTCCATTTTAATATATATATTGTATTTTGCAAGATTTTTTTCTTGTAAAGTTTTTCGCTTCTAATGTCACAATTTAAGATAATAGTAGTGAATGAACAAGAACCTTAAAAAATCTTTTGAGTTAATTATTAAAAATGCAAAAGTGTGTGATTATGAATTTATAAGTCTTTAAAGAAATTAAAAATTAATAAACTAAAAATTTATAATTTTTTCGATTATGGGAAGTAAACAAAAGTTCTTAATTCAATTACTTGTCCTTAGGAAAATAAAGTGAATAACAAAAAGGAATAGTGATTATACGCAAATGATAACGCGAACGATAAATGTCTCCGATAGATGGCTCAACAATCTCTGTTTTCGCATCTCAGCGTTTAACTTAGGAACATTTCTTCAATACCAGCGAATATTAAAAGCGATTTATCTTGACGTGATCGATGTGGTTTGACACACTCAAAAAGACATAAACAATTTTATATTATTTTTATAATTTAAAAAGTATAATTATTTTTTAAAATTCTTTCTGATATTTTATTTAAATGTATTGGCTCTACGAGTCATTATATATTATAAGTCTATAAATTTTCCGATTTTGATTCTTCGAGTTCGAGAATATTCTTGCGACGAGCATGGGAGATTACGCGAATATGGCGGTTGTCGGGAAGGAGATCGTAACCACCGTCGTATCTCATGCCAGAGGTGTGGCTTCGTGATGTACTCGTAACAACGAGTACATGCTCGTATATGTATCCGACACGTACATATGTCTCGACCTACGAACTGCAAGATTAACGATGTCGGAACTTTCGCACTATTATCTCGAGGCATCGGACCGCTGCTTTTCCATCCCTTCGTTCCATCGCTCCACCCTTTTAGCATCGGCTTTCCTTCTTCGCTCTAGGAATCTTCAACTTACCCTGGACACCCTGGCTGGATCCGGTTCCTGTGAATTTGTATCCTGGCCTACCAAGAAATTTCAAGCAGCGCTATACAGGGTGAGGTATTTAAATTGAAACACTTGAATATCTTGAAAAGAAAGTTTTAAGAAAAAAATATTTCAGGCCAAAGTTGTATCATCCGAAGGAGGACAAATAATGGTAAAATCAATTTTCGAAAAAAGTCAATTTTTTACAGTCACATAAAGGTCATCGCCATTTTTTTAAATAAACTTGTATGATTTTTTTTATGTAATATGATTCTTCCAGTTATTCTGCATACAAAAGTATTAAAGTAGAGCTATCAAAAAATTAATAGTTTACAAGATATTTTTTATTTTTCAATCAAATATTAAAATGTGCCAGAATAAACCTTTATGTGATTCACCCGGTATATTGAAATTTCTTGATGAACCCGGAATTCAAAGGAATCGGACCCCTGCCGGCGGGTAACGTTTTCTTTTTGTAACTGTACCCAATTTTATGTACACAATAATAAGATAAATCAATCAAAAATAAAACTTATTCCGTCCCTTGGCTATTATAAAAATTTTTGTAATCCTCTTGTCAAAAATTTACCTTTGAAGAACCGCTAGAGAGATCCCCTGTGGTCAACTACGTCAAAAAAATAAAAAATAAATAAAAAAAACCAAGATTCGAATTCAACCTCAAAAGACCGATTTCTTATTCAAGTTATCTTAAGTTTGGTCACGGTCTAGTCTAAAAAAATGACAATATATTATATTATGTCTTGTCAGATAAAAATTCATTGTATATGCACACGTTTTTAGCATAAAAGTTTGATCGTTCTTTGTAGGTATCTTTTGCGATCTGTTGACTAATATATAGATACCTGATGATTCAAGTCCCTCTGCTTCGATGTATTTAAAAGAAGGGAAAGAATGCGCCTCTGAGCAAACGCGGGGAAAGATTGGCACGAGATAGTCGGACCCTCCCCCAACATTATGAGCTTTGCGCTTTCCGTCTTTCTCTCTCCCTCTCCCCTTCCCCTCTCTCTTTCTCTTTCCCTCTGTCTGGTTATCCGTATCATCGTTAACCGGCGACCCTACCGTTTCTGTCTTCGTCTATCTCGGTACAACGGCGAAACCGGGGCGATATTGCTCGCAGGAGAGAAGAGGAACGTGGCGGGACGCAAGGGTATGTATTAGCGAACCTGCCACTCAGGGAACGGAGGGCGGTGGTTGATTTTTTCGTCCCCCACGCCTTCCCACGTACGCGCGTATACGCGCAACGACTGGAATTCGTTTTAGCCTCCGCAGAGAGACGAGCAATAATGATTTAGTTTCCTGAAAACGAAGTTCGCTGCGTAAATTGTCGAATGTATTTAAAATGAGATTCCCCACTACGTGACCTCTCATTCTTTTCTTTTTTTTTTTTTTTACCGATATGCGCGGCCACATGCTGGAATCTGATTTTACGCGGAGGTTGCAAAAATGCGGAACGATTCCTTCGGCGGTGAGCTTTTGTGAGCCGCGCGCGTGTAATTAATAACGCGCGCTTAAACGCATAATTGTCGTCGCTACACCCAATTACGGCCAATTAATCGTCGCTTCTACCTATTATCGTTCGATTCACGGTCGCCACGTCGGCCGAGGTATTCACGTCGGACTCGTCTCTAAGCGATTCAAAGCGACCATTACGCCAAGTACGCGCGGCATCGCTAACATTTACATTGGCAGACCCCCGTAAGTCATTAATAACCGATACACGCAGCTTCGTTTCTGTCTCGCGTTAATTCGACGTATCGAATCGAACGACACACCGCGCTCGTTAATCTTCCTTCCCGCAACCGTCACTCCCAGCGATTTATTTAAAGAAGGCACGTTGTTCTTTTTTTTTTTTTCATTCCGCCAGTCTTTTTCATCGTACGTAGAGCAAACGTTCGGACCAAAGTTAATTAATGCGATGAGTACCATTGGTATGCGGGTACGATACGATAATATATCGGTACGACGTACGTAGTTTTGCGTATTTTTCGATCCTGACGAATATCTCCTCAGTGTATCGTGAGATATTCGACAAGTCTTGTTTTCTTCTTAAATTCGTAATGTTATAGGTAATATCAGACACTTTCGGTATATTGATCGACAAATCATAATCAATAAAATCACATTTCTTCGAGATCGAATATTTCTCTTTTCGTATAGAATACCGTAAAGAAAAAAACATCGAATCTAACTTAGAAATAATTTAGCTTTATTAATTATAATAAAATAATTTGAAATAAATAAAATGGAATAATATATTCAAATAAATAAAAAATATATTCTATGTATTTAAAATATATATTCTATGTATTTCCAAATTTATATTGTATGCAGTTAACAGAATTTGTAGTATTAAGACAAATATCGTCTTTTATACAACCAATTTAATTGATTTTCGAGAGAAAAAGTCGCTATTTAGACAAAAACCTATTCAATGTCGAATTTGAATACTGAAATTTGAAATAAATGAGGATTTTTCGAAAGCGTAAAGAATCAGAACATATTGTAGAGTATTACGAATAAAACTGAAATCTTGAGGAATGAATTCTTTTGTGTTTATATGATTTTCTCGGGCTTTTGTTCTCTATCTCAGGTAGATGCGTATATATAGTCAAGCGAGATATAATAGAAAATGCGATTTTCTGTAGAAATAATTTTATGTAGTTTATAAAAGTCGGCATTCAGGAAATAGTGTTGCAAGTAAAACCGAAATCCTACAAAATGAATTCCTTTGTTATCATAAGATTTTCTCGGACCTTTTGTTTACCCAGATGGTAGATGGTATTAGTCAAGCGAGACATAATTCAGGCAAAGACCTTGAATATCTTGATGATGTTGCCGCGCTGCACGGTGCAAAGTTAACTTTACGAGAAATTTCGAGGATCGGTCTATAAATACTTGTAATAAAGCGTAAAGCACCATTAATCTTCGACAGTAATTTCGGTTTGCAGTGGCGACATTTGCCGTCTCCTTCGCTCTCTTTTCTATCCGTCGCTCGTTCAGCTCCCCCTCCCTCCTTGCTACCACCAACCTCCCCCTATATATCTTGCCCGTTCTCGCACTTTCTAGGATAATTAATGATCCCGAAAGCGATCTCCTCACGGTTGTCTCGGGGTAATCTTTCCCCGTCTCGCTCCAGTCTCGTTATCTCCGCCTTCACCTCCTTCTCCAGCCAATTCTTTTTTCGAGTTAGATAATCATTTTCCCTCGATTTACGCCACGAATGCACCAAATATCGTAGCAGAGATAATAGAAAAGTGAAAAGAAAGTGTGGAAAAAAAATATTATAAAGCTATTTTTTAAATGCCGTGATGACAGAAAAGGCAGGCCATGTTTTTAATTCTTTTTCTCTCTCTTCTCCCTCCTTTTCCCTCGACTCTCTCTCTCTCTCTCTCTCTTTCTCTGCCACGTTAAATTACTGTATCTTATTTTATATACCTATTACCTACAACTAGATCTACTAATAAAAGTAATTTTAAAAGATTAAGTTTTTCACCTATGTATCTATATTCTTACGTAAAACGTATTTTAAAAGTCAATTTATTATAGTTATTCCATCTGAACTACAACCAACGCCATAAATTGCCTACTGCGAAAGAATAAGACAACGACGTAGGAAGCATAGATAGAACTCGGTAGATGAATAGATAGACCTTCAAAGATTTGCATAGCGGTTTCAGCTGTCGCAGCATCTTCATAGAATCTTGACAGCCGTCGATCTCTAATTATCTGAAAACACGTAGGCTCTGACAGTGGTTACCGTTCTGTCTCCCCCCCTCTCCCCTCCCTCTCCCTCTTTCTCTCTCTCTCTCTTTTCTGATAATAAATATTTTCATGACAATCGAGCCGACTCAAGAGGGGCCTGGCACGTCTACACGCTCGGCATTATCTCACCTTGGCTAATTCCTTCGGAAACGACTTGGTTCTCTTTCTCTCTTTTTTTTTCATCGCATCTCGCATCTCTCGCGTCGAGTGAATACGGAAGCGACGAAAGCTGGAATTTCCGGTTGATTCGGCACACTAACGATGGGGTAGTTTAACACACCCCGCGGGGACAGTCACGCAGACTCGCGCGCGATCCCCCATTGTCAGGCGTTTGCGCAATCTGCCTCGTCGACAATTTGCACAATAATGGACACGCATCGGCGAGGAACAAATTAACACCATGGCCGTTAGGAATCGCGGTTTACCAGCGTCTCTCTTCGAGAGAGAGACACGGTATTATTTATAAATACTATACGCAACGGTTCGTCCCGTGGTGGTGAATCATTCTCCTGTCCGTACCGTTCGAATGCACGGAATCTCGCGGATTAACGCGTAGAAAAAGCGTTGGCAAGCGATACGCGTATAATTGGAAATTACCGCCCTAGATTCTCGCGAGTCGTTCCGCGAAGACCGTCGAGAAAACCACTTGAGGCTGAATATCGGTTCTTGCATCAATATTTAATCGCGGCTAACAAGATGGCGATGGTATGTGCGCCACCCAGACGGGCTATAAAAGCATGAGGGGCCGTAATAGTCAACGTACATTCCCGGTGTACATCCTTATGCGGCTGCGTGTGCCATCGGCACGGAGAAGGAGTGAGACGAAGAAGGAGAGAACCGCCGTGGCAGAGTTTCCACGGCGAAAAGAAGGTGACGAGAGATCTCGTCGACGAAGATAGAGCAAATAATCCAGTACCGCTCGCTCGCGGTTAGCCTGAGAATTGTCAATCGAAGGTGCCAAGAAATAAGAGAACGTTTCGAGGCGCGGCTTCTCAAACATCCTTCCTTTGGATGTGGCCGCGCGGACTCTCGTATAATTATGAGTATGCCTGATTATACGTGTTTGGACATAGTACGCCGAGCGTATGAATATCTACATTCGATAAATCCTTAGTTATTCGCGCGCTGATGTACTCCGCAAACTATTCGCTACGTCTCTCTCTATGTACATCGTGACACCTTTATCACGTTAGCTTTTACAAGTTTATTTCTAAGGATGTAACGCTTGTTGAAAGAATATAAAAAGAATTGAAGATTGTAAGTTGTAGACAAATAAATATATAATAGAGAATGCCATTGAGAAATTCAACGCAATATAAATCTTAATTTCACCGATCGATTAAATACAAGCACCGTTAATCCATCGTTAATTAATTCGTCGATGTGCGAATTTCATAATACATTGAAAGTCGACGGCGCCCTCACGGTGGCCGCAACTTTCGTGTCCGATTTTCCGATCGGAACAAGTAACCGGGTATATACGGGCGGATGAGCAGGAAGCACGTGGACGTGCGTGTTCTTGTATTATGCACGTTATTAGCATAAATTATGCACGTTCTGCGCAAATTTGATAACAATGTACCCTCGATGCGAACATGTATATGTATTCTTAGCACGCACATCGTCAAGGAAAAACACATTCCTTATTGCTGCGGCAGCACATTTACAACTTTCTACAATAAACAAATAAATCGCTGGAGCATCTATCGGCCATTTTTATTTCCAGGCCACGGCAACATAAATTTGACAATGTTGTATGCCGACTGGGGAAAGTATGTTCGTGTAACTGTAACAAGAAGTGTGATAAAAAGTGCTAAAAGTTTCTTAAATTAGTGTTTATTCTTATTTGTGCGAACAAATTTGCATAATACTTTTTATAAGTATTTTATATTCTACTTTTTATAAGCATTTTTCTTATATTGTTATACTTTTTATAAGCATTCCATAATCCTTTTCGGTGTATTAGAGGAATGGAGCGATTCGAGGGCACAGAAGTTATTTGAGTCAAATTAGGAATGAATGCAAAAGATTAGGAAGATTAGGAAGATAATATATTAGAAGAGAAAAGAAGAGGAGGGAGGGGCATATAGGAAGGTGTGATGAGTTTGGTAGGGCTGGGGACATAGGAAAGCATTAGTTAGGTAGCAGATTTGTTATTAGTCAAGTTTGTTATATGTATTGTAAGATGAGAAAGTTGCGTTAATATTTGAAGGTAAAGGTAAAGAATTATTCAAGTTTTATAAGTTTTAGGATGCAAGGAATGTTATTTTAGAGACAAAGCGAGATATGGGTCTACAGGAGATTTGAGAAGAATTTAGAAATATATGGAATATTAATATTAGTTGTTGCGCGTTGTGGTAAGAAGGTATGTGTGTGTGTATAGGTGAATAATGTCCGTTTCTTGGCTTACTGCTGAAGCGGACTAGATTCAAGTATATGTGAGTTTAACGTGCAAAATAATGGGTTTAGTCGTTTAGGATTTAAGGGATGGTTTTTTCTCAAGAAAGTACGGAATAAGGAATTAACAGTTGCACGCGTTAAGTTAAAAAAGTTGGTATGAGTGTGTCTAAGGTATATTGTAAACCAAGTCCATTTCGTGGCTTTTTGTAGCTGAAATTAAATAAATCTATCTACTTTTTATAAGCATTTTATGTTCTATTGTTTCTATTGTTTCTTTCTCTCAAGAGTAATAATAAATGATGAGTATACATTATAAGTATATATTAGGTGTAAAGTTCTAATGAAAGTTATCATGTGATATATATCTAATTTTCCAAGAAGAGATTATCAGAAAAGTGAGTATTTTTTTATATGATTGTCTCCATCTCAATTTTAAATAACACTGTCAAAAATAATTATTTTATATGTTTATGTTATTTCTTGTAGGTATAAAATATGCCTGATAAATACTGCATTCCAGGCTGTAAAAATAATTATGAATTAGAAAAGAAAAATGTGTCCGTTTTTAAGTTTCCAAAAGAAAAGAAGTTATAAAAAAAGTTAATTAAAAAATATTTTTTCGTAAAAATTGGATAACAGGTAAACGAGCTGTGGTTTGCGAAAAACACTTTGAACGAACATTTTCTTCTATTCACGAACATTCTTTTCACCGATTTTGATGAAACTTGCAGGAGTTGTAGGAGATACTATGCAGTAAATACCTATAAAGCCGTTTTTTTTAATGGGCCCTAGGAGCCGAATTATAAACAATCATAGATGGATCTTTCCGCTGCTTATCTATTAAGCTTATATACCTTCTATTATTGCGATTGAAATGAAACTTTGGGAAATGATTTAAACATGCCTCAGAATTACTTAAAGCTAAGCACTGTTTGCTTGAAACATTGCATATAAACTATGTATACGTTGTTTATGAAAATTAATTTGTTATTTATAATCGTTATTTAACGTAATTAATCAGTAATAAAGTAAAATTACGAATAAATTAATTTATAGATAATAAATAAGTGAAAAAATAGCACAACTGCACTCAGCCGCTGCTAGTTGCAAACAGGTGCAATTTTGTGGAAACACTCAGAAACATTACCTAATAGAAATATATGCAAATGCAATTATTAGTTTAGACGGTAGACTCCACCAAATCACCAATAATGATTCTGAAGTCTGAGGTGCTCCTCGGAATTTTGCAGCAAAAATCTGACTAGCTTTAAATAATCCTGAAGCATGCCTAAATCATTTTCCAAAGTCTCATTTCAATAGCGAAGGTAGGAGGTAAGCAGCTTAATATGGATACACAGCGGAAAGATTCGCCTATGATCGTTTATAACTCAGCTTCTAGGGCCCAGAAAAACAGGTATTTCACTACATAGTATCTCCTACAGCTCCTGCAAGTTGCATCAAAATCGGCGGAGAGCAGCGCGTAGTGTCCCCTTGTAAAATGTAAAAGCAAAATTTGAAACAAATTTCTTTTCAATTTTATTTAAAAAAATGCAATTTTTTACTTTTTTGCAACTAAAATATGTTTTTTTTCGAAATTCTGTTTTTAACACATTTTACATATCACTCTTAGAAAGGATTTCTAATAACGAGACAAAAAATATTCTTGACATGTTTAATCTCATCACAACCTGAAGCAGTATAAAAATAAAACAATATTAAGATTAAATTAATAATTCCTATTCTCCTCTGTCGAATAAAATAAGATTGACTTAATATCTTGAGACAAGAGTAATATCCCTTAAATGCCACCCGGGGTCCAGCGGACCCCAGACCCTTTAGAATGAAATATTTTCAAATGTTCCCGCCAAAAATGGAGCTCATATTTATTTATTTATTATTTTTAATTTTTTTTATTTTGGAGCCACGATTTTAACTCTTGGCGATCTTAAATTTTTATACTATGTTGAAATTGAAATTTTAACAATATCATCATTTTATTCTCTTGTCTAGACCTTGAACAACATTGAAAAAAATTGGCATAACTAAAGATCAAAAAATCAATTAGTTACGAGACATTTTTCATGCTGGGGTCATTTAGACCCCTTATGTCATTTATGAGATTCTGGAAAGGTGTGTCATTTAAGGGATATATATAAATTTAAGCTTATATATTCTTGCGTTTAGACTAAATCTTCACGCGATGTTAGCCGTGTTAGCGTCACAATATTTAGCGCGAAACCGATGTGTGCTACCGTCTTTCGTCAACGCCAATAATGTGATACGTTCTTGACCGAGAACGAAGCGTAAGTATTTATCAACGTCGTAGTCGTGGATATAAAGTAAGGCAGAGTAAAACGTAAGTCATGAAAGGCTATTGTACAACAACCTTTTTCGTCTTACGTTTATCTTTGCCTTAATTAATATCTATGCTACGACAGATGTCTCGTTCTCTCAGCCATACGCGAGTAAGGGCCGGGGCACGAACATTGCCGTAGCGTCTTACGCCACCTTACGTGAGAATTGCCTTACGCCACACGTAAGCCAAACGTACGGCAACGCACATAGAAAAACGTAACGTAACATATCATACGTTACATGCGTTACGTTACTTTTCTATGTGCGTTGCCGTACGTTTGGCGTACGTGTGGCGTAAGGCAATTCTCACGTAAGGTGGCGTAAGATGCTACGGCAATGTTCGTGCCCCGGCCCTAACGTGTTCGTGCCTGTGGTGGATCTAATCATTATTTGTGGTGGATCTGATTTATTATGAATAAAAGTTTACCAAATAATATCTGTGTTTTCGCTCATAATATATGTGTTTCGCAAAAACCTTTACTTTATTCTATCGCAACAAGGATCTTGGAAGAATAACATAAGATTTCTTGACAATCTACACTGAGAAAAAAAATGTTCTGGATTTTAGTAAATATTTTAGTTTGCATACAACTGTGACTCCATTTATTAAAATGAAGAAAATTTCCCTTTTTTTTAGTATTATGTGTATTTACTGAGAAAAAATATACTAATAAAAAGAAAAATTTTCTTCATTTTAATAAATAAAGTCACAGTTGTATGCAAACTAATATTTACTCAAATCCAGAACATTTTTTTCTCCGTGTATTTTTTCCCGCAAAAGTATAGAATAAGATTTCCTTCAGATCCGTCTATAGTTGAATCAAGAATATTATGAGATTGTCACAAATTGTTATCTAAATCTTTCTGAGAAAATTAGAGGGATAGCATCAAGATTATTTTATTCTAGATTTAAGAATTCCTCTATTTAAGATTAATATATTCTTCTTTCAATACTAAATATGATTGCCCCTATTTCGATCCTATTTTATGATAGATTGAAGAGCAATAGCATTGTATCTATTAGAAGTCTTTTCTGTGGGTGTGGTTTCCAATGACTTTATAAAACATTTTTGAAAGAAATCGAAGCTGTTTTCAAGATTTCATGTCCACCACCAGCTACTGAAATGCTTCCCTTCATTACCAATAACTCCTGTTATTATTAATATTTTTTTATGATTTTTTTAAAATAACCATACAAGAATATAGAATCGTGTGCTAATGTTTCAAATACTCAGTTTTTTATTTTTATATAATTTAAATTATATATGATTTTGTATTTATCTTTACTGTCAATTGTTTATGTTTACACGTTTTATTTGAGGTTTCATGATATCTTATTGTATACCTCACGTTCGTTTAGAACCGACGCACCGAATTTTAATCGCTTATTTAAACATTAATTTGTACCGAGTACAGATGTTATAAACTTCATAGACGTGACTGCCAGATAATATTAATTTGTTTGTTTCTAACACTTCATCTTATTCATTTCTACTCATTATATTCATTCATTCTTTTTAAATTAAGGTAATGGTCATTTCTTGATGTGACATCCGTACTCGATTTTAACACACTGCGACGTGAACTGGTAATTATGACATCATATTTGCATCTGTTATATTCTTTGTTACATTGAGGAGGGTTCAAACCACATGATCGAATGTTTGTTATACATTGTTATATTAAGACCGTAATTACACGTTACATTGTAATCATCTTGACCAATATGGCGCTGGCTATCATTTGTCTTTTATTAGATTTGTTTTGTATACTTAGAGAGCTTTAACCTTATATGTTTTGACAACTATTTAAGAACAAAATTGATAATATAAACTGAAAGCATGAAATTTATAGTCACAAAATAGTATTATATGAGGTTGAGTTCATCATTGATTTACCTAAAGTTCAAGCATGTATTGAAGTTAATAATGATTTATCGGTTAAAGTGTTTAAAAGGTAGTTTTATGGATCCTACAGATTTGAATTGAATTCTGTGTGGATAATGGTGAAAAATTAAACAGGTGGTCACAAGTAGAAAATATTTTGTCAAGATATGGAAATGAGAGAGATAATAGATAATGCGTATTTATCTTCATTAGTAGCTGCTATTAATATTCATTTGCAAAGACTTCAAACATTTCTTAGCAATAATGATAATAAAGAAGAAAATGATAATGAAAAAGTTAGTAAAATTATTATTGAACAATTTAAATTATTATTTATGGAAAAACACGCGCTCTGTAATATTCAATTTACATGACTTTGTGTTCTCTCTTAAAGTATATACAATCTTGTAGTTGTTATTCTGCTTTACGATAAAATGCATTTTTTACATTACTCCATCCTCCATCCTAGAACTCTTCAACAATTGTCTCCTTTAAAATGCAAATTGTTATTGACAAACCTAATAAAAATAAACATTTTCTAATCTTTAGCCAGTAAATTGAATAAAAGAGAAACATACCTATATGTAATTCTACATATGGTTAATCAATATGAGCGGAACAAACAATCATTTCTATTTATTACACATCATCGACCTACAAAATGATGTCTCCTAACCATGAATGGATACTTTCACATAATAAACAAGCAATTATTAAATTAGTTGATAAGGACCTAAATCTGAGGGTCGAAACGTAAAGTGATTTGTCATTACACTCGTTTGCGAATTGTTGTCGAAAATAATATACATTTACTCCGTTGCAGACGACAGGACGTGTTACCACCATACATTGCACACATATAATATCACTTTTAGGAGTAACAGCGTAAAACGTAGATTTTCTGGTGTAATTCTACAAATTGATAAAATCTATATAAAACAAAATAGAATATAAAAATGGTTCTCTCAGGGGGATTTGCCCATAATAAAATATAGGTAACATCTGCAGCTAAAACTGTTAGGGCATTCATGTTCAACATTTGTTCATCATTTAAAGAAATTATGTCATTGATACCAGTTTATTATTAATGTGAATGGTAATGAATTAACATCTTATACAAAAGTATGTAAGTTGATTACAGCTTGTGATTTCAAAATTATTGCGATCATTATTGATAATAACAGAATGAATCGTGAGAATTGTGTCAAGTTTTAATAATAATTTTACTTATCCTTATTTAAATACTTTTAAAATAAATACATTTTTATTATATGACAGTGTACATATATTTAACCCTCAATTAGCACACATGTGCTAATTCGCACCACTTTTTTCTTGTTCACCACTTTATATATTTCAATTTTTCATATAAAAATCATTTCTTTTTCCTAAAAAAAAGTGCACTACTCGATTGCCAGGGAAATTTTACATAAATTTTTATTAAAAATGACTGAGATATGACAGTTAAAAGTTGTCAAAATCACAAATCGCACTAGTGTGCTTTTTGAGGTGGCCCAACTGAGGTGTGCTAATTGAGGGTTAAGAATATAAGAAGTAATTATTTTGCCAAAAAGATGCTGAAAAATCTTTTGTATTTCTCTACCTATCCTGACAGCCAAGTCAAAAGCAGATGCAATATCTGCTACAAAGTTTGTCGGCAGAAAGACTACAGATTTGATGCCGGTTCTGATATATCACATGATGTCGACAGAACATCAACAGAAGTGTAAGAATCTGTTAACATAATCAGACAACAGATTGGTGGCAGAAATCAAGCAGATCCTGCTGGAACCGTTCAGGCTCTGCGCGACTTCTACTGCCAATCTGCTGTCTGACTATAATAGTAGCAGATTCTGCTAGCAGAACATAAGCTGAAGGCGGACGCAGTTGATGTCAGTCTGCTGACATGTCTGAACAAAGTTACCAATCTGTCGACTGACTGCTATCATGTTGCTTACTAGGGCTCATTCTATGAACATAAAATATTAATTATCATTCTATATCAAGATATAATTTATCATTCTATGAATGATAAAATATTAGTTGCAAAATTTTCAGATATAAGACGGTTGTATCATAAAGAATGTAATCAATTAATTAAGTTGGCATCTAAATTAAATTTTGAAACTTCTTACATGTGCCTTAGATCGATAAAAAGTTATTTCAGTAACGTTTTTCATAAAAGTATGCTAGCTGCAGTCAATCAAGAATACGGTTTGAATCAGAAACAGCAAATTTCTTGGAAATTATATTAATAGTGGGCAATAGTCAACATAAAAAATTTTAAAAAATAAGTTTTATACAAAAACCCCTTAGGCCTTAAAAGCAGCTCTTACTGATGAAAATAATAATCATATTATTTTTCTTAACTTTTTGTCATAGTTAACTAGTTGGAAACCTTTAAATCATGGTATTTTAACAGATACCTTTAAAGCACTTTATCAGAATAGTATCATGATAGATTTCATTAAATATTCATTAAATCAATTAAATGTTGATTATGTATTGCTTGGGAAATTACAAACTATCAAACTAGAAAATAGATTTAGTCCTTATCGACAGCTTTCTGGTGATAATTATCACATATCGTATATTCAAATTATCGAATCTTGTTAAGGATCAAGAAAACAGTTTTATATCACACGTGCGTGGAAAGTGGCCCATTATGCGTGTGTTTTTTGTGCGACAATGTAAACATTACCGCACTGTTTCGACTCGTGTGTGGAATTGGCTATTTGTCGCACAAAAAACACGCGCGTAATGGGCCACTTTCCACGCACGTATGATATAAAATAGTGTGTGTAACACGTGCGGGTTGAAAATTGTACACGCGTGCGGGTGATCGCACTTGCCTTCGGCTCGTGCGTCCACTCCGCACCCGTGTCCAATTTTCAACTTCCCGCACTTGTTACACAAATAACTATTAAGTGTTGGGCGACGAGGTTGAGTAGTACGGCTCTGACGTCAAGCTCATGGCCCTTAATCGATCGATACGGAAATGTCAGGAAGGAAGCAACCCTCCCATGGTCGATCACCACATCAATATTCACGACGCTAATAAATGTAAAGACGCATGCCAATAAATTGGAGCGTTGCGCAGCATCGGACATGCGCGATACCTACGTTCGCGAGAATTCAGTAAATTCGCGAATCAATTAAATTGCATTACGTACCGGATTCACCCCCATGGCGAAGGACGATCCTCGTTGAAACAAACGGCCTCATGGCCGAAAAAGGTCCTGCTCTTTTAAGTTTGTGTCGTCGGTCGAGCGTGTTGTCTCTCCGCCAAGGTGCAGGTCCAGATGCAAGGTCCAAGAAGCACTTATTCTTTTCTCTTCAAATCACGCTTACGTTCGTATCGTGATTATGATCGAGCGTGCAGAGTGTAGCACGGTCTCTCCGCCAAATTGCTCCAACGAGCATTGTTCATTTGATTCAAATTTTTGTTCTTGAGTTTGTCACGTCTCAAACTGCACCGCGATTCGTGGTCTCCGGTTCACGATCGCGAGTGATTCCGATTCCCCGCAACATAACTTTATACGCATCCGGGCGCACGATCGATTGTTCATGTGGTTATAGTGCTTCGACCGGTCGCCTTCTTTATATCCGTATTCGAGTACGGTAGTTTGGCTCCGAAGAGGACGCACTTCGACTAGGCAATTGTTGTTTCTTCGCGTTTACGACGAAACGACTTCGCAACCTGTAACGTGATCAAGATATCCGTTCACTGTCAATAATTCCACTCACGAGGGCATCTTGCTCGATGCTCTTCAAGATTTTTGTCTCGTGCAATTTGCAATCGTGCGATTAGTTGCAATTCAAGATTTCCGTGCGGATGTTTGATTACTGCATTGCTTGTGAGTGCGTCCCCGTTACGTAGGTGACTATCGAGAATGCCATGCATGGGAATTATTCGACACTCATCCGCGACATGGAATTCGCTTCGCGGCCTACTCAAGGTGGTTCTGGCATTGTCGCATCCAAGGAAGTCCTCAGCCAAGTACGAATACTGTAAAAAAATCAAGAACTAAAAATATTTTAGGCCTTTATTCAGCGAAATATGATCAAGTTGCATTCTCATTTGATGCTTTAACAGTAGCTGCAGATGGCGTAATTAATAATTCCACAATAGATAAGATTACACTGTTTTTTCAAAAATTATTAATCACAATTTTATAAATATTGTTGATACTGATAATCCTACATTAACATACATTTGTGAATATACTGTATTTAAATTAAACATCAACATATACACAGTATTATGCAATATTTAATTTCAAATGAGTATAAAAATGCTTTTTTGAGTGTTAAGTACACATCAACAACAGTTGCGCATTAAATTAGTTACAGAAAGTTTAAACAGCAATTTAACTGCCAACATACTCAATGATATATGTAGTTACATTTGTATAGCTCACAAATTGTAGTGGATATTTTAAAATGTATATGGCAAATATATTGTTAAGCAATTACAGGAAATTGAGAACAAATTACTATTCAGAAAATATGAACCTAAAGAAAGGGAATTGCAAATATTATTATAATTTAAGACATTTCTAATACATTCTAAGATATTTAAATTAATTAATTAATAAAATTAATTAATAAAAAAATATTATTTCTAATAAAAAGTGCAATTATCTTATATTATTTTAGGTGCAATTTTTTAAATATTTCATATCAAATGAAATTTTATAATAAATCTTATATTAAAGATATAATAAAGAGAGATTTGTTATACTCTATAAAATTTTATGTTTCGTAATTC
Source organism: Temnothorax rugatulus (assembly GCA_035220575.1). NCBI lineage: Eukaryota > Metazoa > Arthropoda > Insecta > Hymenoptera > Formicidae > Temnothorax > Temnothorax rugatulus. The sequence continues at coordinate 1,089,144 of JASTWL010000019.1, read as the reverse complement.
ACATAACATTATTATATGTTTCATATAATATAAGAAGTTTTCTGTTTGTATAAAAATGTTTTATTATTACAAAATTATTATTTTAAGCATATAATGTATTAAATCTTATAATAAAACTACAATAAAGATTTGTTATGTTTCACGTCACATCGATGAAAAGATTTGATATTTGTGATATTATGTTATTGTATAAAATTTCGAATAAAGATATTTTAAATAATTTAAATAAAATAAATTTCCTTTCTCAATTTTTCTTCTCCTCATTTTTTAAATATATTAATTAAAACAGTACCGATCATGTAACTTTTTCTCTAGGACGAAAACGTGAAAAGTGAATAATTATAACTTCAATGGTAAAAATTTTCACTTTTTACATTTCCCAGAGAAACAATTACAATAGTTACATGATCGCTACCCTAATGTTATTGATTGTTTTTATGGAAATGGTAAGTTTGAAAAAATTTGTTCTATGATTAAATGGCGGATGATGAACGAACGAGGCATCATCGCATCATGCAATCGTAGTCTATTAGTCAGAGGGGGGGGAGGGTGGCGGCTACTGTTACTTGATACAACGTTGCCATCTCGACCAGAGCGGCCGTGAATAAAGATGGCCGTGGTTATTCTTCAGTGTTGTAGCAAATAAAACTCAGGTAGCACATATTAGTTTCATATACGTTTTTTGAACGCATACATAGTTTCATAACCGTAAAGAACCATTAAGAAACGTTTGACCAAAAATATTTTTAAAACCATGATTTAAGAAACGTATTTTTTACGTTTCTACAGTTAACAAAAATACCTATTTGTTAAATTTTTCCTTTCAAAATTATAATTTGCTTTATATATATAATAGCTTTAATAGCCTTTTTTGAAACATTTAAATTTATATTGCACATAATTATTGCACAAAATAAATTATTTTACCCATGCACGTATATCCACTTAAATAAATTTTGTCCTACCGGTCTTAAAATCTATTTGTCATCGGACAAACCTGAGCTAGAAAACTTCCAACAGTTGCAAAATAAACGTTCTGCTGAACGTGACCATTGAAAGAACATTTATATGTTTGTTCTGTTTTGAAGAACTTCCTGAACACATAGTGCACATGCATCAGTAGTGCAATAGGTAAGTTTAGAGTGAGACAAGTTTATTTTGTTTCACTTTAACTTATTGCACGAATGTGCACCAGTTCAGGAATTCCTTCGAAAAAGAATTAGACGCCATAGGTGGTATAATACATAAAGCTTCTACAACATTCTCACGTATGTCTCAAAGACGTCATAAACACGTTCAAAAGACATGAAAAATAGGAATTTTTAAATTTCTTCATTATTAAAATAACGTTTCTATAATAGTTTTTTAAATGTTATTTTATCGGAAAAGAAACGTTCCATCGAACGTTTTTTTAATAGACATTTTTACTCATGAGAAATTTCTAGAAATTGGTCATAAAACGTTTCGGAAAAACGCTTATAAATAAAATTTCTGAAACGTGCTACGTGGGAATAATGTCTACATAAAGGGTAAAGTATTTCCACGCTGCATCAAAGATGCATTTTAATGTATAATAATCTTAAAGTTATTTATTTAATATACTGCTTTATCTCTGCTTTGCCCCTCTCTCACTCTCTCTCTCTCTCTCTCTCTCTCTCTCTCTTTCTCTCTCAGAGTTAGGATTTTCTGACCCAGTCCTTATGTGGATTTATTCATATTTGACAGGCAACGTTCTCAGGCTGTGGTTGATGATGCGGAGGGTCTTTCGTCTTGGCTTTTTACGTTGTGTGGAATACCGCAGGGCTCTGTGTTGGGACCACTTTTATTTTCCTTGTACATAAATGATATTAGCAGAGTATTGTTATATTCAGAACATATGATATTCGCTGATGATGTTCAGATATATCGAGCGTGTCCACCCTCTGATATTCTTCATAATCTCAATTTGATCTCTGGGGATGCAAACGCCATCTTTGATTATGCCTCGGTAAACGGTTTGAAATTGAACCCTGCCAAATCTAAAATAATCATATTCGGCAGTAATAGAAACACCAATAATATCGATCTCAACCTTCTACCACCTATCATAGTTAACAACATACTTTTACCATTTGTCAGTGAGGTCAGGAATTTGGGAGTCGTTTTTGAGTCCAATCTCTCTTGGAGGAAGCACATTTCGCTTGTCTCGCAAAAAGTCCACTGGGCGTTATACAGGCTTAAGTTCAACAAAAACTCTCTCTCCACTGAGCTTAGAATTAAGCTTGTGACGACATTAGTTCTTCCTCATTTGGATTATTGCTGTCTTGTTTATCATGGCCTAAGTGAGGAACTGAACACCAAACTACAGAGACTCGTGAATTGTTGTATCAGGTTTATTTACAACTTGCGACGGGATGAGCATGTTACTCCGTACAGACGTCGCCTGGGATGGCTTTCAGTCAAAAACAGACGGCTGTACTTTCTCGGATGTCAGATGTATCGTATACTTTATATGTCCTCACCTGTGTATTTAAGTGAGCTATTTACACCTCTTGACTCATCGCTTAGGAGATCTGAACGATTAGCCACTTCTTCAACTCACATTTTTCCATATTCCACTTCATACAACAGTTACTTACAGAAACTCCTTCCAGCTTTCGTCCATTTATTTCTGGCATTCTCTTCCATGCAATATCACATCGGCTTCGTCTCTTGCATCCTTTAAGTGTCTTCTTCGTACGTTTCTGTTTTCGTCTGAATCAGAGTGACTGGTTTTTCGTCTCTGTCTGTCTGTGCAATATTTTTCCGTTAGTTTTAAGTAGTGTTAGATTAAGTCAGCTTCCAAATGGCATATTATACATATATTATCTTAGTTTATTTTGCGTTGCGTACTTTTATTAGTTTCTAAGTATTACTGTAAGTTTAGTTTTTTGCTTTTGCCTTTGTAGTTCTTTTAGTTAAGCATTAGTTTTAAGTAATACTCATGATGCAATATATTTATCATGCTCTACTTTCCTTTTCTAAGTCAATATTATGTTGCATTCTATGTCTTCGCTTTATTGTATCTTTGCCCTATAGCTTATGTTTGGGCATAATAAATAATCAATCAATCAATCAATCAACCAATCTCTCTCTCTCTCTCTCTCTCTCTCTCTCTCTCTCTCTCTCTCTCTCTCTCTCTCTCTCTCTCTCAAAAACTCCTTATCTTTTAATTTACGCGTAAAACTAGTGACCTCCTTGATTTGGCCCTTGCTGGACTATTGTTCTCTCGTGTACAACGACGTCACATATGAGCTCAATACCAAACTCCAGAGACTCGTAAATTGCGCGATTCGCTTCATTTTTAATTTAAAACGTGACGATCACATCACGCCATACCGACATCGACTGGGGTGGTTGTCGGTTGAAAATAGACGGTTATACTTTCTTGGCATCGAAATGTTCAAGATTACTCATGACATGTCTCCTGGGTATCTCTCTGAAATTTTCGTCAATCCCGATCCCTCACTCAGAAGATCGTCACGTCTAGCTCAACATCACGCTTTTCAAGTTCCTATCCATAGAACCGAGACCTATCGCAAATCTTTTCACCTTGCAGGTACCTACTTGTGGAACTCCCTTCCGGTCAATGTGGTTTCGTCATCGTCTATCGCATTATTTAAGACTAATCTCCATAACTATCTTTTCTCGCTGGAGCTGAGTTCTGTCCAGAGTTCTAGCGCGGGCCTTTCTTTAGCCTCAGCATGATTCGGTTCATGGGTGTCAACATACTGTACATATTGTACATATACTAGTTAAGTTTAAGCTACTCTTTAGTCCTTTTTACTATTTTTCTTGCTATCTGCGTATGTGCAAGCTTATTATATTTATCTGTCCATCCTTCGCGAGAGACGAGTAGCATGCTTTGATCTCATTCTTTATTTCTGATTTCTTCATTTATCTATTTCGTCCTTCGTGTGGGATCATCGCGTTTACTTCTACTTTCACATACTGCATGATGACATCCGCAGTATTATTACTGTTCCTTATATTTTTATTTTTATCTGCTTTTTGTTGTTTTCTTATTTAGTTTTTGTTTGTATGCATTTATACATTACTTATTCATGTATTGCCTAAAGCCTATTGTCTATGGCATAATAAATAATCAATCAATCAATCAATCTCTCACTCATTTAAAAGAAAACGATCCGACTACCAACAGTCTAACTATATGAATAGTAAAAAAGTAAAAACTTGTAGGAACTTATATCAGGTATCTATTAGGAGAAATTCTGAGAGAAATTCTTTTTATACACAAAAGCATACCAATGTACGGTATTAGGAAATTGTCCTTCCGAGAAATACGAACAATACGGACGAAATGGAAGCTTCTATTCAAGATGAGAATAATGAAGATTAAATTTGGCTGATGATGGACGAACCCTTGCATTATCCAATCGTAGACTCAAGAATGTCAGAATCAAAATTAAAGAAAATCTTTAATTCTTTCAAATATTTGTTTTTTTTTAATGTGACAAAGTCAATATTGCTGTTATTATTATTATTGTAATTATTATTGATAAATTTTTTCTATTAAGGAAAAATTTTAACTAAAAAATTTAATTACACGAAGAAATTAAAAATTTTTGGTCCAATTGTCAATGACGTCATTAATTTTTAAACGTAATAATCGTTATTTTTTTAAATAATAAAATTCAACATTTTAAATTTAACGTAATTTCTTCGACTCCATTTTCTCGCCAACATCGCCACTACCACCGTAGCAAAGACTTTAGTATTTTCCATGGGCTGCAATTACCTGCAATTTATACTACAAGCAACATGTACACTAAGTGTGCTATCTGTGTGTGTGACGCGGTGCGCATGTAGATATATAACCGTGTAGAAGAATCGGTTGCAAAATACAGAAGAGAACAAAGAAGTCATACGAGGGAAAAAAAGCGAGTGGGAAAATAAAAAATAATGAAACTTGATTTTTCAAGCACAGTGCGTGTTTAACCAAGTTTGAATATCGGTCGCGTGATGATAATTGCGGAATTTAAAAAATTTAATTCAACAATTACATCTAATCAAGATAATCTAAATGTATAATTGTGAATATACGCGATATAACGGGTATTGATTAATGATCGAGAAAAATGTAATTAATCTTAATGGAACGATAGAATCGAATTGGTATGCTGCATAAGGAGACTTTTAGTGCCGAGAAGAGCGGGAAAGAGGTAGAAGGATAGTTGGGGAAGGCGAAAAAGAGGAAAACGAGAAGTACGAAACGAAGAGGATGCTATCTCGCGAAACAACTCGAGATGGGCCTTATTACTGGCGGGATCAAACAGCCGTCGGAGTGTTAACTGCCCGCGCAGTCGAAAGGAGAGAAAGAGTTGAAGCGGCGAGAGAAAGAGTTGAAGTTTAAAGCTGTTGGTCGACCGGGTGCGGGAACCGTCTTAGTCTTCCTTTTCTTTTCCTCTTTGTCTTTTTTTCTGGGCGACGTTTCACATCGATTACATCGCAATTATCCCAAAATTTTTCAATTAATTAGAGAAGATGCCATTTTCGGTCGGGCTGGATCTTGGTAATCTAATAATATTTCTGTGTGAATTTTGTATCCTTTTTCCAACTCTTTGTCAGTAAACGGCCGATTATCTATAGGTCTTTAAATAAAGCTTTTTGTTGAAACAGTAAATCCACATATTTAAATCATAATAATCGATTTAACTTTTGATCCTAGTAAACATTTTTTTAAATTATTAAGATAAGAAAGAATTTATTGCGAAAAATGCCTTAGTCAGAGTTTGAGAACCTTTTCTATTCCCCTATTCTCTATCCAGGAATTTCTAGTAATTCGACCGTTATAAGGCTACAAATTTCCATTATTCCTGACGCATTTTTTCTACCTTCGAGAGAACTAAATATAATGTGGACTGTAGGATATAACACATTTTTAGGGACTCGTGAGGCTGTATCGTGAGAGGCATGTGATCGAGTAGTGATCAAAAAATCGATATTTAAAACAGAGCCGTGACATACGTTTTATACAAAGGAGTTTTTGACACTTCTCTTAATATTATTTATCAATTTTTTTTTTAATGAAAGAACAACAGAGTAATTAAGCGGAGTAATCAAAAAGTTTAAAATAATATCTAATTATTTTTCTTACATACAATTTTAATAAACATTAATTAAAATTACATCACAAATACATTGATGTATTTAAAAAGATGAATTAAAAACAAATTAAAAAACGAATAGATCACAAATACAGTCATGTACTTTTTTTTTAATTTTTCTTTTGAAAAAGAAAAATCTTAATCCCAGTAGAGTTTACTGTCAATACCATCGAGTATAAACGCTCTACCTTTACAACTTTAAATTTAATTTTTCTCTGCAATTAAATTATTGTAATTGTATTATATTTTTATCTTTGATTTTAATTTGCGTTATACTTATTTAAAAACTAAAATGGTAAAGGTGTCCAGACATAGATCTTACAAGGGGAGGGCTAACCTTTCGGGTCGCCGATTTTGCCATACTTTTGCAGAAATGCAGTATAGAAGTAACAGATGTTATACAGCTATACGGAGACGATGCAACTCTCAAGCGTTTACGAGAAATCGTGGAGTAGATTTTAACAATTTTAAAAAATATGTTGTACATAATGTATAATAATATAAAAAGTACTAAGAAAAAAAACAAGAAAAACGATGGGGCGCGACCTTCACACTTGTAGTTCGACGCCTAGTCCGCTACACCACGCTTGAACCTTGAAGATGCTTCACTGCAGTAGTATTAAAGGAACTGCTAAAAGCTAAACGCTTGAGAGTCGCATCGTCTCTGTATAGCATTTGTTACTTTAATCCTGCAAAAATTCAATCGGTGACCTGAAGAGTTAGCCAGCCCTCCCCTTGTTAAGTATTTCGACATTTAAAAGAAACATAGAAATACAGGTATACGTCTATGTTACCCTTACCATAGAAAACGGAATTGTAGTTCGACAGTGTTCTTAACTTGCATACCTGCATCATACGAATTGTGGAAACGTTTTAGAAATAATAATAATAATAATAAAGTTTGCTCTTTTTAGTTAAATTTTTCTGAACTTTCTAATGTGAAAAGAAAAAAAGAAAAAATGAACAGTGTAAAACAGGTCCGTGGCTGATTTGCATTTTTCCGCTTCGGAAATATCCCCACTTTCTCTCGTTTCGTAGCATGTAGGCTGCTCACAGAGATTCACTGCGCACTTATAGATCTCCCACTAACAATAAGACTCTCCGAATTCGGAGAAATGGTGTAGATGCTTTGAAACGAGAGAAGATTTATTTCTTACAGGAAGTCCAGCTTAAAAATAGAATATAGCTACTAGTTAGATCCTTTTGTCTGCATTGTCCTCTATAATTTTATGATAATGGATTTCGAAACGCTTCATCATTCAGCAGCGATAGTCAAATATAATAAACATAAAAACATATGATTTTAAATATAAATTTATATCTTATAATTCTTGCAAAGGATAAAATACGCAGAGTAAAAACCATTGTGTTTAATGAAAAACTCCACGTAGATTTGCGGCACCGTACGCATAAACACTCGTTAGGAAATGCTGAAAAGAGCCTCCTATAGTCCTATATATGTCTGTCAATAGCTCGTACGTGTGAATAATCGTCGAACATCCTCTGCTAACAACAGCTTGAAGCCTCCAATCATATGTAATCTCCTACCGTAATTTTATGTCGAAAATATGGAAAATAACGGACATTCAAACATTATTCTTCAAATTTCTATTGTTATCCTTACCGGCATTTGAGCGGAAATACACGGTAGATGTGCAGGTGAGTAAACATAGAAAATTATTTACCAGCGATGTTAACCGTGCATCCCAAGGTGCATCCACAAGATAATATAGATACGCTGCGCAATCTTTAAAGATAATTTTGTGCACGGAATTTTGACGAAAAAAATAGAGAAGGGTTGCCAAAATCGTACTATTTAAGGAGGTTCGCCTATTAGTCGAAAGTCAACTTAGAGTCTTAATTTTTTTATATGATTTACATAAACACTTTACACAAGTAATCCCCAAAGTTGAGCAATATTAACCGTATAGTTTTTTTGTAATATTATTCAGAAATTGACCACATTGAGCCTATCGCCTCATGAGAAACAGTCGCTCTGAAGTAAATAATCATTGATTTAGTTAACCCTATTTCCTCCAACGTTTTTTCCGCCCCTTTAATCCTCGCATCATAACTCACGAACGAATTGACGAAATTTAATGTTCCAAAGCGCAAATTAAAGCTACTACTTTTAGCTTTAATTTGCGCTTTGGAACATTAAATTTCGTCAATTCGTTCGTGAGTTATGATGCGAGAATTAGAAACTCGTAGAACACGAAAGGGCATGGTTGGAGGAAATAGGGTTAATTTAGTACACACTTAGCCAACTTAGGACTTTGAAAAACTAGCATTTGACAGATAAAACATCAAGGATTGCATAAAACATCAAGGATTGCATAAAAACTTTAAAAATAGGATTTTACCGTGTGGATTTAGAGCTTTATTGTCACAAAGTTTACTTTTACCTCGTGGATCGAATTAGTAATGTCAGACATTGCCATTGGCAACGCAACACTGATGCGAAACCAATCTCACAAACAGTGTTTAACCACTAATCATGAATCCACGACACGCAATCATCAATGTATTAATCATTTTAAGTCTTTAGTATTCTCTGACAATCGTTCATATAGGTTTTTATAAATTATTTGTGATTTTTCTTTTACTTTACAATATTGGATAATAAGTACCTGACAACGATTCCCGAGTCGTTGATGCTCTCATTCGGCATATATTTATTAATATTCTATATACTAATAATTTACGAAGAATATAGCACATAACTAGCATCCACAATTCATTATACTAATATTGCATATAATTCAGGCTTGCTGTAATGACATTATTATTCAATCGCATTTTTTACTCCAAAGTAGTAGGCGAACCTGTATTGCGCTACTATTTATTACTATTTATTTTTTATTGGCCAACCATTTGAGCGCAGCGCGCAGGTAAGAGTCGTCCAGCTATTGCGTTTCTGGATGGGATCGATCGATTTGTTGGTGTTAAATTATATGATAAAAACTGTCTTTATAATATATATACTTTTCTTTATATGTTCTTTAATCATGCTCTGTATGTTCTTTAAACTGAGATACTTCAGTTCAAAGTACAAAGTCTAAAATCGTTAAATTTTACGTTAAAATTACAACCTAAAAAATTCGAATGCTATGATTTATTAGTTGGCAACAGGCAATAGGCACATCATTTTTAACATGACGGAAATTCGGTGTCTATTGCCTGTGCCACTGTTTATTCTGCATTTATACATGATTTCTGATTTCTATTTCCTGTTCCTATTGTCTGTTGCCTGGCATTGTGCAAGGGTCTTGACATCTAACACCTAGAACCTAGACCTGAGACATCTGTCGTGTTCAAGAATTTGTATTAATTAAATCTGCACTTGATATATGCTTCAAATGCTTTAAAGTGACATACTGATGCTATACTTATTATTTTCGTTAACAAAAAATTATAGCATCACAATTGTGTATATTTGCTAGCTATTGTATAAATAAACTTGGACCAGCGATACAAATACGAAAATCACAATCACACATCCTGAAATAAAAAATAATTTTCTTAAAAGATTTTGAAGAATACTGAAATATTTTTTCAATTACGCAAGAAAATATCCATCAATAACATATTTATAATTAATTCAAAACTCAAAAAATTTTGAAGAATCCGGAATACTTTTGCAAATAATACCAGATATCATAATCACCACAATTACGTAATTAAATCAAAATATGAGTACGTATCATGATGATGGTTTCTAAGGAGGGATAATCGATCTCTCTCTATTGGTGATGATAAAAAGAAAGAATAATTCATCCAACGATGCTCTCCTCACCACCGCGGATTCTCGAATGAAGTCCAAAACGAGCGAATCCAAGAGAAATCGTTTTCTATAACGTAAATGGCGAATCAACCATCGACGCATTCACCGTCACCATGTTGAACGTAACGGCGATGTCGACAGGCCTACTTCGAATAGAACTCACGTCTTCGTTGGTCCTCATCAACAATTACCTCTAGCACGACAACAAAGTATGTTCTTCTTCTTCTTTTTTTTTATTGAAAAAAAAAAAAAAGAAAAAAAGGAATGTCGTGCTCATGAGTTTAATGTGAGATCATAGATTTTGGCACAATACAATGAAGCAGTTTACGAGAAAAAGTAAATTAGTAAATTTTATTATTTGTTAAAATGTCCGAATTTAACATTTATTTATGTTTTCAAGTTCAATTTTTTTAGTAGGTCACAAATTAATAATATATATTATATAATATACAGGGTGTTTCAGAGTTAAATGTCCTAACTTAAAATATAAACTTAAAATATAAATCTCAAAACAAGAAAAAATTTTCCTCTGGAGGTATGCCCGTAAACGCTCTGTTTAAGAAACATTGACATCTAAATATTTTCATTATAAAATTTTATGAAATTGTTATCAGGTTATAATAAATAATTTAATAGTGTGCTTCAACTACGTTATTACTAGAAAATATGAAAATTTTTACATAATTATAATAAATTTTGTTCAAAGTGACAGCCTTGAACATTGAGACAGGCTTGGCATCTTTCTATCACGACAGCAGCGGTAGAGCGGCAGTGGTGGAGCGGAGTAGCTGTTATTGTCACATGCTTGAATAATTCTTCGTTGTAAGGAATTAATGTAATTAACCGGCTTTATTGTAGATAATAGGTAAAAATAGGTAATAATAATTTAGTAGTAAAAATATATTTTTCAAAACCATGTGTTGAAAGACCGAATTCTCTATTTTTTAAAAAAGGTGATTAAAATCTGTTAATGATTATTATAGGTAAATATTGTTTTTTTTGTTACATTAATCTTATAGATAAATAAGTGCACTTAAGTTCTAAAGCAGTTTTATTTTATTGACACCAGATTAAATGCTTTTTTTCATATTTCGAAAAATACTGGCTCTTTCATGCCCACTCTTCCCTGTCACGCGCGGGTCATGCTTCCGCATACCTGCACCGCTTTCAAACTGTAAGTTTCGCGTATTGCGCGACGATTCGGCGAGTTCAATTCATGTTTGACGGACCAGCAATGGCGATGATAAAGACCGATTGTTCACGGGACTATTTCTCGCGCAATAAATTGTGCCGCCGTTCTCCTACGTTATACGAGGAAGTGCGGGTGTGATTACACACGCAAGAATCAATTTAATACTGGCCTCCCGTGCTCTTGGGAGCGAGCTGGTGGTGCGTGGAGCACACTCTCCTCGCGGATCTAAAAACTGTACTCGACTACGCAACGAAAATTTGTGTCAACGCGCGTCAAGACATCCGTTTAAAGCCCCTTGCACAATAGGCAATAGCGATAGCGATAGCGACAGCAACAAGGTTGCCGACAAAGCTATACCTTTGTCGGCAACCTTGTCGCTGTCGCTATCGCTATCGCTATCGCCTATTGTGCAAGGGGCTTTATTCGCGCGCCTCCATCAGACATTCGTTCTGTTCGTGTGCATCAAGATTTTCAGTGTGTTTGCGTCTAGCAACGTTCCGTTCTGTCACGCGCAGCACTCCTGCTCATTCGTTCACGTGTCGTTGCAATTACACTCGTGTGATTCGAACTCCGCTGGCGATCGGAATTCGTTTGCGTGAACAAATCTCCGGTCCGTCGGATCGATTATATTCCGATCGGTGTATATTTTGTATGTGTATATGAATATGTGGACATTGTGAATATAGACATTAAGATTCGTACTCGCGAGGGAATTATTAAGTGTTCAGTTTAACTGTTGAACCTTCTCTGATAAGGTTGCCCCACGTAATCCTCATATTCCTCAACAGATATTTAATCCTGAAACACCCTGTATATTACTTGAGAACATAAATAAATATTATATGTTATATATTAATTTAGAGGAAGGGCAGCAAAAGGGAAAAGAGGAAAGAGAGGCAGGGATGAAAGAGAGAGGGACGGAGGGGGGAGAGAGAGATACCTATGATATGATATGCACATCAGGTTACGCAAATGCCAGCAGTATCGTGCTGAAATCATAAAAAAACAGGGGTTACTTTAAATTGCGATATCTCGCTAAATAATCGGCGTAGAACAGTTTTTTTTTTTTTTTTTTTTTTTTTTTTTTTTTTTTTATCAAAGTTCGTACTTTGAGATGGTATTAATAATTATGTTCGCTAATTTTTTTGTTAGGCAGTGGAAGACTGCAAATTTCAAGATTTTGGATATCTCAAATACGTCCTCATTCAAAGCTGACCACGCCTTTGAGTATTAACCTGAGTAAAAATTAAACAAAAGCACCTTACAGTAGAGAGTAGAGAGTTTGCCCTGTAAAACCTTCTCTTAAACTTTTTTTTACGTTAATTATTCGCTGAGTAATTGCAGTTTAAAAATGGGCAAAAATTTACTGAGAAAAAGTGATTCCCTAATTTTTTTTAGCAAATGTATATGAAATAGGGATAGAAAAGACTAAAGAATATAATAGAATTAGGAAAATTGCTAATAATAAAGGGGTTACCGATTTCTGTCTAAAAAAATCTACGTGATTGCTCTAATTTCCGCAAATTTTTTTATATGGATAGTGAATCATTTAAGGTAGGTCGTTATTGAATTTGGCGAGGATCGGTGAAGAAATTAGCGATTTTTACCTAAAAAGTGTATAAGTTATACATGTAATTTTATATAGAGTATTATTAAAGAAAGGTTGATACTGAATTTGGCGATAATTGATAAAAGAGTTCTTTCTTTATAAAATTTTGAATTTTTTGAGAAATGTCCGTGGTTGCTCTAATTTTCGTCAATTTTAAGATATCGGGCTATTAAATCATTTTTTGCTCTTGATGCTGAATACCAAATAAAGCAAAGTTTTAAGAACTGTACAATTATAGACTTCGTACACGTTAAATTCATAATGTCAAATTCTACTCAATTTGGGTCATTTTTAAACACTCCTATAGGTCGCCACTGCTCCTACTCAATATGTAGTTAATATAACTAAAACAATAGAGTTAAATAATTTAACTCAAAAAATGTATTAAAGGAGGGGGTGTAAAAAAATCACCATTTTTTACCCTCAACGGAAACTTCTAAAATATGCTTTGTTACCTCATTTGAGTTGAAAAAAGAAGGAATTGATGCTCTTTTCACCAGGAAACTGCGAGAAATATTTTAGAAGCGATAATGAATGTCTTTGAAGCGTGTGTCAAAGTAGCTGTGTTTGAGCATTTAATAAGAGATGAAAAGTTTTGAATCGCATAAATGAGAGTTATAAAGTTTATTTGTGTAAAGTAAATGTTATGTAAGATAAGGAAGTAGCTTGGTGCCTCGTATGTGCATGCATGTATGTGCGTGTGCGCATATATGTGGGGGTGGAGAGTAGGAGTAGGAGTGTACATTGTGAGTGGACAGTAAGAATCAGTGTTTACAAATGTATCATTTTTGACAAAGATATATACACGGAGAAAATTTTATATTAAATTTTATTATGCTGCCGCACCAACTGCGGACCATCAAGACGCACAAGTTTAAATGCTATAGTCTTATAGTAAAATTACTATGTCCATAGCATTTAGTGCTACGATCATAGCATGTAATGCTATAATTATAGCATTGAATGCTATGGACATAGTAATTTTACTATAAGACTATAGCATTTAAACTTGTGCGTGTTGATGGTCCGCAGTTGGTGCGGCAGCATAGTAAAATTTAATATAAAATTTTCTCCGTGTACATATGAATGTATTTATATATGATAAGCAATGGTATATGAGCAATAGTGCATGCGCTCGTGTTGTATGTACACTAATAGGCATTTCTATACAATTTTGTGGTGTGAAATTCATTAAATGGAAATATAGTGCTTCTTTCAAAACTTTTAATCTCTTATTAACGCTCAAACACCGTTATTTTGACACACGCTTCAAATGCATTCATTATTACTTCTAAAATATTTCCCGCACACTGTTAAATTCATAGGGTTAAATTGAACTCAATTTTGAGTAATTTTTAACTATTCTATAGGTCGCCACTGCTCCTACTCAATATTTAGTTAATTTAACTAAAACAATGTTAATTTGACTAAACCAACGAAGTTAAAATATAATCCTATTTTGTTTCAAACTAATAAATTTTGACGCACATGGTAGTTAAAAATAACAAAATAAATCTAACTCATGGTATTTGTTTAAATTTCATCCTCTAACCTTTAACAAAGCAGTTTCCTGGTGTGTGAAAAAAGTATTATTTCCTTCTTCTTTCAACCTCAAATAAAATAACAAAGCATGTTTTAGAGGTTCCCGTTGAGGGCAAAAAATGGCAGTTTTTACACCCCTCCTTTTATTTTTTATGTAAAAATTTATTTGTACTGCCTTATTTTAAAGACTATTTGTACTGTTTTTATAAATAAAGTAATTTTTGAAGTCAAATTACTACATGTTTGTATGTGGCATATTACCTACATGGTTGAGTATAATATGCCACTTTGCAACGCTTTTGTATTTTTTTCTTTTTAATATTAAACAATCAAAATATTCTATTAAAATCGTATACAAATAACAAATAAAAGAAGGAAAAAGAAGACCAGTATGCAAAGATAATTCAAAGAGAAAGAAAAATAGAAAAAAATCAAATTTTTTTTAAGTATGACATATTCCCTCCAGTTACCCTGCTACTGAGGCCGACAAAAAATCGGCGCGCAGTTTACTGATTGTGAGTCCGGAAAAAAGTATATAAAATTGAATATTATTAAGATCCAGTCCGGACCGTAAATGACATTTTTCTTTTTTTCTCTGTAATTGATTGTATATCATAACGAGTGTTTCTCTCTCACTTATTATTACATAGATAATTATATTTATTTATGTAGGATGGGGCGTACTTTTAGGTGTTCTTTGCGCACGGACACGAGTTTCTCTATCTCCATGTGATGTGATTTATAATGCAATTGTAAGATATTGTCAAATAGACTTGTATTTACTTGCTATACCATTTATTTGTAACGAAATTGTAACTAATGATTCAGTTCTAGTTCATAGGAAGTGTAAATCTCCCACTGCATGGGTGCGTTCGACAGAACAAATCGCTTAGTAGCAATCGAACGTGATTGACTCTTACTTTTAGACGAAATACTAATAAATCAACGTAGAGAGTTGCTAAGACGTATTCTGTTGAATGCGAACAATCGCATAGACGTCGCAACGGGTGGCGCTTCAGCATGGCTCGCCTAATAAGAGGATACCAAGGCTGCTTTTTGCTGAAGACAGACGCCTAATATGTATTAGGGCTGCGTTTCCATTAGACGCTTTCATTCTGAATATTCTATCTTTATTGTACATTATATATGTTAAAGAAAGATAGAATACGCTTTCAGCACGAAAGTGTCCCAAGGGAACGCAGCCCTAATACATTAGACGTCCACCGTCTTCAACATAATAGACAAGACGGGGAATTTGCCCCCCCCCCCCCCCCGAATCAGCAAGAAATTATAAGGATTTGCTCTCCCTTTGAGTAAAGGAAGAGCAAAGTTATGCTAATCTTGCCGATCTCTACCCTAATCTATAGGAAAATACTTTGAAAAATACATTTTTTTTTATTTTAATAGAATTTTAGTTTTTTAATACCTGCCTTGTTCGAATTTAATTAATTTTGCCTGCTATTAAAAAAATCAAGTAAGATCTCAGTTTTATTTATTATTTAATCAACGCCTGCGCCTTTGCTTTTTACAAATAAGATTGCAATAAACTGAGCGAAGGAACGTTTGAAACTGTCCCTCACCGATTTTGATGGGCTTTGAACATATTGTAGAATAGCGAAAAATAACAGACACGTATTTTTTTATCGGCTTCGAAACATGTTTAGCGATTGAAACAACCCTTCGAAATAAATTCTATGTATTTGATTACAAGTGAATATCTCTGAAACCGTCAGGTATATGAGAAAATATTTTAGACAAAAAAGTAACGGTATTAAGTGATCTCACAAGGGAACGTTTGGAACAGTCCCTCACCGGTTTTCATGGGCTTTGGATATGTTTTAGAGTGACAAAAAATAACAGATACGTATTTTTTTAATCGGCTTCGAAGCATGTTTAAGGGTCGAAACTACCTTTCGAAGAAATATCTCTGAAACCGTGAGGTATATAATGTTTTAGACAAAAATGTTACGGTATTAAGTGATCTCTGTAATCGTATATTTAGATTTTTTAATGTCATATTTTTTAATATACCCCCACTCTTGAATGTTATTTTTGAAAATTAATTGTGACTCATGACTCGCGGCTCATCGTTACCGCACATTGTCAGTAGATGATCGCAAGTTAAAAGGCTCGTGCCTTGACTGGATTATACAATGAACCATATCGCGCGTCGCCGAATTACGTTCCTTTAGCATTTTTAAAATCTGCCCATTAAAAAAAAACATTACTAAACAAACAACTATCTTTACTTGTCCGCTTTCCTTTTCAAACTGCAGAAAAATCTATACGATTTCTTGCAAGTATTGACGAGTCGGACGGTCTAACGGCGCAAGTAGGTGGCTTGTCGATTCGTTCGGCACTCACAGCTTTTTGACTCGCAGCCTCACCGACAATCTTCGAAAACGGAGCTCCATGAGCCGCGAGCAGTACTATAAACCATCCTGGTTCCACGACGTGTAGAAGCTCACTAAGTCATGACGAATCTTGACGAGTCAAGGCGAGCCACGCGTGAGACCTCGATTTTAAGGGGTTACAGGACTCTGACAAAAGTAAAAATTTGGGGAATTGTAAAAAATTGTAAATTAATAGGAGTATGAATTTTTGTGTTATGTATGTCTATTAAGTATGTCTATTAAGTATGTCTTTTAAGTACAATTAACAATATCTTAGTATAAAAAAATTATATTTTATAGTGAATATTAACATCACTGTAACCATTTATTTAGAATAGCATTTTTTAAAACTGTAACCACGATAACTTGAGAACAATTTGACACAAATCGTTTATTATAATTATCTGCATCGGTTTACGGAAGAGAGCTTTTTACAAATTTCAAGACCATTTTTTAATTAAGAAAGAGTTGCCGAATGCGTTGCCTAAATCGAATCTCATCAATATTTCATATTATATATTACTTAATATAAGCAACATTTAATATAAGCAACATTAGTGACAAAAACATGAAATAAATAAGAAATGAGTAATATAGACAAAAATTCAACATATTACATCTTGTTTTGTGCGTGCTAACAACATTTAAAAAATTCAGGTGCAACTAATGTAAATTTTTGATCAATTTATGTAGCTGATAATAATGTAATCATACAATTTTATTATAAATTTTTATATTTTCACAAAAGAAGGCTTATTGTAGAAGATTTTACATTCTTTACATATACATATTTGCAATTATTATAATGATTAAATTGATATTTTTATAAAATCTACCAAGTTTTCTAAATCGTACTATCATAAGATTTCCTATATCGTGTCGGTACAATCTAGGAACTCACGTGTTGTATACTCATGCACACGCATCTCTACATTACGTGCACTGAGAAAAAATTCTTGATTTTAGTAAATATTAGTTTGTATACAACTGTGACTATTTACTAAAATAAAGAAAATTTTTCTTTTTATTAGTATATGTGTATTCATTGAGAAAAAAATATACTAGGGGAGACCGGGGCGAAGTCGTCACTATTTTTTCGGTGCCAATTTTTAACAACAAAACAAATAATTTTAGTAAAATGTGGTATACCGTTGTAAAGAGTGACCCCTTGGCTACACAATTTATAAGAGCATTTTTGGTCTACGTCGCTTTGTTCAACTGCTACTTATAGAGTGAAAACGACAAAGGTGCAAAAATTGAAATGTCAAAATTGCCTAAGCGGAGTCGTCACTCCATTCTCGGATCAAATTTTAAATAAAAATTCATAATTCCGATCATAAAAAATGATAGGATACATTTTATTAATTATTTTTTAATAGAAAAATGGAAACATTAATTAAAAACACAATGGCGGAAAATAATTACAAGAAAAACGTCCCGTATAGAAATTTCCCAAACATTCCCAAGTATTCGCCATGGGTAGCGACTGTTGCGCGTCCCTAGCGGCCCCGAACAGAACCTTCCAAGTCGTACATCGATGCGATTCAAAGATCGGCGGGTGCGTATGTGAGTTGTAAAATGAATTTTTTAATAAACCTTAGTAAAAATTAATTGATTATGTTGGAGGTGGTTTGAGAGCGTATGTTGAAGGGGAGAATGTACTGAAGGCAAACCACCTTATGTATGTTGGAATAATTTCCAAAAAAGTAGAGGAAATAA
This sequence comes from Temnothorax rugatulus, assembly GCA_035220575.1. Taxonomy (NCBI): domain Eukaryota; kingdom Metazoa; phylum Arthropoda; class Insecta; order Hymenoptera; family Formicidae; genus Temnothorax; species Temnothorax rugatulus. The sequence continues at coordinate 1,070,759 of JASTWL010000019.1, read as the reverse complement.
TTTATTTCCTCTAGAGGATCTTTGAATCGCATCGATGTACGACTTGGAAGGTTCTGTTCGGGGCCGCTAGGGACGCGCAACAGTCGCTACCCATGGCGAATAGCTAAGATTCTGATCAGATTACCCAAATATATCCCAAAAAGGGTAACATGTTGCGACACCAATTAGGAATCCCATTCTTATCCCAATTATAAAAGAACTTTAGGAAAATGTTGGGTAGAGCGAATGGAATCTGTCTGGATTTCCCATTAAAATCGTAACTTTATTTATTTGGTTAATCGGAATAGATCCCAATTAGAAGACGCGAGAGCGTTCCGCAATCGCGAGCGCTATTAGTAACGCACGTTGCCGCGACGCGGCTACCACGCGCTAGCATTTCTCGTAATTAAAAATCGTTATACACTAGTATAAGAAGCGAGCCTGTGAGATGCTTGATTATGATATTCTTTGCTGCGGATCAGGTTATAGTGATACCTACCTCTGGTATCACATATTCAAAGTGTTTAATATATTTTGTTCAATTTTGGTACAAAATGTAAACTAGAAAAAATGTTGCTTGAGAAAACGTTGGGGTAACTAAATGGGATCTGTGTTTCCTATTTAGATTCGCATGTTTAAAACATTACACTTCTAATCAGAACCTGCATAGATTTCCCATCTAGAATCCATAATTATTTTGGGAAATCGGACTGGATTCCAATTAGATCCCAAAGAAATTTCTATGCGGGGTACACACTTATGTGCCCTACGCTCGCACGTTTCTCGTCAACTCTATTCTATCATCTCTGAGCACACGCAGCACATATTATCCAAGTCCTCGCCGGAATCCGACCACTGCTACTTCTTTAACTTTGATTTTCGTCCGAAGCCTCCATGATATGGCTTGGTGACGACTTCGCCCCGGACACAGTCCGGGGTTTTAAGTTTGATCGTTCATGAAATATTAGAAATCAACGAAAATAAAAAAATTTCACTGGATTCGTGTTCAGCATGCATTACTTTTCAGAATCACTTATCTCGAGATTCGGAGAGAAAATAATATTTAAAATATTTAAAATTTTCGACACGCAAAAAATTTTACTTTTGACCTCCGAAAACACGTTTGCCTTAATGAAAATCACACCACGACATATAATCTCACTAAACTCCGTTGGTCACATGAGCACCATAAGTAGTGTTTACAATATTAATGGCGAGTTCACACAACATACAGATTTCGAGATAATTGTAGTGACGACTCCACCCCGGTGACGACTCCACCCCGGTCTCCCCTAATAAAAAGGGAAATTTTCTTCATTTTAATAAATGGAGTCACAGTTGTATGCAAACTAATATTTACTCAAATCTAGAATTTTTTTCTCACAAGGGAACCTCGCGAACTCGAAAATTCTTATTTTAATGAAACTTTCCGCACATGTAGAAGAAACAAAAAGATGAATTTAGAAATTTTGCTGCCCAAAAACGGTTCTAAAGGGTGAAACTACCCCTCATATGTAGAGGCGGCTTTTTACTTTTCTCGACATATCTTGAAAAATATTTAAGATATCACACAAAAAATGTTTCATATAAAAGTTTTATGGTAAAATCTCCTCTATTCAACAACATTAATAATATTTTTAAAAAATAATTTTTTAAACAAAATTTGTATTAAAAATTAGAAAAAAAAAGTTTTTTAAATGTGGTTAAATAGAAATGTTTACCATAAAACTTTTATTTGAAACATTTTTTGATATCTCAAATATTTTTCGAGATGTATCACCCCTTAGAACCGTTTTTGGGCAGCAACAAAAAATTTCTAAATTTATCTTTTTACCCCCTCCCCCTCCCCTACATATGTAGAAAGTTTCATTAAAATCAGAATTTTCGAGTTCACGAGTTCCCTTGTCCTATCAGTGTGACATAATTCAGATTATGTTAACATGTTCTTACCTTTTCATTATTGTGATTTATTAATTATTATATAAGTACTTAATCCTTTTTTTTATAAATTATTAGTAAATTAGGTATAAGTTAGTGATTCCTTTCATTAATCTTATATTTTTAGTTATTTTTATTTATAAATTCGATGAATTTTCAAGGAAGTATGATTTAAAAGACTCACAGGTTCGATTTATGACCGGTTGCCTAAATCGTACCTTTTGCAGCATATTACAAAAAGACTTATAACAAATTAATTTGTTATTGGTGAAAGGTTAAACATGTAATAATAGGTGCCTGAAGCATCAATAAGCTACATATTCTAACGTTTATTTGCATACAAATCAGTACCAAATGGGAAATATATAAAAAATAACTTAAGTGGTACGCATTCGGCAACTCCCCTACTTAATTTACAAACTCAAATTTTTCAGTGAAAAAATTAAGTTTGACTTTATATGTATAACTCCCATTTTGCGAAATATAATGTTTTTTTTTTCAAAATTCGCTTCCTGAACCGATAACTATAACTCTAATAAATAAAAGAAATTAATTATACTGATCTCCGATCACTCCTGTTAAGGTGACTCGGCTAGTATCGTATGAGTCGATATAAGGTCTTTTTCTTTTTAATGGTCCTTTTTATGGATATTCTAGACACTTGTATAATTACTGGTTTTATGATGTAACTTTTCATTCGATTATGTATCAATTTATCTACTGATAAATGTAAACAGTTCAAGATTTGACTTCAGTTGACATTCGTACAAGAGAAATGTCATTGCATATTGCATCTCTTCGTTGTAGGCAGCTATCATGTCAGTGTTATGTGTTTGAGTGAGGTTATGTATTGTGTTTACGTTGAAAAATAATGGAAAGTAACAAATAATTTCGATAATGGGAGATTTGCTTGCAAAAGAATAGTGCTATGGAAAGAAAACACTACACGGCGCGGCGTTGCCACATATTCACATCGCGTATAATACAGCTGATCGAAAGGCCGATAAGAAACGCGATAATTCATCAACTTTTGATTGAATTTTTGGCCTTATTACACGTCAACGTCGTTTTGTCTTATATACTTAACAAGTGCTAAAAGAATCAAACAATGTTATTTTCAGTTTTTTGAACTTGTTTCTTTATAGACAGTGAGTGAAATTCTCGAAAAATGTTTGTTTTCGGTACAATTTCCCATAAAACCTATGTTAAAAATGCCAACTTTGAGATTTAATATCTCAAAAACTAGATGTCAGATCTTCTCAAAATTGCAAATTCTAGTGTATTTAGTGTATTTAGGTTTTCTTTATAACATATTTTTAATTCAGATTTTTTTCTTCGACATGCTCTGATGGCCGAACCACTTTAAGGAGCTAGAATGGTTATCGTTGAAGTATGATTCTTTTGCAGAATTGAAATGGACACGATGACACTAATATATGCATCATATGCTATATGCAAGTAACTTTGACAGCGGCGTTCAACGCCGTTCAACAGTCACTTTCCTAAACTCTGAAAGTATTAATAAAATCCGAAAATGTATGTATAACATTCTAAATGTTTCTTATAATTTATTTAAAAAAAAATCGTATATGTTTTGTGTAGTCAAATGTTTCAATAGTGAATGAAAAAATCTTGAGCTACAATTATTTTATCAATTTCCTAGACGTTCTTTGTATTCTTTGTATACTGACGTTTGACGATGCACTTACATTTGACGATGTACTGCCACAATTCATATTTTCTTCTTCTCTTTTCTTCCCATAAATAACTGTAGGACTACACAACACATCTGATTTGCACGATTTTTCTTTAAGAAATTGTAAGAAACACTTGGAACATTATTTATTTTCGGATTTTGTTAATACTCCCAGAGTTTTCCCAAAAATTTCCTCTAATTTTCATTCCTGTCAGAGTCCTGTAACCTCTTAACGGATATAGAGATATTACAGACTTGGAGTGAATTTTGAAAGAAAAACATTAAATATTATTTTACATAAAAATACCATAGCTCAAGCCATATTAGATAATTTTAATTATCCCTATTCTTTTATTTCAATTGGCATCGAAGTGGAAAAAAACGATATTTTATTCTTCAGAAAATTATCTAAATCTATAGCGTTTCTCGAAAATTCGATAGTTGATATCCCATGGTGGCATGGAAGAACAAAGGCGCAGGCAGGGAAAAATGACGAAAGCGCGGGAACGTGAGATTGTGTGAGAAGAAAGAAAATCCTCTGCGAGATCGAAAGAAATGCAAGCATTATGAGAGAGATAGACTTGATAGTGATAGGCTATACCCACTGGTAGCGTAACGGGCGTGACTGTATTGCCCGCCTACTTGATATTCGCGCGCGCAAGATCGCAAGCCACCTCCTCCGCTTAAAGATGGTGGGGGACTATAGTTGATGATGATAGAAGTCGGAGTGGGGGGGAGGGTGGGGGAGAGTTTAGGGCGCCGCGCCGGGATCGGCCGGCTTCGGCCAGCATCGGCTGCCCGTAGTCCCCGTAGATTCAGATCGCGGTAGTACGTGAGAGCGCGCGCGTCGGTTATTTTCTGTCGCTCCTGCGCGCCGCCGGCTCTTGATCGCTCCCTCGCAAGCCAGCTGATCGCGAGCCGCACGCTCGCCCGCGTCTCGCCGATGTCGGGCCAGTAAAATCCGCGATTTTCTCGCGTCCGCGTGACGATAAATCGCCGTCGATAATCGCCACGTCAAGGATCTTCCGTCGCGCGTGTGAAACGGTTTTGGATTCTCCGCCTACTCAATATTCCGGTCCGCTCCCCTCCCCCGCCGCCGCCAACTCCCAGATTCTCACCACCGATTACTTCTGATTTGTGCCCCTCTTTCCCTTTGACCGATCATATTATCCAATTCCGTCCCTCCCTCTCTCTCTCTCGGCTGATCCTTCTCTTTGTGAGCTTTCCTTCGTCTCCTTAGGTCCCAATATCTCGATCCATTTACCATTACGTTATACGTGAGCGTCGTCGTAGGTTCTCTCCTCCGAAGTTGTCTCTCCCGTACATTCGTATATATCACTTACATCCTTTGTTCCCGCACGCATCATCTCTCTTTCCGCGCGTATCATCTCCGATCGGAAATCGAATTGTGTTGTGCGCGTTATCTTCCCCCCGCGCGCGCGCGCGCCCAGAAGACCGGAGAAGAGCGGAGCTTGCTCCTCCGGAGCGGGTGAGGAAGGAGCAGAGGAAAAAAACGACTGGGAAGAAGAGTGCGACGATACCTTGTTCAGAGACATGAGCGTTCATCTCGTCCGGCGTGATCGTTTGCTCGCAGTGTCGTTGCTCTGATAAAAAACCTCCCTCGCGCGAGCGTATATCGCGGCGTGAAACCATCCGACGGGATACCCGACGGACTTCATCTCGTTGAGCACGCGCGCGCGCGCGCACGCGACCCTCGGCTACCTTCTCGCCGTACTTGAGAGCGCGCTTACATACGCACGGCGCATCGCTGGGCGGCCGAGAGCTTCCAAAAAAATCTTTCCGCGCGTTAGCACGTTAGTTTTCGTGAATCACCGCGTTGCGCTAAAACAGCCAAAATTCGGGTGAAGAGTGAACCGAAACCATCCTACGCGATGGACCCAGCCGACGAGCAGGACGTGGAGAACCCGGGTGGAGGTTCAATGGCTAACGGAACGAATGGGACCAACGGTGCAAATGGACAACACCAGACGCCGGAAGGGTCTTTGGTAAGTTTTTCTTTCACATTGTTGGCGTCATTTCTTTACACAGCTCCGCTCCACATTCGCTGCGTTATATTTGGTAAATAAGCCTCGCCAGATTGATGCGTGTAAACAGCGAGGCGTTCGATACGTAACGACGCGGCGACGCGTCTCTCATTATTGGTAATAGTATCGAAAAGAAACAGGTGTCGGGTCAGTTAGAGGTTAACTCAATTACTACTCTCGCCCCGAATACGCGCCCGTTCTTACTTTAACGTTCTTTTTTTGAACGATGTTTCTGTTTATCGCGCTCCGAGAAAGAAACGCACGATCTCGCCTCGCGTCTGTCGTAATTTCGAGGAAAATTGTGTCTAACTGGGCACGAGTCACGGCATGTATCAATTCGTGTTTCTCGTTTTCGGATCGCCGCGGATTAGCAAGATTCGCGCTGAGCAGAGATCTCGAAAAAAAAAGAAATGTAGAGAATACTATAAAAATCTTGACTATTTTCAAAGAAACGTCCGTGGTGGTCTATCGTACGAGATACGCTTCGAAATAGCTTCTTTGCAGTTTCGCTGGAAAGGGATTATTTGTAGCCAAATCTGGAGAGACATGATGTCTTGCAAGAAATGGATTTTTCTGCATACCATTGCCTGAATACCGTAACCTGAGTCAATCAATGATTTAGAATTTGCGGCGTCATGTTAGTCGGATATTTTTGACCAATGGAGGAACAAAGGAAAGAGTAGAATATAAGAAGGACTCCTGTGGGTCTTCGTTCATCAAATTCACATTTTTTTGACCTGACTAACTGACTTAGAAAAAAATTCTCCGGCCGAAATTGGACCTAACCATTTGATGCGTATTTTTTTCAAGGGTCGAGGTTTTAAATATCGACAAGAAGTATATATACACGTAAAATATACAACGTATAATTATTTATTTATATATAATTGAGATGTATAAGATAAATGAATAACTCTGTCTAAAAAAGTAAGAATTATTGAACAATTATATACACTGTTCAAAGAATTTTTTTTAGCTCAAGAACAAGGTTATTTTCTGTAGTTTTTTGAGTGATGAATATGATTCCGTTTACCAAATTACTGCTATCACATCACGTTTTTGAGAGATTTGCGGTTAAAGTTATAAAAATTTTAGTGTATATTGACACGTTATAACTATGATGTGTGTTAGAGAAATTATATTGCGATCAAAATTAAATACATGTTTTTAGGATTTTTAGTTCTTAAAAATAATTTTAGAATAACTGTTTTTTGCGACTTTAATCACAAATTTATCAAAATTGTGATGTGATAGAGCAATTTGGTAAACGGGATCGTATTCAGCGTCTAAAAAAACTATGAGAACAATTATCTTTTTTTTTTTATTATAAGAATTGGCGCAATTTTACATAATACAATATGACAAGCAATATTAGGAAAATAAATTGTTTAAATATAAAAACATATCAGCGCTATTATTACATATAGAAAGCTCTTATACAGATACTTTCGTACAGATATAAAAATATATGTACGAACGTAATACAGGAAATCTTTTATACACTTTTATACGCTTTATACAATCTTTTATATCTTTTATTATTTTGCACAATCGCGGAATTAAATTCTAGTATCGGTGTACGTGTGATTTTCAACAGGTTGAATTTAATATCAGCGATCATAATCGTGTCGACAGAAATACGTAGAAAAGGCTCGATCGTGTGCCGGTAAGGCAATATTAGTTTACAAACAACGCCAATCTTGCGGCGCGCGCTCACTCGGGGAATATTTTCCTTCACATCAAATATGTGTTTTATGCCCTCGATAATTATTTCCGTCCTCGTGAAATTCACATTTCGGCGTGTGTTTATAAAAAGCATCCGTCAAAATCCTCGAAATCCGTCGAAAAAGAAAAATACGGAAAGAAACACGTCTGCTCGCGAATCCACTGTTGTAACCTTAACTGTTATTTGTACATATGTAAATTGCGTTTCGTTAGACTTTTTACCATACGTTTAATATAACAACTGGATTGGCTCATGCAATTTGTATGTATTCATATTTCTTAATGCTTGCGATTTTCATAGTTTTTTAACCTTGACTTCTTGTTTACGTTTGAGCGAGCGTCTAAGAAAGTCTGAGTCTTATCGGAGAAGTTTTACGACCGATATAACAGAAAAAGCACGTATCGGAAAAATAGTTTTTAGTGTTATTTGCGTCGAAATTGGTAACGCTATCACTGGCAGGGGATCGATTATTGTAATATATAATTATATGCCACTGCGAGACAATTTGTTTGCTTGACTTTACAGTAAGAATCGTATCACGTTGCGCGCAATTAAAATTTTCGATTTTTTGACACGTCTAAACCTACATTTAGAATTACTCGTAAGTAGCTCGGATGAAAGGAGAATCAGAGTAATAGTGGGACCTAATATTGCATGTTTCGTGCACGAGGGGAATAATTGCTGTAATTTATATTAATAGCGGCAATTTATTTGAAACCTGCAGGAGCATACGAATCTGTTTACTACTGATTTTCATCATGACTTTCCGACATTAACAAACATTTAAAAATTAATTAAGATAAATGTACCAATGCCTGGACACGTATACCTATGTCTGGACATTTTCATAATTTTAGTCTTTAAATAAGTAATAACGCGAATTAAAATCAAAGAATCAAAGATAAAAATATTTTTCTTGTATTATATTTTTATCTTTGATTTTAATTCGCATTATATTTATTTAAAAACTAAAATGATAAAGGTGTCCCGACATTGGTCTTAAATATCAGGCATAAGATCGTGCATTTCGTTTTTGTCACAATCATTCGTACTATTTAAGGGAGAGAAAGTCCACTAGAAAATGATCAAAATATAAATTTTAAAGTTTTTTTTTAAGAATATATTGTTTCCTGGAAGAATTTAATTTAAATTTTATATTTGATTTATCATCTGAATCAGGTCTTCAGAATTAGTAATCTTTTCTGATGATCTGATTCATCATCTGAATCAGATCTTCAGAATCTTTTCTGATGATCTGATTTCTCATCTGAATTAGATCAGAATCAACAATCTTTATTTGTATCTTTGACTTGAAATAGAGAAAAAAGAAATAATTTATTGCAAGGGAGGTTTGTAACGCCAAATGTGATTTTATCAAAATCTTTGATAAAATCACATTTCTTTATATACCTCTTTCTTGAATAATATCGAATCGATTTTTATAATACTTTTTTTTATTTCTTTAGAAAGGAACGGATTACGATTTAATCAATTGGTTATAAAAATGTATAATTGTAAAAATTACAGCAATCAAAGTTGCACGAAAAGTGACTTTTTGAAAAACGATAATTAAAATTTAGAAAGAATTGATTTAGAAAAAAAAAATCATGTATCTAAATATAGCTAATCATGCAGGAGAAAGATTTAAAAAAATATGATTCAAGTATGTTTACCCATAGTGATAAGAAAGAGAAATATAAAGATAATTTTGTTCTATGATTTCATAACTGTATCCTTCCTTTTACGAATATTTGAATTATCGATGCTTTAATATTTTTTTTTCACAAAAAATTTATTTAAAATTGAAGAATGGATTTCTATTCGGGTCACATATGTCTATATGTATCACGTTAGCAAGTTAGGTTGTATTGATTGGATTTAATTTTCACAAATGTGAAAGTTAAAGGATTGATCTCTAAATGCATATTAACTAAATTAACTAAAATTATATAAATGTAGGTGATAAAGATGAGAGATTTCCTATCTTCCATATACATATATCTAACGTTCCCGCTTTTCTTGGTCATTAGTGGTAATGGCTATATTTAATACTTTTTTTTAGTGATTATTTGCAAAATGTATTTAATGTTTTCGCATTTTCGTTTCTTAAATTCGTACCTTACGACACCGGACTTTATGACCTTCGTCTATTTATGCTCGGTTTACATTTCTGGGCATTTAATCCATAATTGCCATCGTAAATTATTATCTACGTTCGCGAGCTAGTCGTGAGTGAAATTTATAAAGTTCCAATTCACGCGAGACACAGGCGTACTATCGCTTCGTGCGGGTTGCATTTTTTCGAATTCGGATTGATGCGCTAATCATACTAATTACATCTGATATAAAGCACGAGAGCGTGCGTGCAGTGAGCAAGCGCCGACCAATTTTGGTGCAACGGAAGAGAGAAAGGGAGAGTAACATCGGGTAGAGATCTGTCGCGAAGACACTCGTCATTGTACAGGTATAAACAGATCTTCACCTGAGAATTTGTATATACGATCCTGCGCGAGTGTATGCATATGGGTGCGTTCACGCGCGTGTTATCATCAGCAACGACGTTACCCGAGCGGCGTGCGTAGAAGGGAAAAGGAAACGGAAGATAGGAGAGGAGCGGAGAACGGCGCGAAAGAGGAGAGCAGCGAAAGGGGGAGAAAGATAGAGACTCGCGGAGTCGCGCGAAAGGGGTGAAGGTGGGAGGAGAGGGTTAGAGGGATTCGCGGGTCGGTGTGCACAACCGGCGCAAGGGCGGGGATTCCCCCTTCGGCCAATCGGATCGACTAGCGAATGCGCTCACCTACGGTACCGCCGTCTCGCGCTGCTCGTTCACCTGCAGACGCCATGTCGTGACGTCACATCTCATTACGACCGGGCCCCGGCGTTTATGGTAACGACGTATTGTCGCCTCGCGACAAGTATCGCCTCGCGAGATTGCGAAAGTCGTTCGTAAAATTTCACTCCGGACATTTGATTCCGATACGTGAAATCATGATTGTGCCAGTGTCTCACATGTCCCACGACATATATTTCTCGAATGTACCGAAAATGAAGGAGAATCGATGATTGGTATCTCTGATAATTTTCTCAATTCTTTATTGCGAATCTCTAAAGCCCGTGTCACACTACGTATTGCGGATCGCAGGTCGCAGCAATCTGGATCCGAAGCTGCTCGCCTGTGATTGGCTGAATTCTGATCCATGATCCGCAATCCCAATTCGATCCGGATCGGAATTCAGCAATCTGGGTCCGAAGCCGCTCGTCTGTGATTGGCTGAAATCTAACCCATGATTTGCAATCCCAATCCAATCCGCGTCCACAATACGTAGTGTGACACAGGCTTCAGACGATTCTCGTGACGCATATCGCTATTTAATTGCGATTGTTCAACCGACAACCAACATCGGTCATGGAAAAAAGATCATAAATCGTAGCCTCTTATACTGCCTTATATCTTCGATGGCCCTGGTATTTGTGTATCTGAATAGATGGTTCCATTAGGGGGATAGATATATAGTGTCTGCAGTATATCTATCCCCCTCGGGATAGAAACGATTTTGGCGGCACGTCCTTCGAAGCTTCCCAAACGTTTCGGCATTTGGTTTTACGGGACCTGTCCAAGATACACACGGATCTTCTATTATATCGGAGGAGAAACGTAGCGAGGCCTTGACGGATTCACGGGGAGCGCTACGAACTCCTTTATTATTCGGCTGTTTTACGATTGCCCTATAAAGATCTCATAATTAGATTTTGGAAGTAATATCCTGCCGGAACTTGGCCAAGCCCTCGAATGGTCAGGTTCGGAATTGCAAGGGCCAATCTCTTGCTTTTTTTCTCTCTCTCTCTCTCTCTTTTCAAGGGTGCATCCGTGAATCAGGGACGAGCAATAATTTTCTCAAGGAGAAATCGACTTGGCTGGTGTTGTTAGAAGAATTTGCCATTAAAGAATAGCGCGGTAGATAAAGATCCCGTATCCTGTACATTACGTTATACGTTAAAAGGCCACTGATAGTTGGTATCGATCGATGAATCTCTCTCTCTTTTTCTTTCTCCCAACGAATTCCATCGTGTACAACCCTACGGAGGGTTGATGAAACGTTATTAATTACGCGAGAACGAGCAGCAGGCAGGTGGCCGGCTCCCCCCCGTGGCGTTAAATTATTCGTACGCATCGGAGCGCGTCTCGGACGCGATTCGCAGGAAGGCGCGTGCATCCGCGTGCAACGCGCGTCGACAGTGCGCGTGATCCCGATCCGAGCGGCGAGACAGCGCAAGAGGAGAAGGTTGTTTCGTCGCCGGTGGGGAATCGAAACGAGCGGGAAGGTAGTCTCGGCTGGTGGGGAATCACGGCGCGTCGACGGCGGCAGCGCGGCGGCGCAGGAGCATCGAAGCGCGGTGAAGAGGGGCGTCTCTGAATGAAATGAAGAAAAAAACGAGAAGGACTGAATCGCGATTGGTCCACGCGCGGCCTCACGGTCACGCCTTGCCTTTATACGTGCGCGAGCTCTCCTCTTACGAGACGAATGCGAATCGATCATGTTCTCCCCCCCTTCTCCCACATAAAGAGCATTCCTGCCTCATTCTCGTGACCATTTTACTGCAATGCCGCAAATTGAAAGAAAAACGCAACTTCTATCCATAATCCGTTGATCGCGTCGTTAAATACATGAAGATTGTTTGAGGAGAGATATAAAAAGAATGCAAATGCCGCGTAGAGAAATATTTGCAGACATTTTTTTTATTATAAATTTGTAGCTTGTTTTTCGTTTAGAGTTCGAATTCGTTTACATATATTTTCACGATTTCGGTATATGATTCTTAACACAGAGGTTGAGAGAAAGGTAGAATGTGGAAAATATTGAGAGCGAAGTCTGAAATAAAAAAAATTGTCTTATTAGGGTAAAGTTCCAACGTGTCGCGTTATACCGCGTTATAGCGTGTCTGGCTCGGATAATCGGTCATCTGGCTCGATATTATCGATACGTCGATGCAGCGAGCGAAAGACGAAGGGGGTCTAAAACCGACAAGGCGAAAAGCTCGATACGATCGGCACGATCGCGTGGCGCACTATTTCTGCATACTCTCTCGCGACGATTATCGATCGCTTAATGACACCGATTTTATCGAAAATGCAGTCAATGCAGTCTCGGGTCTCCATCAACGTTGAGTAAGTTATGCGCGGGAGAAAGGTGTGTTTCTGCTCCTTTAACAATCCATTCTTAAGTAGGTTGCGAAAAGATGTTATTAAACTTACGTTAATCCGGGTTGTCCATAATAAATGGCAAGAAATTTTATTTTTCAGACATTTAAACTTCTTAACTCGGAATTATTATGCGGAATATTTATTTTGCTAGGGTCTTACGATAGGTACTTAGAATTTTCATTGCACATAATTATTACATTTCTATGAATAATAAATGATGGAGATAGCTGTAAATTTAATTCTGTCCATAATCGTAGAAATTCGCGATACTTGCCCATTTAACGGCGCTATGAAAGTCATTGATAAGAATTATTTATCAGAATATATAAGACTTTTATTGCATCACTCAATGACACGAGGCTATATTTGAATCGATATTGCGCGTTTAGAAGATAACAATGTGCATAAAATGAAGGATGTCTGGCGCATCGTCTTTATTAACGCGAATATAACCACTATAACGATATATAATCGCTTCCCTCCAAACAACCCTGAAATCGCTTGACTTCGAACAGAGGTATTAATACCGATAATTGGAGTTAATTGATTTTTCCACGTATTATCGTATTCGCTCTGCATATATTTTTTGTTGATCATTATAACCAGCGTATAATCACATATTGTATACTATCTATATCGTATAAAATTAACGATGTGTCTCATACAAAATTACCTTTATAATTTGATCTTTATTGACTTATTAAATTATGTTAGGAATGCTGTTATATATTATATTTTAGCCCTTTGTTTACGATTTATATTATATCGTTTTTTGTTCGAATAAAAATCAATTTTAAGTAATCGTCAAACCGCTTGTACGGACCCGTAAAAGTACTGTAACGGTTAGTCTTCTAGTCAGCTAGCCTTCTGCAATTTTGTTAATTATTCCTTTTCTATTCATATTTTTATACCGGATGCTTCTCTTTATCTGCAGGATGTGGTGAAGCACATTCAGCAGGTACCGATGTATCAGTATATACGCGAGTATTAAAATCACGGTATCAATTGGCTGTCTTGCCACATTATGGAGCGCAGATTACCGATCCGACGAGCATAATAGCCCGCGCAACGCTATACTTGGTCGCTAAGCTAGTCGCGTCCGTGGGTATCTTCTATTCCGGACTGGCTTATTACCTCGGATATCGCCGTACCTCGAGAATGCAACTGCCAATTACTCCGTGTTTCGACGAGTTCCTTAACTGCGTAGCTACCGTGGATCGACCCATGAGATTCACCCCTTCGATCAGCTTCTAAAGATTAACCTGTGAACGCTTTTTCTATTATCTAAATTTTCACCGAACGAAAAAAAAATAAATGTTCTCCTTTTAGTAGGTATAACGTATCATATCAGAGCGTTTTAGAGAGGGAAGAGAGAGCTAAGATGACTTTCCTCTTAAGGGATAAGATAAATACGGAAGATTTTAATGTAATGTATTATGTAATGTATAAATATAAGACGTAATAGATTCTCTTGCTTCCTGTTTCCTAATCGATTGAAGCATGGCAAACGAAAGCAAATGTGATCGATACACTGAGAGAAAAATCCAGGTTTAAATAATCGGACAATCGTTTGAAAATTAACAAACGGGTAATCCGATAACTTTCAATCAGAATTATAAAAAGCCGAAAGGCCAAAATAATGTCTGATCAATGATATCATTGACATTATTTTGGCCTTGATCGCCGCTTCAAACTGGGGGGCAGTGTGGTCTAGTGGCAAAGGTGCTAGACTCATAACTGCGAGGACTCGGGTTCGAGTCCATCTGACCACAGTTGGAATATTTCGTCTTTCAGAAAAAAGAGACGTTAACCTGCTGGTTTTTTTCCAGAGGTGCACATGTGTACACACAACATTTCTTTCAAAATATTTAGTATTGGTACGAATATTAAAACTGCGTAAAAAATTTTTATAATCTCGATTGAAAGTTAGCGGATTATCCGTTTGTTAATTTTCGAACGATTGTCCGATCATTTTTTATTTATTTCTCTCAGTAATGAATGGAATAGGCTAACTTGGTGTACACGTTGAATCATATTTTTTTAAACAAACCAATACATGCGATACATGGAATGCGTTATCGTCTATCCGGAACAAGTTTGACAGGTTAGCGCTCAATTGTTTATCTCACCTCTCTCTGGGACAAAGGCGACTGACTATTAGGTAAGAGTTATAGACTACTGGTATTTAAGTGGTTTTGTGGGTCCTCTCGGTCCAAAAAAGATCCCTTGCAGGTGTCGCTGTGGCACGAGCCGGGTCTGTATCATTTGTACCATAAACGTTTCTTTTCTCTCCTTGCTTAAGCTGATTTGGGGAAATTCTATAGTTTGCAGAAGACGCCATGTCATATCTCATTTTTCCACGTCACAACTCATCAACTCGTCGCTTTCACTGGAACACATTTTATTCTACTAAATTATCCCTTTTTTCTTCTAGAGCGTTTAGTTTACAAAAGGAACGGATTAGGGGGAAATAGGGTAATTGCGAACACCTAAGGGAGAGTAAAAATAAAACACAGAAAAATTATAATTATAAATGTAATTGTTATTACAAATTAAACTTTGGTAATTTTTAATAAGATTAATACAATAGGTTTTTTATTTAAAATATAAAAATAAAATTGACATAAAAAACAACATTCTTGCCATTCGGCTCTACCCCGGAACCCCTACACTGAGAGAAAAATCCAGGTTTAAATGATCAGACAAATCGTTCGAAAAGTAACAAACGGATAATTCGATAGTTTCAATCGGAATCATAAAAAGCCGATCAAGGCCAAAATAATATCCGATCAATGAGCCAATAAATAATCAATGATATCCGGATATTATTGATCGGACATTATTCTGGCCTTGATCGTTTTTTTACAATTCCGATTAAAAGTATCGAATTATCCGTTTGTTACTTTTCGAACGAGTTGTCCGATCATTTATTTCTCTCAGGGTAATTGCAATTTGTTCATGGGGTAATACCGATCGACTTGGGATAATCACTATAACTTACATTAAACGCACTACTTATTTTGGCAAAAGTCATAAACATATTCTTTCGAATTCTCACCACTGGCACAATCTTCATGTTACTGTGAAGCTGGCACGACATTCTACGAATTTCAAAAAAATACTAAGAGTTCTGGTAGCACTTTTCATAGTTCTACAGTTCCTGATAAAAATTAAAAAGAGTTCCGCATTCCTTATATTAAAAAATCGAAATTGAAATAATGTTGTGCTAACTTCGTGAATCTAGCACGACACTTCCTCCTCTAAAGTACCAAAATGCGTTGAATATTATAATATTTCACAAGAGTTCCCGATAGTTCTAATCGAATTCCACACATATATACAATTTTAGATCGATATTCCATCAATTAACATTTTTAAACAATTATGATGTCCGCGCCTAGCGTGACGCTTAATGACAAGTGTCGTGCTGAAGATTTTCCGCGGTTTAACGATTATTTCCGACAGTTCTAAAAGAGTTCTGTGCTTTAGAATTAGTTGTAAAGAAAGTTCCGGTGATTAACAATTTTTTAAACAATTTTAACAGTTACGTCCAGCACGACACTTAGTGAAAATATGTCGTGCTGATGATTTTCTGCGGTTCTGAAGGTAGTTCTCGGTAATTCTAGCGGAGTTCTATGCTTTAGAATTATTTTTACAAACAGTTCCGATTGTTTACTATTTTTTAAACAATTTTAGCAGTTACGTCCAGCACGACGCTTAGTGAAAATGTGTCGTGCTGATGATTTTCTGCCGTTTTGAAGGGAGTTCTCGGTAGTTTTAGCAGAGTTCTACGCTTCAGAATTATTTTTACAAACAGTTCCGACTGTTTACCAATTTCTAAACAATTTTTAACATTTACGTCCAGCATGACACTTAGTAAAGATGTCTCGTGCTGATGATTTTCCGCAGTTCTAGCGGTTATTTTCGACAGTTCTACAAGAGTTCTATGCTTTAGCATCATTTTTACAAATAGTTCCGACCATTTACCATTTTTTAAACAATTTTTAACATTTACGTCCAGCACGACGCTTAGTGAAGATGTGTCGTGCTGATGATTTTCTGTCAAAAATAATCGTTAAACCGCGTAAAATTTTCAACACGACACTTGTCATTAAGCATCGTGCTGGGCGTGGATATCAAAAATTGTTTAAAAAATAGCTAATCACCGGAACTCTTTTTAGAACTAATTCTAAAGCATAGAACTCTGCTAGAACTACCGAGAACTATCTTTAGAACCGCAGAAAATCAACAGGACGGCACATTTTCACTAAATGTCGTGTTGGACGTAACTGCTAAAATTGTTTAAAAAATAGTAAACAGTCGGAACTGTTTGTAAAAATAATTCTAAATCATAGAACTCTGCTAGAACTACCGAGAACTCCCTTCAGAACCGCAGAAAATCATTAGCACGACACATCTTCACTAAGCGTCGTGCTGGACGTAACTGTTAAAATTGTTTAAAAAATGGTAAATGGTCGGAACTATTTGTAAAAATAATGCTAAAGCATAGAACTCTTGTAGAACAGTCGAAAATTACCGCTAGAACTGCGGAAAATCATCAGCACGACACATCTTCACTAAGTGTCATGCTGGACGTAACTGCTAAAATTGTTTAAAAATTGGTAAACAGTCGGAACTGTTTGTAAAAATAATTCTGGAGCGTAGAACTCTGCTAAAACTACCGAGAACTCCCTTCAGAACCGCAGAAAATCATCAGCACGACAAATTTTCACTAAGAGTCGTGCTGGACGTAGCTGTTAAAATTGTTTAAAAAATAATTAACCACCAAAACTCTTTTTACAACTAATTCTAAATCACAGAACTCTTTTAGAACTGTCAAAAATAATCGTTAAACCGTGTAAAATCTTCAACACGACACTTGTCATTAAGCGTCGTGCTGGGCGTAAATATCAAAAATTGTTTAAAAAATAGTAAACAATCGGAACTGTTTGTAAAAATGATGCTAAAGCATAGAACTCTTGTAGAACTGTCGAAAACAATCGTTAGAACTGCGGAAAATCATCAGCACGACACATCTTCACTAAGCGTCGTGCTGGACGTAAATGTTAAAAATTGTTTAAAAAATGGTAAATGGTCGGAACTATTTGTAAAAATGATGCTAAAGCATAGAACTCTTGTAGAACTGTCGAAAATAACCGCTAGAACTGCGGAAAATCATCAGCACGAGACATCTTTACTAAGTGTCATGCTAGACGTAAATGTTAAAAATTGTTTAAAAATTGGTAAACAGTCGGAACTGTTTGTAAAAATAATTCTGAAGCGTAGAACTCTGCTAAAACTACCGAGAACTCCCTTCAGAACGGCAGAAAATCATCAGCACGACACATTTTCACTAAGCGTCGTGCTGGACGTAACTGCTAAAATTGTTTAAAAAATAGTAAACAATCGGAACTGTTTGTAAAAATAATTCTAAAGCATAGAACTCCGCTAGAATTACCGAGAACTACCTTCAGAACCGCAGAAAATCATCAGCACGACACATTTTCACTAAGTGTCGTGCTGGACGTAACTGTTAAAATTGTTTAAAAAATTGTTAATCACCGGAACTTTCTTTACAACTAATTCTAAAGCACAGAACTCTTTTAGAACTGTCGAAAATAATCGTTAAACCGAGGAAAATCTTCAGCACGACACTTGTCATTAAGCGTCACGCTGGGCGCGGACATCATAATTGTTTAAAAATGTTAATTGATGGAATATCGATCTAAAATTGTATATATGTGTGGAATTCGATTAGAACTATCGGGCACTCTTGTGAAATATTATAATATTCAACGCATTTTGGTACTTTAGAGGAGGAAGTGTCGTGCTAGATTCGCGAAGTTAGCACGACATTATTTCAATTTCGATTTTTTAATATAAGGAATGCGGAACTCTTTTTAATTTTTATCAGGAACTGTAGAACTATGAAAAGTGCTACCAGAACTCTTAGTATTTTTTTGAAATTCGTAGAATGTCGTGCCAGCTTCACAGTAACCAATCTTCATGAGTTCCCCAAAGTCAAAACTTTGTTCTGAACTGATGATTTGCTTCGAAGGCCTCGATATTCGAATTTTCCAAGCTTCGAATCTTCGAAACTTCAATACATTAACCTTTGAAGCTTCGAAATTCGAAGAATTAAAATTATATAATTATTAATTTAATATAATAGTAACCACATAATAGGTATATACCGTAATAGTTATCATAATAGGTATATGGATATATTTATAAAATTATATGACAAAATCCAAATAAAATTTCTAATAATGCAATTACACATTCTAATATATTGAAGCTGCGAAGACTAATATGTTCGAAGCTTCGACATAAAAGACTTCGAAGTTTCGAAGTTAACTTCGAAGCCATCAAAGAGTAACAGCTCTATTTGGAACTCTATTGAACTCTAACGGCCAATTTAAGGTTATGAATATCAAATTTCAATGCAGTTTTTCTAATATATTTTCGAGGCATCTGAAATAAAACCAACTTTTTATAGAAAATTAACTGGTAATACCGAACGATTGCAATTAGATTTAGATCGGTCGTAATTACTCCAAACGGGCATTTATAGTAAAACTAGAAAAAACATTTTTAGCTACTGAACAGTTACATTTAGAAGTTATTAGATGCATTCTTTCTTCTATTCTAACTAAATTCATAGAAATAATTTAACAGCCTAAAAAAGATTAACATGCTTTATCTAACAGACAAAAATTACATCAAAATGATCGAAATAATTTAATGGTTTTTACCTTGAACAGCGTGCGCGTTCTCTCGCTTTGAACTTCGAGACAATATTAACCCTTATCGGTCACACTTCCCGAGAATCCGGTACCGGTCACACTGGGTGAAATACACCCCAGCGTTTTTGCACGTGTATAAATAATTGTAGGTGACCTTAAAAAAATATATATATATCCTGTTGTAGTTTAAGTCTTCCTTAAAAAGACTGTATAGGTTTGATTTGCAAAAAATTAATTTAACATATGTAAAAAAAATTGCCCATTTCCATTGGTTTACTGGGTCGTTGTCGAAGTCAAAAAAACGCTGGGGTGTATTTTACCCAGTGTGACCGATAAGGGTTAAACATTAGGAAGGCTACATATAGAACGCGGGTGTGCAGAGCTAAGAGGGATGGAAAGTACTAAAATGGCGTCGTTCAAGATTACCCCTCATTCGAGATTACCCCGCGTTCGAGATTACCCCATTCTCCCCTAATTGGCGAATTGCCAATGTATACCTAGAAGAGACTGGGGTTAAATGACCCCAGGAGTATGTTGCTCACGTGCTTTTTTTATTGTTTGTCTTGAGAGGAACAATGGATACAAAATTCTTATAAAACATAGACACTCTACTCATTAGTTTCATTAAAATCGAAATTATATTACAATTAAAAAATAGAAAAAAAACTGATTTAGTAATAGCAAAGTAAATTTCGAACCTCTCAAAATTTTGTATTAAGGGGTAATGCCACTCCAGCGCCCGGAAATTTTGACAATTTTTTATGGGAATATAGTGAATGGAATACAAAATCTGTTTAAAGGCCTTTATTGTACATACTTTAAAGTGTGTTCACAGTTTTTTTCAATTTTCTTTTTTACAAAATGGCGGCGCCAGAGCTCAGCAAAGGAAGCCTCTAGTGTTCTGCGGGCGGACAGATTTCTCCTCCAATTTTTGACGTGGAACAAAAAACCAAAAAATTTTGAGTTTTATATAAGATTAGCTCGGGAAGTACGTACGGAAATTAAAAAATATCATTTTTTGTAAAAATGGTGCACGTTTGAACAAAAAATGAAACGTTTTGAACGGTTTTGAACGGTTCCACGTCAAAAATTGGAGGAGAAATCTGTCCGCCCGCAGAACACTAGAGGCTTCCTTTGCTGAACTCTGGCGCCGCCATTTTGTAAAAAAGAAAATTGAAAAAAATTGTGAACACACTTTAAAGTATGTACAATAAAGGCCTTTAAACAGATTTTGTATTCCATTCACTATATTCCCATAAAAAATTGTCAAAATTTCCGGGCGCTAGAGTGGCATTACCCCTTAATATTCTCTATGAATATTCTCAGTGAATAAAGTTAAGCGTTACCTGTTGCTTACCTAGAATAAAGTTTCTTGTAAGTGTATGATATACTGTTTCGAATAATAAATGCAATTTTCATTCATAAAATGATTGAAATAGAGCATATGAACAACCAGGCTAAGGTTGGCCCATAATTAGCGCGATAAAGTTAGCGCCATGGCATGGCGTCTAAGCGCCCAATAGCCCTGTAGGTATAATTTAGCACGTGAATAATGACATCCTAACCTAACTTTATCCTAATCATAAAATCCAATTTACGTTAACATAACTAAAAAAACAAAAATCATTACTTTCTAACAATCGAAAACGTCTATATCGACTATGTCTTTGCTCTTTCTTCTAAAGTAAAACAGCTACAGGAAAGCTTATTTATTACAAAATAGCTCTGCTTGATAAAATTTTGTTCAAGGTGCAGATTATGTGTATTTTATATGTAGCCTTCTTACACCCAGCGCTACTGATGGACTCCGGTACCAGGGCTGACCACATCGCTGCACGTATTTTGATCGTGATTTGATTACAAAACACAATATAGTTAATAATAATAAGATCGTGGATGGCATTAACACATTATAGAAGAAGGCTGTCTCTATCATGTTTGTACAGACGGTTATAACAATTAGTAGCCTGAGAAGTAACTGAATTGTAACTTGGAAATTCTAAATATGGGGCATTTAGCCCCGATCTCCCTTATAGCTGTCTAGTGAGAATTCTAGTAGGAGAATTGTGGTAGAAAGTCATCTTCTTCATTCTTCAATGAAGCACAATCACGGGGGCGCCCATGTCGGCGAATGACATAAAGCGATTTTATGGTTTTTTGGTATATCCCTGCCACACCCCTCCCTACGGTTGAAATATTTAATTTGAGCCATCGCGTATATCACTCGCGGTCCTAAGTAAACTCGCACTGGATGGATGTCCGCGAGGCCGTTCGTGCACGTTCGAGGGAAACGGGTTCTTCGTCGAACTCGTACAAACAACGAAGCCGGGAGACGCGCTTCGACAGACCACTGAGGTCCACGAGCTCTCTTATTGACTCTTTGACTTTACTCGCGCCTCTTGCTTCGCCTCCTCTCTTCCTCTCTCTTTCGTCCCTTTCTTCTTACCTCTCCACCTGCTTTACCGAGGTCCATCGCTCTTCTGCACTTCGGAATCTCGCGGCTTCCTTCGGGTCGACCGGGTCATCGACTTCTTACCGGTCTGTTTCGTGGAACCGCGTAACAGAAGAAAAGAGACGCTTAAATTTAATTTCGTGCGTATTTGATCAAGTAAAGTGGGGACACGATTTTGTGCTTTGGAAATTGACGCTGTCTTTTTAATTTCCTTATACGTATTTAATTTTGGAATACCTGGGTGCATCGGGCGAACGTGTAAAATCCCTACCAGAAAATGACGAAACGAGACAGTTAAAGAGGTATCTCGAAAGATCGGGGACAAGGTAATGACTGATGAAAAATGATACTTTTATTAATATTTTATGTAGCAAAATAATCAGTTCCGTGAGATCGGCTGTCGAAATGGCACGGCGTTTTCCTTTAGCGCCTTGATACGCCGCCGTGCCGTGTTCCACCGTGAACGTTAATGGTGATTTGCGCAAGCAAAAGTGGGGGATACTTTGTGCACGCGTATAGACTCATGCACGTCACACGCAACGCGCAACGTGCGATACGCGCGAAGTACGATAGCCCGGCCAAGTAGAATATAGTGCCGTAATGCGGCCCATTCACGTTCATTATCCGCGCCGGTGCTTAGATAACGTTGTTGCAATCGGCGCAATTATATTTTTACGATTCCAGCCAAGGCTTCTATTTCGTGACTATTAATGTCCAGCGAGCTAGAACGACGCGCAACACTCAAAGATCGCGCCGCTTGCTAACCTAAATACTTGCAATCCCGGAATGCGATCGCTTTTTTTCTCTCTCTCTCTCTCCTGTACCGTTTTGATCGTGCGAACACCCGGGAACGCTGCGAGGAAAGGAAACGCGAGAATCTCTAATGCCGCTGAATTCAATATTTATCTCATTGTCGGATAAAAAGTTTTCGCTTTTTTCGTGGCCAATATAGGGACTCGCCCTGACAGCTACAGTTCACAAAGATCAGATTCGAAACGCATCAGTCTGCGACTGAAAATCCACAATTAAAGAATGGAATAGGCATATAGATTCAAGGTTGACAAATGATCGAAACAAATTTCGTAGGAATTTTTCGAAAAAGGAATTTACGATTTGAAACGGCTGTTAAGGACAACGAAAGAAAAAGAGTGACGGCTTTAGAATTTATTGTGGCGCGCTGCGTCGGTATCTGCTAAAAACTCGATAGGGTAAACTCGGGTAAGATGGCCATACAGGAAAGATGGCCAACCTATGTTCTTTCAATCTAGCTCGCTATGAAACATCGAATGAACATGGGTTGGCCATCTTTCCTGTATGGCCATCTTACCCGAGTTTACCTACGCAGAATCATAGGAAACATTGATTTATGTCGTGATTTATATCGATATTTGTCGAATTTAATGATTTTATATTTGAAAATAGTAGAATAGAAGACATCGATCCTTTTTTCCCTATTGTCTAATAGCTATATCTTTTTGATGATTTTCTCCGCTCAGGTATGCACTTAATGTACAGGTATGCACTTAATGTAATTTAAACTACATATTGTTCTTTTTTGTCTCTTTGAATGATTTCCTTCATGGTAAGGCTTCTTTTAATAGTTTTTAAAACGTTTAGGACTATTGTGCTTATATATGGCTTTTATAGTCACATGGCCGCTTCTGAAAAATCTTTTTTATCGGAATAACTTAAAAGAAAACTCTTACATTTATGCTGCTATTGAAAAAAGAAAAGAAAAGAAAAGATTTATTCCTTGGAGAGATTCCTCTTTTTTGAAAGCTTTATGCGCATTGCTGTGTAGACAAAAAGAAAATTTTATATATTCTAGGTTTCAATATATAGAGAAAGTTATTCGATTACACTGAGACGGCAGTAAAACACATGTTGCCGCTTCAATGGCTATTGTTACTTCGATAATAATTATCTCCATTACATACCGTTACTATGGATATTAAGTATAATGCAACGTATTTCTTTTTGTCATCTATTTTTATTATCTTCAATCGATTTTGCCAGCCGAAAATAATCGTTTTTCGCAATTGCTTGCAAAAGATTCGCTATTGAATTTTATGCGTTTTATATCCTGCAACTTTTATTTTAAAATATTACTCAGTTGTATTACGCTTCGACAATGATCGTCGACATTGTCATTATCTAAGAATTCGTCGCTAATAATCGTTTCCAAAGAAACTAGTTGGCATGTTGGCAACGTGTTGCTAACGTACTGACGTAAGTGGACGTTATCGTTTTAGACGCTATATTGCAGTCACGTTGTAATTACATAAATGTAAATTTAATAGCAACGTTTCCGATAACATTTTACGTAAGTTCTTTATACCAAAAGTTTTAATGACGGGGTAGAAAAGCCTAATACTTCGAGCATCGAGTTTAACCCTTAAATGCCACCCGGGGTCCAGCGGACCCCAGACCCTTTAGAATGAAATATTTTCAAATGTTCCCGCCAAAAATGGAGCTCATATTTATTTATTTATTATTTTTAATTTTTTTGATT
The DNA here is from genome assembly GCA_035220575.1 of Temnothorax rugatulus. Lineage (NCBI taxonomy): Eukaryota > Metazoa > Arthropoda > Insecta > Hymenoptera > Formicidae > Temnothorax > Temnothorax rugatulus. The sequence goes on along the minus strand of JASTWL010000019.1, from coordinate 1,046,462 downwards.
TTGGAGCCACGATTTTAACTCTTGGCGATCTTAAATTTTTATACTATGTTGAAATTGAAATTTTAACAATATCATCATTTTATTCTCTTGTCTAGACCTTGAACAACATTGAAAAAAATTGGCATAACTAAAGATCAAAAAATCAATTAGTTACGAGACATTTTTCATGCTGGGGTCATTTAGACCCCTTATGTCATTTATGAGATTCTGGAAAGGTGTGTCATTTAAGGGTTAATATTTTTTTCGGCAGTAATTTGAGGGCCTACTAATCCGCATATTAATTAATAGATCTGCAAATCATCCAGTTGAAGAAAAATTTTAAGTTTAAAAGCATTATTAGATTTTTTTCTCTTCCTACCATTAAAAATTTTAGACATTTTAAGCTCGAGGAAACATCATAGGCACCGTTATCTATTATTAAAGTTTTTAAGACGGCTGTGAACAAAAGAAAATTAGCATTAAAATAACATCGAAAACTATAAATCAAGAACTATTATTCCGGAAGGATTTGGGTTACAATGGAATGTCGAGCCTCGGCGACATGATTCTTTAGATTTCAGATAGACGAGGTCGATATGGGTCAATATCGACAGTCATTGTAAGATGCCTGTTTTTCAGGACAATTTCAGAAGGTTTTCTCAACGGGGAGGCGCCACAGGATCGAAGGCGCCTTGGCGGCAATAATGGTCGGAAGCTTTAGCCCGTATTAACCGTCTTCTTTTCCTATCGTACCTCCGTGGATCCAACTTCTAGTTGGATGAAATTTTAGGCGGCGGTTCGCTATCCTCTGCAAAAATAATTTATAGCTAAAGAGTTACCTATAGTTAGAGTATAGTTATAAAGAGTTACCTGTAGTTATAAAATATTTGCGGCAAATGGATTTAAGTTTAACTATCTTTTTCCTTAAGATTTAGGTTTATTTAGGTGACTATATCGTTATATATATAAAATCCCTCTATAAGAATTTCTTTTTTACGTGAAAATTTTCTTTTCTAACTAATTATTACGAAATACGTTAATTTATTGTAGCTGCAGGATATTTAAGGCGAATATATTTAACTGTTTTTTCTTTCTCGACATCTTATTAAAAAAAGGGCAAGAACAAAACAAAGGAAAAAAGATAAAAGTTTTTATTACTTTGTCTACGATACATTTTGGATATTTTCTGTTATCGGTTGATCACACTAATTTAATATTGTAAGAAATTTAATGGGGATACTGGCTAAACGAAGGACACACCTAGGGATGGTGCTAAAATGGTCGCCTCAAACGGTGCACAGCAAAATCTGATCCTTGCCGTCTACAATGCGGAAAATTATGGATCGCACGATCGAGATCTTTTGAGATTATATTTTTTCCTTTTCCCTATTCTAGGAACGCGGAGAGCCACTGTGTGATTTGTACTCTTTTTCTCTCTCTAGCTAAAGGGGCGCGGCAAAGGAATGGACAGCACGTGCCCACCGCATGTTTCTAAAGCTCCCGTCTTCGAAATTTCTAAAGGAGAGTTCGATTTCCGCTTTTATGTCGATTCTGTGCGCCTGTGAGCATAAGATTAAATACCGCCGCTGCGTTATATTAATGTGCGCACTTCCGGATGTAATTTATTTTCCAGCTTTGCATTCACTAACACTCGTTTATTTTTTGTCGTTAATTTTTCGAGTTGACAGTACAAATTACCCTTGTTATACGTATCGATATGGCGAAATTGTCATCTGATGAGGACATTTTACTGATGTGCGGACTTAAATACCGATTTAGAATATTACCATTACGACGAGAAAGAGAGATAAGTACTGGCGTATCAAAATTGTGCGTTTTGCCGATATACCATGTATAATCACGTACCGGAACAAGCTCGTCGTTGTTAACGACCGGTTTTAAAACTACGAACATATCGCGGTGACTTGGACGAGTCAATGCTCGCCTCCGCACGACAGAACGATCGCATGCTTGAAAAGCCGGTGCACGCTTTAACGAGCACCCTTGCTGGCGCAACATTTTGCCGCCTCTTCGATACAAAAATGGCCCGAGCAATCGCGTAATGAAAGGTTATCGACGTTTTAACGATCTTCGGGCAGTTTTGAGCGGAATTAAACGAACTTCGTTTAGTATTCTCTTAGGGAATACTTATATTTCTCCATTTATTACGAGAAAAATTTTTCCATTGCCCGCCGTACCAATTTTTTTACGATAAATTGGAGAAATTTGGAGAAAGTAGGCAACGAAATAAGGAAATTGATATTTAACAATAAGATCGATGTAATTACAGACGCGTAATTATTTCCAACGCGAATGGGGGCTTTATCGAAAGACTGCCGACAGAGATCCGTTAATCCTATCTTTTCAAGTTATTTGTAAAGAAGTTTTACGGACGGCGCGCGGAGCCTCGTCGGCGCCTAACGTTTCTCGATTTTACTTGGCAATTTTTCACGCGTGTCAGCGGGAAATCGTCACGCCTCGGAGTTATTTTTTAACGTGACGTCGAAGCGGCCCCGCGCGCGCGGGAGCCCCCTCAGCCTCAGCCCCAACTCACATCAGCCCGGCCGGGCTCGGGGCGACGCCGCGCCGCGCCGCGCCGCGTCCGCGCGGACAATAATTCCGACGTCCGTTTGCGGCAGCGATTGCATTCTGCCACCGAGGCATCATTGTCGCCCGCGGAATACAATTAGCAGTAAATTAGCATACGCCATCGGGACCGATAATAAAATCCTGCATATTATAACGATTGCATTGGATCTCACAATGCCGTTGTCGACCACAAATTATTAATTTAATGGCCCAGCCGACCCGCTGCTCCCTCGGCGAGGGAGGGGAATTACGACTCGGGAAGAGATGGCCGCTGGAAATTTTACGCTCGTTAGAAAAGAAGAAATTGTCTGGCACGACTCTGCGACTATCGCTTGGCATTGTTGGCGACACGCGTGTGCCGGTTCCCACTTTGTGCGTTCTCGGATTTCCCATCAGCAGTTGGGTATATACCCGCTGCATCAGCATCCCCCCTTTTTTTCTAGACCTCGAGCCACCGTATGCAATCCGAGATCTTCGTAGACATGTGACATATTTTTACATCGACTATGTAATGACCTCTAAATGACCTCTACAACTTTGTAGCAAAAATGTATCGATGATTCGCGCGCAATTAGATCGCGCGCGTTATTTGCGTCTGGAAAGGACGTCGCTCTTGAGAGACGCGTCTCGGCCGAAGCGTACCGAGCGAAATACCGCGCCGCGAAAGCGGAAGGGAGGGAGGGAGGGGGAGGGAGGGCAGAAAAAAAGAGCGAGATATTTCGGAGGTTACGCTTGGGGCCCGTGTCGCGCCATCAAACTTCGAAACGGGGGTTCGCCTCTTGACGTCTGGCGCGAGTTGCATTCGCTCGTAAAGGCGTCTCGTAACTCGAGGCGTTATAGACATCGTCGGGGGTATATAAACGTCTCATCCTATGTACTTACCGCCTATCCCTCCCCTCGCCCTTTCCCTTCAATCTCTTCTCTTTCTCTCGCTCGCACTTTCACGTCGACCCTCCCCCCCCCCCCCCCGTGTGCCTTATGTACACCCGTGTGGTGCGCGCAGCATCCTCCACCGCCGCCTCCCCGTGGCATGGCACCTACGATGCCACGCCGCCTTTTCCTCGTAATACATAATATGATACGCAGAATATATGTATAGTACATTGTATATATAGCGCACTACCACCGACACTCGAGCTATATCTTTGTAGTAACGCGGTCCTACACCGCCCGCGGGAAATTACTTTATAGTACTGTAGCTCGGCATTAAGAGGCAGGCCAGCTTCTTTTCTTCAAAGTTACGTTACGTCAAATATATCTTTTAACTGTATAAAATCTCGGGATCTCGCGTCAAGGTCAAAACGGGCCTATTACAGCTCGGATAGTCAAATCGATCATATATTTTCCCACAATGAGTCATGCATCGTATTTACGTAATATATAATTTTGCAATACATAACCGTCTAACGTCCGGACGTAACGGAGCGCGTTCGACGATTGGCGAAGAGCGGTAGACGTTGCCGATCGTGCCGAGGATGATGGCGACGGTGCTAAGCTCTCTCGTCGGTGTTGCATCGGTGTTCTGGCCGGTCGTAATACATTTTAGCCGCGGGTCGTTCGTCCGCCAACATTATATTCTGCTCTATTATTATGTACGACGATGAGGGCCGTTCACCATCCCCGACGTCGATATGAAATTCCGTGGGCAGCGATTGGACAGAGCCGAGGCTCACCCCGCGAGAAAAAAAGGAGTAGCGAGACCATCGCAGACTGGAGGGAGGCAGAACGGCGGAGAAAAAGGGTGGAGGAGGAGGAAGAGGAGGAGGATGGAAGATCATTTCGAATATATCGTCGAAGCCGTTCGAATCGTACGGCCCGAGGGCACGCGGCAGCTGAATGTTCGCCGCAGCCGGCATTAAGAATGTGAACGCGATTGGACGAATCCGCGATCGTTCCGAGCCAGCGTGGCGAACTCGCTCTCCTCCGATTCTTCTCCCTTTTGCCTCCTTTCGCCGCGTATCTCTGCTTCAATTTTTTCCTAGAAAACGACTCAATTGATGGAGTAGAGATGACAGCTTTCTCTTGACCCAATCGCGCACATAAGCTTTTATCGAGTGCAACATATGTATATATCGATCGGCTCCAACTATTCTTGCGAAGTCTAATTGATCGTTAGTAATATTGAGAAAGATATGACGCAAACTATGTTTACCCTTTGGAATTGCGCCATCCTTTGGCGCATCGATAGCGTGCAGGACTTAAGATCGGATTGGGCAAATCTAGTCCAATCCTTCGCGACGTCGTCCCTTCTTTGCGCTTCTTTCTGAGAAGCGAGACATCGAGTCGACAGGAACAAAAGTTCGCCCCGTAAAAGATCGACGTAATCGTTATAATTAGAGATCGTAAAGCGCCGAAGAGGGCCGCTCGCACGTTAGGAGGAAGGGGGAGGCGCCGGATAACCGCGCAACCTCGGAGAACGAAACTTTGTTCGCGATCCGTGACTATAATCTCGATATAAGACTCCGGCCGCGCCAACGGGAGAGGTTTCGCCAACACGAGAGACCGGAGAACCGCCGCGCCGACTGCATTCGATCCTTCGAGGGATAAACGACGCTTAATAACTCGCAACGAATCGCGAAACTCTGCCGCGGCGGCGCGGCGCTTCACGTCGGAATTTCGCTGTGAACTAACGAAACGTTTATCTCATCCGGGCATGTTTAACGTCGGCTCGTCGATACCACGGCAATTTCTTGCTCTCGCGTTATTTATTCGCGGCAGCAGCGTTGTATGTATACTCGCGAATCTTTTATTCAGCGCTATAGTTGTTCGGCCGGGTATAGCGCAGGGGGTTCGGACACCTGTGCGGAGCGTAGACACATAACCGCAAGCGCTTAATGCACGCTCGCAGACAACGCACGAGGCCAGACGAATTTTATAGGTCGTTCGGGGTTTCGGCTTAATAGCCGAATTCCACGTGCGCGCTTAAACGCGCTATACGGCAAGATACGGCTACGTGTTACACGCGCGATTTTTCAACAGCATGCGTGCTTCGTTATTATATCGATCAGCGTTGGAAAATAACGCTTGCGCGTCCGTGATCGTTTCCACTGATTCGCAAATAATCTTCAACTCGAACGTCGCTCTCGCGAAGAAAGCTGCGGAAGAAAAAGCGAGGAGACGATTTTCACCTGTCACTGATTGTGAGAGTACTCGTTCGACCTCGGTGTAGAGGTAATTGAGAATCGCGATGCGCGGCAACGTACAGAATTAACACTTGGTACGTTTTGAGCAGCTTGTCGCGGGCAGCTGTCCCCTCTTTCATTTCGTTAGGCAGAGGGACACTTCTGGAAGGAAGAGCACGGCGACGTTGGCGGAAGGGTGGGAGGACTGGTCTTCCGCTTGAAGCGAGGTCGATGTTTTTCGGTCGCTATATACGAAAGACTTGAGTCGGTTTTAAAGCCGCAATTTGTCCGGCCGAGAGCCGACAATTAATATAATTACGCGTTCAATGAGAATTACCATGCGTCTACCACGGTTGCATATACAGCTGCTGTACCATCGCCGTTTCTCTGTGATCGTGATTTTTTGCGATCGCGGCTAGACCGTAAAACACTCTGGAGCCTGGTCGCTCCAGAGAAGCGAACGGCTCTTCGTCTTTTTACCGTCCTCTCTCTCTCTCTTTCTTTTCCACCTCTCCCTCCCGCCCTCCCCCGCTCTTACCTTCTCCATCTCTCTTTCTTTCCGTAGCTTCGTAGCGCCTGCAATATTTTTACCTTCGTCTTGCGCCTTATCGCCCGCAACTATTACCTGCCACCGATGGAAAGATCGTTGCCGGTTATGTATTACCGAATTTATGAACCGTAGATGTTCACGGGCGGATCTTTCTCTCCCGGGTCCGCGATCGTTACGTTGTATGCTCGTATAAAGCTACATATCAGCTTAAGGGGTAAAGCTAACTCGATTAGTCGCATTATTGGTATCGGATAATATGCAACACAGGGGTTCCTACGCTACCGGGGCATATTAGTAACAGAATCCCTATAAGGCCGCCGCGTTTGATATTACCTGCACCCCGCCGCCGCGGCCGCCGCCGCCGCGAGCGAGACCGCCATAAGAACGGTGTGCATTTTCTCGCGATCGACCGACTCGCAGCCGCCGACGCCCCCACCTCAAATGTATCGGTTATAAGCGGGGCATAAATTACTCAGCCGGTAGAAAAATGTCGAAGAGGCGAACGCGGGCTCGACCCAAGTCGTTCGCGGCTGTCACTCCGATTGGCATACACATTTAGATTTCGACGTGTGTAACCTTCCGCAATAAATCTATTGTTTGTGGCACCGTGTCATTCGCGTGCACGTATACGAAAACTGAATTTTTCGATGATCACATAGACGCGATAAAATTGGAATTTTTTTTTTTTAATGTTACAATGTAAAATCTCTGGCGTTAAACCTACAATTGTGAAGATAAATAAACATTTATTAGATGATTTTACGTTGTAGCATTTTAATAAAAATTTCAGTTTTATCGCGTCTATGTGATTATTGTGAAATTCAGTTTTATTTATAAATATCTATTTATTTATTTTTTCCATTTACACGTAAATTAGGATTCGGCGTTGAAAGGACGCGTCGCGCCGATCTGTCAACGCTGCTCTGCTCTGGAATCGGAGCGACTAAACGCGGAGAGCGCGAAAATGAGAGGAGAGGAGAAACGGGAAGAGAGACGGATAGATAGTCCCGCGTCGCGGGACGCATGCTGCGTATCCGCGAGGTCGCGTGCTGGCACCAACCACCTTCCCCATGCAGACCTTAAGTCTGTGGTGAGAAGCCCCGTGTTTACGGTATCCCGTTTCTTTCTCGTTTACGCTCGCGCCCTGTGCACCGATGCCACGACTGGCGCGGCGTGTGCGCGCGGAGTCGCGTCAGCGCCCGTTATGTGACCCCTTTTATTCGATCTTTCGTCGTTTAATCGACACACGCCGCACGGGTAATTAATTAATTCGATTGCATCGAGACGATCGTTATCTGCCACGCTGTATTAATTTCGGATGTTTTGACAACTGTTTAATTAGACGCGAGTCGTACTTTTACGTTTGCGAAACATGCATGCAGCATGGGCTCCCCGACGTACCCCGCGCACCTCCTTTCATCTTAGTGTCGTGTACGTTTTCATCACTGACACGGGCTTACCTCTTTCTCACATATGTCGTAGCAGGCAGACGAGCACAGTTTACTACGTGTCGACTTATTTTATTACAAACACTCCTTACTCCGTAGCTCAGGTGATCACTCTTGCGTGGTTCTTTTTAACCAAATTTAAAAGATGTAAGTAATCGATCTCGAGGAGAAGAGAAGGAGAGCACGAAGTAAATGTTTTCGCACAGCATGACTGCAATGCGTGATAAGATTATATCGAAGGGAAAAGGAGAGAGACGCGTATCTGTAAGGATAGTCCGTAGAGAGGAATTAATTTGAATTAACAACTTGCAAAATTTTTATTAAACAGTACGCTTTCGCAAATGCGACAAGTTTTAGTTGCCGTATCAGCACAAATTTGTGAAAATATATAACAGTCTTATCTCCGCCTGTCCTTAAAGTTGATACTTTTGCAACGTGCTTGTATGCGTGAGCGGAATTGTAATATTGTCGTTAATTATATACTATTGTCGTTAAAGCGGCAATAATATATAAACATATGGAAGTGGGTCGTAAGGTAATCTTTTATTACTGCTGCCATTATTATTAATGATTCTGTTTGTTGTCGTCGCAATTGCGATACGAATGCCGAAGCAAGCCGAACTTTATGTTACCCGATATTTTCAAGCGTTTGCACAGCCGCAGTTACAAAATTTCTACGTGTTTTATTGAGCAAAACAATTTGTCTGTAAATGATATACCTATAATGATACAGTCATATTGGAATGCACCTCGCGGATTCGAAATGGATGTTACATTTATACATTTCGTAGTTTTTAAGACAGTCTTAACGTCTACAACAAACTGGTATGCATAAGTATACACACGCCGCGATATTCGCTCTGAGGCGTATTTGATATTCGATACGTGGCAAATCGCTTTCACGAGAGAGAGAGAGAGAGAGAGAGAGAGAGAGAGAGAGAGAGAGAGAGAGAGAGAGGAGCGGGAGATTGAGGAGGAGGATGTAATATCAGGCCCTTTGTATAAAGTTATTCCACGAATTATATCGAGACATTGCGTGACTGCGAAAGTTCCCAAAAATTTCCGTAGGTAGTAGTATAATAACGTATACCAGAATCTTCTTTTGATCTCTCGTGTACGGGTTGAGATGTGGTCGATAATTAGATTAATTAGCGTTTGTCGAATAAAGCCCTGTAATCTGTCCGAATTGCCCTCGGTATAGGAAAGAGAGTTTAATACAGGCAAGGGAAGCTTCGCGGAGCCATGGCGTGCCGCGGAGAGCGGTAAAGAGAACAAAACGGATATTCGATATAAAAGTCGGCGGATTGATTCACGAGAGTGTCCTTGAAGTCGTTATAGCTTATATAGGTATATGTCGCGTGTGTTTTTCGGTATTACCGGTGCAATCGTTGCGGCAATGAAATCTTGCCTTCTCTCGCAGGAAACGCTGATTGCTTCGTAATTGAGGTAGCAATCATTTCTGCGTTAGAGTCATTTAGCAAATCAAGTTGAGAGATATGCAAGGAAACGTAGGCTTCGAACCTACGTATAGGCGCGTAAAAGAGTATAAAGAGTATATAGGTATCTGGTATATGTATGTATTTTTCTGCAGCGTTAAGTCGTTCGTTTTGCGACAGAGTCGATCGGAAAGACAAGGCCAAGGTGCCATTGTTCGTCATTTTTCGTCACTCGTCTCGAAGACGAAGACGATCTCCTTCCAGCACATTGGCCAATGTACGCGCAGCAACGACGATTGTATTATCCCGATAGTTAATGCTATTTCGCGAGCCGAGTTTGACGAGTTTACGACGCGATTCTACGAGGATACAGAACGGACGGTTCGTGACCGGCTCCCCCCCCCCCCCCCCGCCTTTCTCCCTCTCTCTCTCTCTCTCTCTCTTTCTCTCTCTCCTCGCCTCCAGGAACGTTGATTTATGCCCGACGTTACCTTTGCCAATGGATTTACATCCCGATATTTATTATTCGCAATATTATCGCGCGCGCCTTTATTGCGTTAGTCGAAATGCCTTCACCTCGAAGACTCCGGCCGCGTCCAGCCTCTTTCCACCTCTTTCTTTCTGCTCCTTTCTTTTTCTTCCGACCCGATCCCTTCGCGGGCTGTCACGCTCGATGCGATCTCCTGGACCTTATATCAGTAGTCATCTTAAAGAGAATATTTATTGAACGCCAAAATCGAGAGAACGAAACGTACAAAGTTGGTAACGATAGGCATCTCCCTGTGAATCTTTTCTGTATCGAGTATTCTGTATTGAATTTACAAATCTAATTATATCGATTATATCGATGACGGTTTAAGAGTCGATGAGTTTCTTAAGACGTTCGATTGAGTGTCAAGGTGTAATTGTCTGTACGAAAGGTGCGGGACCTGTCTACTTGAGAGTGCGTTCCTACTAAAGATCCTTCCGTATCCAGGATTCTCTTCCGCGAAGAGATTGGCGCGGCACGAGAACATTTCTCTGTCCAGTTATATATCATTAAATTAATGTTAAATGAATGGTTACGTGGGGGCGTGATTTCGGGCAGATCGTATCCTCGGTGTATTATATCCCAGCAGTAAATTTGGGGCGATTATTCATTCAAGAAGCCAGAAGAGCCACCGTGGGCTCCCGTTTTCTCGCCGAGACACGCGATCGTCCTTCGTCGTCTTTGTCGTTGACTCTCTCTCTTTCGTCTCTTTGGCGACCTTGGATCACGCCAAGTTTCCGAACTCGTGCCATCATGATCCAGTAGATATTTAATTACACCTAACGCATATATGCTTTCTTCTCGAAAACTATTATAATAAAAGTCATTTTTATTATGATTACATGCTCAAAGAGAACGAGAGAGAGAGGGGACACAATGAAATCAATTGAAAATATATAGAGAATCTGATTTTTCACTGCACGCAAAGTTCTCTCTCTCTCTCTCTCTCTCTCTCTTTCCTTCTCTTGCTAAGAAACCCCCAAAGAGCTTTCAAAAATATTTTATCCGCGCAGTAAAACTGAAAATAGTGTATTGCAATATCCCGCGTACATTTTACGATATTTAGTTATTATATTCGTGGCATTATGGTCTTTGTGCAACATCGGTTATTTGCGATAGCACATGTGAAGCTCGCGGTTACCGTGCGGCACACATCCTACCACAAAATTGCATCTTCTTTTCTTGCTTGTAACTTTATTATTGCCAAAATCGAAAACTACCATCTGCCGAAGAAATCGATCGCGAACCGTTGTTGCATAGAAGGATACCGCTCGCGTTTCCGGACGTGCTGAGAGGGCAACCGCAAGGGCTACCGGTTAGGACACGATACATTGTTGCAACGAATCGATATCGCAGTCGAACGCAACAGCTTACGCTCAATTGAGTTATTCACTTTCAGTGCAGCGCGAAAGAGTCATATTTTAGTTTTTTAGTTTTATACATACAAGTTGATATACATAGAAATTGAACTCAATTTCTTCAAAATAATGTTGTCGCGAACAAACTTATACATGCACAATTATATATACAATTGTTTAACTCGATTTTTAAATACTAATTTGTTATGCACGCATTGAAACGCTTTGTACAAAACATGATATTGTGACTAAGAATTTTCCAGCCAGTTTCTATTTTATGATGCAACACCGAGTCACGAATAAGAATATATCTTAAAATGCGTGATTTTAAAAGTACACTTTACATTTAGGTAGAAAAGTATCATATCTTAAAAAACGAGTCAAACTTTCAAACTAGAAGTCGGTGACAAATTGGAAGTTAGCTAAGCATTCCTTTTGTAATGCATTGTGATAAACTGATAAGATAATTAGGTTATTTTGTTGCATCATATAGCTGCATAATTTTTTGTTGCCAAAATCACTGCTACATAAATTTTTGTTGTTTTTACTTGACTTAATCAATCTTTCATTTTTCTTTCATTCTTTCATTTATTTTTTGCATTTATCACACCTGTTTTGCCAGATAAGAAGCGTTCGAAATATTGTAAAGATTTAATAACAGACTCAAAAATTTAGCTGATGTCTTCGGTATTCTTTTAGAATGTTTGTCGTAGCATTCGTTTTTCAGAAATACGACGATTGATCTTGTTTTCCATTATATTCGTAGCAATAATAAATACTTAGATTTCGGCTTTGGCACGGTCGCTAAGAGGGTATTATCTTGTCAAGTTTTTGTCATCTTTATTGCTGAAGCCATTTAAAGTATCTCACTATCTCACTAATATTTCAGAAAAATGACTGTAGGATGATATTCATTTTGTAGATTATAAATTCTTTGATTATATTTGAAAGATTTTCTGAAAGATAGAAAAAGAATTTTAAGAATCAGGCAGACTGATTTTGATGCGGACGACCGGGCCTTCTATAGGCTATGGTTCGAAATGGGCGTTTTCGCGGAAAGGAAATCTGGGATTTCAAGACAAGAGGGAGATAAGAAGGGGAAGAACTGCGAGAGGGTCGATCATGTGGTCGACAGATGCTAGATTTCTTATTTGAAATTGACAATAGTTGTCGGAATTGTTTAGTTATTTAAAATATCTGAAGGAATTTGGAATTATTTTCGCTGTCTTTAACATCTTAAAATTTTTTATATTTTGTCTATTTTTCCAGTTTTATCTATTCTTCAATTTTATTTATTCTTTAAATATTACCTACTAGGCATAACATTGCGCGCGTTTACTTAACCTTAAAGATATCATATACAATATAAGAAGAAAATACAACTTATTAAAATAAAGTGTAGCAGCTTATATGTGAAAATTTAAAACATTTATTTTACTTTTTCCTCGTTTGAAGTTTAGAATTCTGGGCCTATCCAATGTTATGATATAAGATTCTAAAGGATAAAATTGAAGGAAACCTTGAAAAAACGTTCCAGAAAATTGACATTGCAAAATCCGACATTTTACATACCTACTTTATTTTAATATATAATATTATAAAATAAATTACAACTTACGTGTATTTTCACGGAAGTCTTTTTATATAGGTACTTTCTTAAGCCTTGCATCCACGATGCTAGAAATCGCTCCGAGATCTTGAACGGAGAAAGAATTAACCAATCGCAGTGGTCAATTGCCGAATTGTTTAAATGTGATTGGTCAATTTTTTCTCCGTTCGAGATCTCGGAGCGATTTCTAGTATCGTGGACACAAGGCTTTTAGCCGTATTCATAGTCCTTCCTTGAGGAATAAGGATACCTTGTTCCTTATTAGTTATTTCACAAACCTTCCTTGATCGATCGAGGAACCTTAAAATTTATGAAATGTAGAATGAGGAACAAGGAATTCTTTCTCAAGGAAGGACTATGAATACGTCTATTTATCTTTATACAATAGGAACCGTTTTATACATTCTCTTAACTAAGGACTGTTAAATGAGTTATCCAATGAGCAGTCGAAATATGCAACCTTCGCAATGACAACCGCTCGAAGTAACGCACAATGCGCATCGAGATAACCAATCAACATCGTAAAAAAGCGGTAACAATTAAATTTCTTAAAGAAGGCATGTAAGATATTTAATTGTTTTAAAAGGTTTTAATTCTTTAAGAAGGATTTTTCAATAGGTCAAAGATCATGTTTAGATATATTTTATTTTACTTAGTGTTATTATATGTGATCAGGAATTGATATCCATATATATCAGGGTTCAAGATATATATGGAAAAGAATGAAAGATAAAACATATAATGTTTTAGCTCTTAGTAGATTACATTCTTAAAAAATGCATTCTTACTTATCTTGTTGTTTTGTTCTTTGTTCATCCTACCTGTCTATGGATAAAATATTACATCAGTCTCCAATCGTGATTTAAAACGATAAACTTTTTGGTATTGATGAAAAAATGATATTATAGATCAACATGACTCGGCTCTTGGCATTTTGTCGAGAAGGTCTGTGTCGAGAAGGACGTCGAGACAATTTGGTCCTTTGATTCCCAGGTAGTAAAATAACAAAGGTTTTCGGGAAATTCTACATTTTAATGGTCCTTGGGAAGAGGTGCCTGAAAAAGACCCTGGTTAATCGATCGATTTCGCGGACGGTGGTCGACAAAAAAATGTTTTCCATTCTAAGTTCAAAATTATCGAAATTTAAGAATCAGACAAATATTAAGGAAGACACGTTCGACTATGAAAAGCTGAAGCACGCTGCGTGGAATACGATAAATTTCTATCCGCGCAAAATATTATCTATTTATGAACTTTGTGTGGGTTTACGATGAAAGCTTAGCGTCAAAATTTTAAGCAGAGCGGATTTTCTATGTCGCGAGCAATCCCGGCTGGATGAGTTAATGGGTCATAAAATCGCGCTGTAGCCTCCCGCTTTTCTCCCGCTTGTCTGCTTCCTACACCCGTAAGCGCGTGTAACCCCCTTCGTGCACGTGGTGCTTGCACGCTCCGGAGTCCGAAGCCTAGCCTCTCTCGTTTCTTCCCCCTGAATTAACGCGGCACGCGGCTTAATTGTTGCCCGCCGGTAAGAACAAACGTTTCGATGCACCGACTACTTTTCCTCAAGTTCTTCCTCATGGCGAAATGACGCTCGGATGCCTCGAGATTCTTGGCAATGAAACTTGCTTTAAGAAAACTTGGAATTATAATGTCGAGACTAAAACACGCTCGAGTAATATGGAACAGTCGCGCAAAAACGATAAGAATGCATTTGAAACCGACCGACTGCCGTTTCATTCATCGTGTGCGGTGCACAGAGATTTGTATCTCTACCTTTGTGTCTGGTACCAACACCTGAAGACCACTTGAAAACGATTAGTTATATTAATCATAATTTAGCTAATTTATAATTTGGATTATTTTCACGACTATTAATAATTTTCATATGAATGCTCTTATATATTCTATTAAAAAGATCAGAAAGAAGAAAATATTGAAATATAAAAGATCTACTAAAAGAATTCGTAGGTGAAAGGAAATGCAAACAATTTGGAACATCCTGTATAATAGAAGTCGCAATCGCTCCGCCAGGCTCCATCAATGTGCGAGTCGTCTCCTCTCTCTTTGGATTCCTTTAAATTATTTTCTCAGCTTGAGCCTTCGAAGGTTGCTGTTTTGGACATCGGACACCGTACCGACATAGGGAGTCGGAGGAGGAAAGAGAAAGACACAAGTCGATCTTACGACGCTCGTCGGGAAATCGGGATCGAGAGATGGCGATACAGAAATACCGAATAGTTGTCTAAAAGTGTGTGACGGACGGACAGCTGGCCGTCATTAAAACCCCATTAGCAAGGAGCTCTCCCCTCCGGAGCGTGCGAGTCAGCCTCCGAGTTCTAACAATATCTTCCACGACGCTTTGCCACCACCCACGCTATTAATATTGCTCTATAGCTCCCTTCATGGCCCACTCGCATCCCACCCCGCCTTTCCACTCTCCCTCCCTCCCCCCCCCTCTCTCTCTCTCTCTCTCTCTCTCTCTCTCTCTCTCTCTCTCTCTCTCTCTCTGTCTCATCCGCTTCTCGCCGTCGCGGATGCCGGATTCCGCTCTTCAATTTAGACGATCCGTCACTGTCGTACGTTCGTTTGACTGTTCCGATGAATATCGGCTTGTGAAATCAGAAGCGCTACTACCCCCTTCGTACTCCCGGGGGCGGGGGGTGATTGCGTAATTTGTCATAGTTTTATTTCGGCTTCGGCACAGAAATAAATTCATCGCGCGATCGCGCGCGGTGTTGCCCGCGAAATTGGAACGTCTTCCATCTAAGATGACCCTGTTCGATCAGTCTGTCTTTTTCAAAGACTCCGCCCGAGAGAAGAACGAGAAAAGCAAAGTTTGTAGGAAGTCGGGAATGTGGGTCAAGTTCGAAATAACTATGCGCTGAAGTATGTGGTTTGTCAGCGGCGCGGTCGTCTCGCCTGCCCTCAGGTAGATCTGTCGCGCAAAGACGCGAGATTACGGTCGCGATTATGCATTTCGACGCGACTGAATCATAATTGTATATCTATTTAGCCTCACATAATTGTGAATAATTGATCTGACTTTCGTTTCGATATTAACAAATTTTTAGCAATTTCAAAATTTTAGCAAAGCATTTGATTGTACGACTCGATATATTAAATCCTTACGTATTGTTACAAACACGCTACGCGACGCTTTAAGACCGTAAATATCGCGAAAGTGCCTTTCTCGCTCGCGATCTTCGCTCCAAGACCGAAATAAACATTCATTTCTTTCCCTCTATTCCTCTGCCGCTTTTTCTTTCGCGTCTTTCCGTTCCGTCCGTGACCGCGCATACGTTGGAGAAGATAGACCATGGGAGGGAGGAACGATGACGAAAGAAGGAACAACGCAAACGATAGAGAGAAGAGTACGCGCGCGCGCGCACGTCTTGCCTACGGTCTTTGTAGCCGGCAGATCAAACTCGGCGGGTCATTAATTAAATCTGGCGGAGCCAGCCATCGTCCGTCCGTCTTTCCACCGCGTCTCCGATTTACTTTACACGAAATACGCCACGGTTATAAATATGGGTGCTCACCATGGAGACCCTTTTCCTCGAACTTGATCGCGCGGACCGCCCTCGAAGCGACAGTCACGCGCGTAGCAGATCTCTGACATTTCTTTCCCTTTTTTTTTTTCAAGATATCGTTATTCAATTTTATTTGAAAGAAAAAGTGGCTAAAGAAACGGCGCATTGAACGTTTCATTGCCGACGACACTCGCGCGAATCTTTAGCCAGCGTTTCTTTTGGACATGTCTCCCACGAGGCGAATCTTCTCGAAGGTTGCGTAAGAACGAATCGATAAAAATAATTTGCGCTTGTGCGGTGAAAGATACACCCGTGATTCCGGCGTGTGCGATCTCGAATCTGGCAAACACATGGAAGCGAGAAGGCGTCGGTATGGCCGACCCTCGTCTACCAAATGTCCCAAATTCGACGACCTTTTCCTTTATAGGTACCTCTACCTAAGTGGAATTAAAGGAGCAAACGTGACCCGCATATTTTCCGGTATATTTTCGCGAGTGAACGAGCAAATCGGTAGACAATCAAGTCGGCATGCTGAAAATCGTGAAATGTCCGTTTTTTAATCTTATTTCAGATCTGAAATAATAATAACAGCATCACGTGAGTGAGTGAGAATACATGCGAAAGGGAAAAACTGTCGGGGCCTCTCTCGGTCGATGCCGCGCTTCCCCGCGGTCGATGTTCCGCAGGACGTTTCACCTAAATAGACAGCTCTGATCGATGTGCTTTCTCAGCGATATTGATAAATAAAAGCGATTACGGCGATGACGATTCCGATGGTCAATGAATTTATATACCTGACAGAAGTCCTGGAGGAGCCGATAAATCAGCACTCTTCCGTTCACCCGGGCATCGGGTGGACACCGGGGGTAATCTCTCAATCTAAATCGATCGATCTGCCAAAACGGCTCCGTTTCCGAGCGGTTTATCATCGAGCGCTTATGAATTTATTTTATGGACCGTAGAGTTACACGCGTATTCCTCGCGTGCGCGCGCGCGCGCATACGAGAAAAAGATCGACCGATGAAGCCGTGATCCCTGCGTGGGAGCACCGCGGGAGGGCCCGCGGGAACTCGTGTAGGTACTCGTACTTTCATTCTTATTGGGTATCGATAAACGCCGGGGCCATTCGTTAAATCGTTACTCTTCTCGCAACGTATCCGCTTCTATCTATTACGGATCGATCCGCGTGATCCTTCGATGGGCGCCACGAGCCCGATGAATCTTGATTGCGACGCGCCGTAATATCGTACGAACGTTCACGAACTGTTGGAGCGATAGACAGTTAGATACCCAGGTAACACAATGTCCATAATCGGGAACACAAGACGTCTTAAAGACGTCTTTACACTGTTAAATTCGTAGTGTCAAATTATACTCAGTTTGAGTTATTTTTACCATTCCTATAAGTCATCACTGTTTCTACTCAATGTGTCGTTAATTTAACTAAACTAATGGAGTTAAAATAATACTGTTTTGTGTTAAAATAATAAATTTTGACACACAGTAGTTAAAAATAACAAAATGTTATTTAATTCAAGGTATTGGTTTAAATTCCATCCTTTAATATTTAACAGTGTAAGACGTTTTATAACATGTCACCTTAGACGTCTTATGTCCCGATTTTTGACATTGTGTTCATGCACGTTTGACAGAAAAATAAAACTAGATTTTTATAATTTATAAACTGCTGAAATGGAAAATAAACGTAAAATAACCGAGTAACCGAGAACATTGAAATACAATTCGAGCTAATTTCGCGCATATAAATCGGCCTCCGCCGATTGTGTGTTCTCCGAAGCAACGCGCATACATTTTCACGAGCTTCCCATTCGACCACTATCACGATAAGCCTCGATACATGTTTTTTTTCCTAGCTCTCCGCAGTAACGCTATATTATTTGGCTTCCCACTTTTCTAGCGCGCAATTAATCACCGCGGCGGCGGCATCGCGCCATTTCGAATTCTCGGTAGTCTTCGTTTCGAATTCATTGCGTGCTCTATATCGCGCATACGCTTTATCGGTTACGGGGCGCGGGAATCGCGCTCGCCCGCGCGCGTGTTCGTGGAATATGGTAAACTCGAGCGACTCGAGCTAGAAACGCGCTACAATATGTAAAGCAATTATTTCGCAGTCATTTCCTTCGATATCGTATCGATATACGCTTGCGAGTCATACCTCCCTCCTCGGCGTTACCGAGGAAATGAGTTCGATAACGTTTCTGATAACGCATCCTATTTCACGCGTTCGCACATTACGCGGCATATTTCGCTGCACGTGTCAGCGAAAATTATCTGCGTTACGCGTTACGCGGATATTCAATGGGAAAGATTTCCTATTCTTTCCCATTGAATATTGCGGTACTCGACAATAAAGATCTCGCGAGCGCTGCACAGAATGCTAAAAAGACTGCGCAAAAGAAATTAAAAAGTTAGCTATCGCGATGAAAAATGTGATCCGTGATGATATCTCGTATATCATACGTTCTAGCGCTTATCTCGCTTTATTTTTCTCGCTATTTATTACGATTTTTTCGACACTTATATATACCTCGCTTCACTTTTCAACTTTATCCTTACGCTATGTATGTTTATAGCGCGGCATTCGCGATTGCCATCAAGAGTCACCCGTTTATCTATCCATTGATTTGCATACCTGTTTTTTTTTCGCCGTGCTATTTATTCTTAGTAATATCTAATGGTATCGCATAGTAAAGTCGCGAAATATGCACATACATAAAAACGTTTTACACATTTATCGCACGTTATTTCCAAAGATAATTTATAATTCCGATGCCTGATGCGGCGCTCGCCGATTCTGTCCGTCGTTATTTCTCATTGGTTTCATGTGTTTTCGATAAGTTTTACCTCTTCTCTACCATACACATCCGATTAGAGAAAATCCGTGATATAGGTTTCGTCTGATGAGAATACCCTTACGATATACATTTGTAACGAGCTAACGCTCTTTTTTATTTCGCGCGGTCATATCTAATCGCTATATATTTTAAACACCTGTGTAAAACGCCGTCCATAAACCTTAGACCAAATACTTCGACCGGACAGTCTCGACAACGAGTCCGTACTTTCGCACGGTAATATCAGCTGCGCGGAGAATTATTCTCAAACTATTGCTAAATTTTACGCGTTTAATATAATTCAGTCTTTCGTGACGCAAAATATCTTTAGTCTTGCAATTACGATAACCGTAATTGCAGCGGTCGTAAAAAAAAAACCGGGCTGTACTAGATTTATTGCGAGAGCATCACGCGGTCCATAAATTGCAAAAAAATGAAATAATACTCGTGTCCCCTTTGTGCATAAAGTTTCACGTTAATCATCAATTGTCGGGAATAGAAATGTTAGAATTGTGTAAAGAGTTTTCATTTATATAATACTTAACAGCACACTTGAGAACAAATTATTACACATAATTATCTTCATATGTTTATTTATTAGGTATACCACAAATTCCACAAATATGCCATAACAATCACACGCATCGCATATTTTGTATATAACTATTTAAATATAAAATGAAAAAGTGTCGTTATAAAAGTCACAAAAATTAACAAATTAAAAATCTGCGGACAATTTTAATATTCGCAAATACGTTCAGGTTATAGTTGCGTTATCTTTTACACATCGACGAGAATTCTTTTTCGAATCTTTCCACATTGCATTGTGCATGTCCGATAACATTGTTCTTTTCTATAGGCGAACTCTATTCCACGAAGTTGTAAAATACTAACGCGACAATTTAGACACGTAATAACTTCCAAGAGATCTAGCTGGTCTCTCTCTCTCTCTCTCTCTCTCTCTCTCTCTCTCTCTCTCTCTCTCTCTCTCTCGAGTAATGCATACCGTAATGTTCATTTCGCAGTGTTCAATATGCATAGCGTATTGTATTTGATAAAAGCCGCGCGACGTCAGACGGCTAGATTAGAGTTATAAATAGAAATATCCGGAATAAAGACAAGTAATATCGTAACTTTTCTAACTGCATAAAATTTAGATAAACTAAACAACTAACAAACCGAACTGTATTGATGTAAAATTATATTCTAGAATATTTTGTACAATGTACATATTGTATTTTTCTTCTTAAATCATAACAGCTGAAAAGAAATTTACCCCGACGCATTTCGACTAATGCAACTATGTAACTGATATAAATAACTCGTACGAACTTCGCTAATATTGATGATCAATACTGGCAGATATTCACCTAACGGGAGTCCAATTAAACGCGATAGTCCTGCATTAATTAGAATATTTAGAGCCACGGCGTGTAGAGTGCCTGGAGCATTTAGGCGATGATTTACAGGCCACGCCGAGGTACAAGTACATGCGCGGGCACGTGTGCACATATACGCGTTCAAGCACCCCTCACCCACGAGTCTTTGTTGGAGAGTGCGAGCGCTTTCGAAGCGTGGAAACTATAAAGTATAAACAATAAAACAATCGGATATGGTGACGGTATGGCGATAAATCACGGTGGACACAGTTATCTGCAGTGGCTGCGAAGGGTAACGCGCCGTGGCTTAGCCTTCGATAAATTTAGCTATTGTCGTGTCTAGGATATATTAAATCTCGTTAAAATGTCTTTATGAAACCGCAACGCTGCGCCACGGATTACGAAGAGAGAAAGAAAGAGAGGAGAGAGAGAGAGGAGGGGGGGGGGGGAGATTACGACAATGTAACACAGTATGAATGTTTTAATATAGAGCGCTATGTGATTTATAATGTCTATCAGTATAACAGTAATATTTTTCTCAATGCCTTTCAATTATTTGTTCGTTAAAGGTTTTTCTTTAGATAGCGTAAAAGCATATATGCGACTACCAAACAGATAAAATACCATGACAGACGATGCAATTATGTGCGGATATTGATACTTGTAAATATTCTCGTTGAGAGAATACGAAACGTAAATGTAATTTTTTTTCTTTCTATTGATTATTTTCTATGTTGATTTATCCCGCTCATCATCTTTAATCGCTATAAAAAAATTATGAGAATAAAAACAGGTCATTGTTATTTTTTTTGCAAAGGTAAATATATATAGGAAATAGGAAATTCCTAGATAAATAAGTATTCACACACAATTTCAACATATAATAAATATTAGCATATTAACGGTAAAGTTAGACCTCAGTTAGTAACAGTTACAAGGTGGAAAATGTTCGCTATATATGAACCTTCAAACGGATCTAAGCTGATTAATAATTGAACGTCTATCCGTTTCGTGATATTCGTTGCTTCGACGGATGTGCAACCGGCGTATTTCTTCCGTCACTTTCCATACGAGATTCAGACACCTACGTGCGAATACTCGGTTCAGACTAGAACAATGGCACCCTCGAACGCGGCTCTACCGTGATTATTGTAATGACGGTACCGTCCGCAAATACTTGAATGATATAATTCGTAACCTCACGCCACGGTGAGAATAACGATACCACATATATGCTTGTATATATTGTATATATATATATATATATAACCACCGTAATTTATTTTCGCGCCTTCTTCCCAACGCGGCGGTTTCAACGATATTTTTCGCATAAATACTTGCCTCCGGAACACACAACGACTTTCACGATTTGTTATCGGAACAAGTCTTCAAACATTAACACATATGTATGTACTATTCGATAATCGATCACATTGAATTCTGTTAAAGATATATCTTTTATTATACATGTTTACATTGTTAAATTTGTAGTATTAAATTATACTCAATTTCAGTGATTTTTAATCATTCCTATAGGTCGCCACTGCTCCTACTCAATATGTCGTTAATTCGACTAAATCAATGGAGTTAAAATAATACTCTTTTTCATGTTGAAATAATTAAACTAACAAAATATAAAATATTGTTTAAAATAAATATAAAATACTGTTAATATAAAATATTGTTTAACTCAAGGTACTGGTTTAAATTTCATCTTTTAATATTTAACAGTGTATCTTAATGCTTTATCGTTTGCAATTATAATTATAGATACAATTTAATTCTGAAATTTTTTATTCGGATAAAGATATAAAACAGATTTACCCGAAGGATGCAGAATAAAAATATAGGCAAGTATTATAACAGGTTGACGGACTAGATCGAAATCTCAGAAACGAACTTGTTTCATATTTGATTAGGATTCTATTTTTTGCCGCTCATTCATTCCTGACCACCACCGTAGAGGGTCAATATTATCACACGTGCTGAGAATGCCGACAGAGAGGCCGTTTGTCACTCCTCGCCCATCGGATGTCTTGTCCTTCGATCGTAGTCCCATTTAAGATTGGGCCCCGACATCGGTACATTTACCGTTGAATCCACTTGCACATCTCCGATAGGCATATATTTACTCGAGTCCGCCCTTTCCAGGTAAAAGCTCGGGCTTCTTCGCCATTTGAATATACTTGAAGCTTCGATGAATCTATTTGCATCTTCTTTTAGATAAAAGGGACACTCCCTAAAATAATGAATAGTGACGTCTCCCTCCTTTCGAATGTCACTCCTTTAATTCTTATTTGTACAATGTTCTATTATGGATAAAATATATAAAATAGTTTACATATACATGTATATACACACGTCTATAAAATCTGCAAAATTTTTGCAGATTACCTATATAGATTTTAATATTAACGATTAGTTTTCAATTTTTGTTTTCTTGTCTAATTGTAAGTCATGTACATATATTCCGTGATCTTATCTAGGAAACAAAAATTAATGTGCATAGAAAATAAGTACCTATATACGCGAGTCGACGCTCAGCCGTGTCTGAGAGTCGCGCGCGGGACATTTATCGAGAGGTTGAGTTAATTTCAGGCGTGGAAAAAATATGGAGCGTCCATCTCTTTTTTTTTTACGACGGCCGTTTCCGTTCCCGGTAATGTGACTTGTACATTTTTATGCCAGCTCCGGTGCAATGGGCACAGCCGTAAAACACTTATGACACCCGTAGCATAATAATGTTACTTGATAGCGGCTATCTCTCGGTGTATATAACTCATCGCATTCGCCATTTTCCTAATTAATGTTTAATGCCTCGCTATCTGCCCTCCTTGTTCACGATTAAACTTGCACGGTTGTGATATCACGTTATCAACCGATTCCACTACTCTTTATTCCGACTCCTGCCGATCGATTATTATTTTTCGTGCGATTGTAAATTTACGCGACCATGAGACGAAAAGGAAGGCGAAGGAAAAATTTGCGCAACGTATAAAAATTACCAACATATAAAAATATTATAGGAAAGAACACTTATCAATCAATTTTATGATAATTTATCGTGTTTTTTCGCATATGCATTGCAGTCACCTGATTACGTATAGACACACACGTCTAATATGAAGCGGAATTCTACTTCGAGTAGAATTATAATGTTCTTGTTTTTTTTTATGATTTCAGTATCAAGAAGATAATGATGAATCGGATATAGATGATGAGGCGCAAGAGGACGAAGAGTTACTTTCGCCGCCACTTCAAGTCAACCCACAAGCCCTGGACGCAGCTGGTGCGTCTTCATTAGCACATTTGAACAATTTCATGCATCATCCATTACTAGCGAAGTTTAGATTGGAGGTTAGTGACAGAAGCCTTTTCGTTCTCTTTTTTACTTCTTTTACATGTTTAATCTTTCGCTACTTGCTTTACATTTCGTTGAATGCATAAAGCTGTTTTCGCCAAAACGGCACGAAAACACCCGCAAATCTCGATAAATAGTCTTATTGTCAAGAATTCTCTATCGTTCGCCCTGTTGAGTTTCCGTGAAGATAAGCAGCCGCATAATTCGTCATAAAACTTGCTCGGCAGGCTCGAGCGTTCGTTGACCTACAAAAGTGTCAAGGTAGAATGACACGAATCGTGGAAAATCGTGAGACAGTCGTAACAGCGGATGTTGACAGTCATAAATGAGTTACCATCGTGACAATAGATTCTTTTTTTTTTTTACGCAACAGCCTAAACCGGATGACAGATCTGGCCGAACGCAAATCTCTCTACGATCAGTGGTCCGATAAGAGATCGTGCTCTCTCGTGTACAATAGTGTTTGTCCGCGGCGTGAAAATGAAGAGAATCTCTTGCGAAGTTAGAAAGTTTCAGCAGAAATAATTGACGCTTTATATTGTATTTCTCACTCTAAACTATAAATAATTAAGGTCGTGACACCTGCAAACGTATTTCTTGGTAAAAGTCGTAAACGGCTACAACTTTTAAAAACAATGGAATAAATCTTTATACAGTTTTCGTATTAATGAGCAAGGAATGCTCCGAATGTCAATTAATTATTCGATAAGAATTACTTTTATCGCTCGATGTTTGCTCGATTGTAACTAATTCGGTATTTTTTAACGGTCTTTTTATAGCGTAACGACGCAGAAATGCTGCAAGGTAGAAACAATTTGGAAGTTCTACAGGCTGCGATGAGCAGTAACTTCGGCCTGTTTCCATACATGTCGCAGCCGCCACCGCCGTCATCGCATCTACCGCCACAGCCGTTGCAAAACAACCATCTGCAAGTCGCGGGAAATCTCGGGATTCAAGGAGCTGAGAATCAAGCGTTGGGTTGCTCTGCCTCTTCTTCTAGAATCCCGGTTTCTACCACGCCGGCCAACGAATCCTCGCCACCTCGCTGCAGGAATAACGGCGAATCTTCGCAAGGAAGCTCGAGGAATAACGGAGAATCGTTGCAAGGAAGCTCGAGGAATAACGGAGAAGCTCGTGAGGGTGAAGCTCGCGCTGCGTCGGTGAACAGTCAGCATCCATCCGGAGCCAACTGGAGCTTCGAAGAACAATTCAGACAGGTGCGTCAGGCAAATACCTAGCAAGTACGTACGCCTTCCTCAGCTTGTCGGGAATGATCGTGCGATATCGCCGGGTTTTTGGGCGACTAACATGTTTAACGTACCGTTTCGATTGTCTCTTTCCAATTATTTTTCTCTCTCTCTTTTACCTCTCAATTTAATTACACTTGCACTTTATGTAACTAATATAGCATATCAATCTCTCTAAATTATATATTACGTGCAATTATGAAGGGGAAAAATTTGTACGCCTAACACTCTCTCGCTTGATGCTTTTGGTGGAACGCTAAAAGGTTATTATGCTTCAAATTCCAAAGCTTATCGACATGCCTGATTATTTCTCCAAGTTGGACGGTCTATAAAGTACGTCTAGAAATGAGTTTGGCAAAATAGGCAGAATAGCGATTCGAATAATTGAACGATATCCGGGAGTAGCATCGGCAGCGTGCTAGGTATGCCGCGCCGCGGCATGGCGCGCGATCGCGCGAACCCGGGCCGAGTGTCGTGGGCGTGAACAACTCGCGCGGTCACCTTTGTGGGACACTGGTTAGTGCCGCGAGGGACGTGTAATTACGGCGGAACTCTCTCCCCCTGCGAAAGCGCGGGGCGAGGAGAGACGGTGAACCGGGTGGAAAGAGAGGCGCTTTAATTAATGCAACGATGGAAGCTAATTATTATTTTTACACGGCCGGGAGATAATTACCAGCCGACCGTCCCCGAACGAACGGCGAGTTCGTTGACGGTGGTTCCGCGGCAAGAACGAGAGACGCGATCGGCTCGACACACCGCGAGAAAGGAAGGAAGGAAGGAAGGAATAAATATTTCGGACCTGGAGCGCGCTATTCATAAGACACGTAGAAAGGAGGCTGCGCGCGCGCGCGAGCCGGTCAGGGGGATGGGGACCAAGTTATAGAATTAGCTGGACTCGCATCGCAGCCTTGTTAACGCTTTTTGCGGTGACTCCGTCGTGCACTCCGCTCGCGCGGATGCATTTTTGCCATATGGGGTATGAAATGGCGCGGCGCGGCGATCCGGCCAGGTCGGTCCGGCCGCCCCGCTCGCCCGCGGTTTTCGGTTTTTGCCCCAAGAGGGTGTGGTATTGGATTACCATTTAAATTGTTGTTTCGCGCGCGCGAGCCCGCAAAACGCCGATATCCTTTCGTAGTCCGCGTGACAAACCTGCTTTCGAGGATTCGCGTCGCAATGTTCAAAACTAATCATACCGATATACAATTCAGCTACAAAATACAAGTCCGAGAAATCTATGAAATTTTATGACTTTTTTTTCGAAAAACTATTAAGAGTGGCTTTCGCAAAATTTTAAGCGAAAAGTTCTTTTATTTAACAGAGTATCGGCCTAATAGCGTATCATCGATTAAAGCATACAACAAGCGGACGAATGCGGATAAACGGCGCGCGAAAGACGAGCGCGGGTAACGAGAAACAACGTGCGCGGGGGAATGGAAATAGAAGTCTCCACCTACTTGGCGAACGGCGCCCGCATCTTAGGGATCGCATCCATCATTCCGGCGAGGGCGTACAAGCTGCTCTTTAATCTTTCTTCTTCGGCGTGATGGTGGTTTCGTCTGTTTTACTCTTCCTTCCATTTTTTTTCCCGAGGTGTCGGTAATCGTTCGCGTACCGCGGCTCTCTCGCGTTTCTTCTCTCTTTTTTCGCGAATTTCTCGAAGCTCTCGCCGCGCTCTGTTCCGAGCCTCGCGGCTTTAAAGCATCGTTTACCCTTTTATCCAACGCGAATCTCGCGACGCTCCCGCGCGCGGTTGTCTCTTCCCATCGAGATTCGAAGGAGATTTAAAGATGTTTTTAGAACCAGACTCGGGCTAACTCGGGGGAAAATAAAAGCGCCCGACCTCCGGACAGGTTTATAGTCAGTTGGTTATTGTCTTGAAATAGGGTAAGCAGAGGGGCGGGACGGGGGCCGACTACTCCGGAGTACGTCGCGTACCATCCGACGTATCGGGGGCCAGGAACTTGTTTCAGTAAAACAACGATCGCACACCTATCGTACACAAAGTAGTCCACCGACACCGGTGATACCCAACACGAACAACAACGCGCCCATACGAGGCCCTCCTCTCCTCTCCTCTCCGTCTCGCCCTCTTCGCGCTCGCTCGCTCGCACGCACCCACACGCGCGCATGGCACGTCCTACCCCGTGCAACAACGTTCGCTGACCGTGCACTCGAGAGCTACCACGGCAGTATAATACTGTAGGACTATACTTTGCAGCCATTGTGAAATAACTCGTAAACCTCGCAAATTGCCAGCTATTTCGCTCTTATACACGCGTGCACACCTTTTACGCCGTGTTCCGTCTCTGTGTATACTGCGTGTTCGACCGTAGATCGAGAAGGTTGACTGCTCTTCTATGAGCGTGTATATATTCGCGCGCGTGAACCGAGGTGCGTGTGCAGGACACTCGTACGCACCGAAGACGCGCTTGGTGCATAAAACCGGCCACAAATTCGCCCAAATTCCATTCTTTGCTTTATGAAAATTTTCTTTAATAAATGTGTCCAATTATAAATCGTTGAAAGAGAAGTTGTAGTTTAGTTTGCGACTTGCATCTGAGAAATCAAAATTTTAACTTGCAATTAAATTTTTTATCTGAATTTTATTCGAGAGTTCTAAGAAAAATCTATATATTTGATACTTGTGTGTATGATTATCAAGATGTTTGTTGTCATAATGGTCATTCGTGACCATTGCCTGACTTTTCAATGGTGCCCTGCAAGTGCACCATTGAAAAAATATAATCACAGAATGGTAGTTCATACTAAACAGCGAAAGAAGTTTCCTCTACCATTTTTTTCTACCTTAAAAAAGAGATACAACCCAGCCCAGTTACCAGAATCACCCTGTGTAGAGCGTACAAAATTAGGGTACTTTGAACATGCCACGACGAGACGACTGACGATGACGAACGCGCGCACGTATACTGGATTGCCCTCGAGTTATCATTGTGATTATGCAAATGCATTATCATTATGCAAATGCAGCGGGGCACCTAAAACTCTGAATGTGATCCGTCGTCGTCGCTGCCGTGGTGGTTGGCGCGCTTAAGGTGGGACGTGGATGAATACGGTCCTTTGTAATTTTGACAAACAACGCGGTTTTTGCTCGAGCGTCGAATCTCCGCGTTTCCATCTTCGTGAATCGTTCGAGGGGTGGAAAGGAAGGTCGCGCAAAGCTATTCTCACTATCTTTCCGGATATATTTTGTATCGTTCTATAATGAAAGTAAAATTGTATTCGGCTCTCGTAACTCATCTAGACACGCGCGATAGTTTCTCACGCGGTTCTTCACAGCTGAATAACAAATATTTCTATATGCACCTATTTAACGCGGACAGCGGCTAATTACGCTTTCGTAGTTTAACAAAAAATCACATTAACGTTAGCCAGGAACTTTGCATTTCTAGCTATATTAACTCGTTACATATAAGAAAGCATGATAAGACGACTCGGTTGTTTTCTCACTATTTTGGAGCTTACAATGTGTAACATTGTGTCGTGACATCCCGTCGTTACCAATGACGCGTAAAGCGTCGCGGGAAAACAGCCGGTGACGTCTGCACGCTTCTTTTCTCCGAAATATCTGCGTTTATTTATTTATATATTTCATACGTATGCGTACATATATTTTTTTTTTGCACGGCTTATACTATCTTGCAAAACGCAGCAAAAACGAGCCGTTATCACCTACACGTGCCATACGTTGAACGTCATAAACTTTATCAATACTTATAATTAATTTGCATTTCAGTGTAGGAAGGTAATTAAAGTTATATCGCATCTAAATGCGCAACTATGCACTTCGCTTTGTACGATAACGTAATGACGACGAAAAAGAAATTCCTCGCCGTATTGCTCTACCTCATATCGGACGTTACTTTGTTCCACACTATCGATATACGAGATAATTATATGGATAAATTATATAATTCCAATGTTTGTTTCATCCAGTTTGAAATATGAAAAGAATAATGCCGAATATTTCCTTTCTTTTACGTTATACTCTGTAGCCCGCCGTTCTTATTCCTGCTTATCGATCAATTAACCGAGTTACGCATGCGAAAGCGCAATTACCGCACGGTGCAACGAGATTATTATTGAGCGTTGCATACGAGTGATGCATATGTTCGTTTGAACGGTTCCATTGTCACGGTTCCCCTATCGTTTCTGGAATATAGGAGAAAGGGTTTGGTACTCGAGTGTTTCCCTTAAATGACGCAATTGGCAAGAAGAGAATTAAATCTCGCAACGCACGACAACCTCCACGGGCATCGCCATCGTCCGCAGAAGATTTGTCTAGCTGCCGCGCGCTTCGTATAATTCACGGCGTGCGATATCAAGAGACACGCGGTATTAACGGTGATGTACAGCGTAAATCTGTTAACCAAGTCCCGTCTAAGCGCGCGACACGATTCCAACATTGCGGGCAAAAAAAGGAAGGAATAAAAAGAGCAGCACCGAGACGATAGAGACTCAGACTCAGACGGAAGCCAGATGAAAATAGCTACACACACGTTGCATTCGAGAAAGCCTTATACCGAGCTAATTTACTTAGTCCGTGCAACACCTGCATCACTTATCCGTAAGCGGCCTGGCGGCGCTAGTTCTTACATTTTTTTTTCTTTTTCAAACGATATATTGACCCGCGGATTCCTCGTGTTTACTCAATAATTGGATGAGGCTGTAAATATGGCTATTAAGCTACCTACGCTTTCCGCGCGCTCGTTATAAGCAGCCAATTGCGAGGCCGTTCGTCTTCTCCCTCCGCGGTCAGCGCGCCTGAGACCGCTGCGGATCGCTTCGCCTCTGGAATATAGCCTAGTTCGACACGATCATATTTTTCTTCGAGTCGAGGCAAGTCGGTGCCTCGGCTAAACAGTGGGAATAACGCGATTTCACCGTCGGAGCGAGGCGCAGCTCCGCCGAACCTTCAGAGACGCTCTTCGCTTAACGCTCCGGTATCCTGCAAGCGAGATAAAAGGCGTCAATTTCTAAAGGATGCCATTACGGACTTGAAAATTGAATCCATGAGATGCTACTACCTTTCGGAGTAGGGCTGATTTGGTTTGAAGATTCGAAGCTTCGACATTAAAATCTTCGAAGATCGAAGTTTCGAAGCTTCAAAGCTTCGAACTTTCCAAACTTCGAACCTACGAAATTTCGATACTTCAACCTTCGAAGAACCAAAATTATACAATTATTAATTTAATGTAACAGTAATAGTTACCGCAATAGGTATACATTTGTAAAATTATGTAACAAGATCCGAATAAAATTTCTACAATAATATTGCAATTATGCATTCTAATATATTGAAGCTTCGAAGATTCTGACACCTTCAAAGACTAATATTTGAAGCTTCGGCATAAAAGACTTCGAAGTTTCGAAATTAACTTCGAAGGTTCGAAGCCGTCGAAAAGTAACAGCTCTATTTCGGAGTATCTTAATGACACCAACAGAATTAGACGAATCAAATAGCTAATGGTAATTACTTTTGAAAAACGAGCACATCTCGTACGAAATCTATCACGGAAAAAAAAGGTTTTACTGCAACAGCAAATCTATTTGTTAAATATAGGACAACTAACATTTTTTGCTGCGAGAGCTAATTAATTTTGCAATAATAGCAAAACATTTTGTTGCAATAGCAAACAGTTTTGCTGAACTTTGCTATTGCAGCAAAAGGTTTTGATATTATTGCAAAATTAATTAGCTCTTGCAGCAAAAAATGTTCGTTGTCCGTATAGTACCAAATCCTTTTTTTTTCGTGTACCGCTCCGCGCAACGTACGTGACATTTTTTAGATAAATTGGCGCAAAAATTAGCCCAGAATTAGCAATTTTCCCTTCCACCCGGATAATCATCTCCGTCGATCTTCACAATGCACAGTTAGCTAGTAAAACGGCCGAGTATATCGTGAGCAACGGTCGTTCGTAATTCTCCGTAATTTCGTTACGATTATTATCGCGAGGCACGCTCTAGACAGCGCGACACTTTGAGCAGCTGGTTTAAAGGGTTCGTTACGCCGCATGCTGATTCGCAGAAACGAGATTTTCAACAACAGGATGTGACATATCGTTGATCAACTTGACAGTGCCTTTCCTCCTAGTCGGGTATTGCGTTTTTTTTTTTTTTTTAATCATTTCCTGCCTTGTTTTCTCGCATTACAAACGTAGAATTATATCGTTACAATAAACTTGAATATACATTCTTTATAATACCGCCATTAAAAGATACGATCGATTTTTTTAAGTGGATAGTTTAACAATATTACTTGTAATATGTCTCGTCTCTGTTTGGCGCAAGAAAGATCCGCGATGTTTTTCGACTCACCGCGGGAATAACGATCGCAATAACCCCTCTTATCGCGTGGCCCCCCAATTCTCCAGTGTACGCCTCAAGACATGTGTGTAACATCTTCTTCTGCTTCTTCCGTTTGGCTGCGGTGCCGCGCGTGTAAACATAACATAGTATATACCGTCAACTTTTTTTCTTCTTCGCGTCTTCCTCCTTTATTCTTTTCGATTTCTTTGCTTCGGTAGTCTATATTTTTTCACGTTCTTCGTACGCGAATAGGTAGTACGTAGTATATTAAATGCAAATGCCTATTCTTGTTGAATAATCTTTACGATATACCTACGCGTTAGGTTTGTACGATAACTACGATAAGGCAAACGCGACGAGTGTCAGCGTGTGGGAGGGATGCGTGTTGGAATTCGGGGATGTCTCCATCTCGTCCGGGCAGACTTGAACCTCATCGGCGACGGAGAGTTATATTTTGACCCCGGTTAGCATACCCATATTATACGGCTCGCGCTCGCTATTATAATGAATATCTCCAACCGACGTATAAGCATATATGTAAAGCACGCGCGTTTTCATGGGGTGTCACGCTGTCACAGACGATCGCGCGCATATACGTCACGTTAGTATACGCGCCGATATACGTGCACGGTGGCCACGCACACCGACACGCCTCCAACATCACGGCTCCGCAGTCCGCACGGAGAAAGAGAGAGAGGGCGAGGAGAAGGACGAGTCAGGGAGATATCATTTGAATTTCAATGAATCATGTGGGTGCAAGTGTCATTCGTATTCATTCGGTCCACATTCGTGCGTCTATACACACCGACAGAGAACACATTTGTGTATACGTGTGCGCGCACGCGAGAACCGCGTAACGACGCGACGTGAACACGCGCCCTTCTTCTCTCGTGTACGTCTCCGTGTAAAATATTGTCTTCTTTTAGTCCTCATCGTCTCTCCATCTCGTTTATCCCCCGTGTAGCGAGAGAGGAGACAAATGTCGGAATCTTCTCCCCTCTCCCCCCCCCCCCTTTCTCTCCCCTTCCTCCCTTTCTTTATCCGAGCATATTCACGCGCGTGTATTTGTCGGCGAGCGACACAAAAGTGTCCCACAATTGTACCAGCGTCCACAAAAGGAGATTATCTCCGATCGTTTTTACAGAGAGACGGCTTTTCCGCTTCGCACGCATCGGGTATCAAAGCCACGATGCGCGGGTCTCGCTATATGACCCCCTTTCCTCATCCATTCTAATGCCACTCGTAGTAGCCGTATCAAATTAGGCACGATTTTTCTTTACGCCAGTTACGAATGACCGTAGGCGATTTGTTTCTTCGAGATTGTTAGGCGTATTTCGTCGCGCGATGCTGTCGACGTGGAACGATTTTTTTTTTATTCTAAAATTTTTACCTGAAGTTGGCGACGTCGTGGGTGTTCATTGAGACTTCGATTTCCTTATTACATTAACAAAACTTTTTACATTTAAGTGTAAATTAAAAAATAACGTAAATACGCAGTATATAATAATTCGCATTTACCACTTTTTATATGATACACTCTAGATATTTATTATGTATTTTATATCGTTAGTACAATTAAGAATTAATGTATAATTAGACGTAATTTCTATATATATTTATATTAACTTTTCTCGTAGAAAAAGTGTGAAAAAAGAGAAGGGGGAAGAGAGATAGAAAGAGAGAGGGAGAGAGAGAGAGAAAGAGAGAGAGAAGAAAAAGAAAGAGAGAGGGAAAGAAGAGTGATCGGCATTGTTTCGCGCATTATCCGTCGAAATCTTGCGACGACAAAGACTCGAGTAAGTAAGTACTGACCCGGAAAGGAAGGCGTACGTCGTCAATGCGCGCGGCGCACCGATGCTTCCGCGATTATTCCGCACATAAATACATGGTGCGAGGTTTCTACTTGTGGAAAGACATTGTAACGGATGGGAGGCGTCTTCGTTAAACGGCCCGACGCGTAGCGATAAATGCCGTGCGGCCCAAACGAAAGCGCGAGCGACCCTTGTCCTTTTCGCGCCTATCTCCGCGAAAATTATATATAATGGTTAAGAGGCGCGCGTGCGAAAGTTTGGGCAGCTGCCGAAAAGTGACGGTTGCACCGAGCGCAATAACGGTGTGGCCCGGCACTCGCACGCACTTGCCCTCATTGCATCGGTACCGCGTACCGAACATTCGCGGTCGTACCGTTTGCGTATATCGGCGACATTACCTGCCTGCATGTGCTGCACGTTGCGCGTCTCGTAATATAGCTGTCTCGCTTCAGCGCACATTCGCGCGCGGAACTCGTGCGTTCGACTTTTGTGTCGCGCACGGATTGCCCGGTGAAACCGGGCATCTGCCGCTTTGTGTGGATTCATTTATCAGTGCGTATATGCGGACGCGGAAACGCCGTGGCCCTTCTTCGCCGATCTCGTGCACGCGAAACGATTAACGGAAATTATTAGAATTATCGAAAAAGATTGCCGCGCGAAAACGATGCGACGTTCGATACGGTAAACGGAAAAGCCGATCGAGGTCACGAGATAACTTTCTTAATTACATATAGGGACAGTGGTCCCGATATTTCCGGTATTGTAGAAACTATTTATCGTTATGCAGTTATTTCGCGTATGGGAACGCAGGTGCTGGCGAGAATATATACATGTACAGAGGCGTTTGTGAAATATCAGATTATCAGAAAATTTCGTCACTGCCTGATATAAAAATAAATACAAATTATTCGATGGGTGAATTTTTTGTAGCGACGTCGAGAATTTGTTTTTTTTTTTTTCTTTTTTTTCGTTTTTTCTTCTTTTTTCTTAACAACGCGACGTATCTTGGCGAAACGATAAAGTATACGAAGGAGCGGTGGCGGGACAGGGAGGTAAAGAGCGCAGGCACGTGTGGGACGCGTCATTTGCTTAATTGCGCTATTTCAGAGACGCCCGGTCGCATTATTCGACCACGCGTGCAACCGCACGACGATGCACACGTCCGCCGTACGTCTCGCCAATCTGAAAGATTCGCACGCGCGAAGGAGAGAGAGAGAGAGAGAGAGAGAGAGAGAGAGAGAGAGAGAGAGAGAGAGAGAGAGAGAGAGAGAGAGAGAGAGAGAGAGAAATCTTCTCGGCCAGAGCCCGCGCGCAACACACACTATGTAGCGCGACGCGATGCGATCTCCGACGCTATGATTTAATTAGACGGAGAACAGACAGCAAGCGTATCTAGCGAATCGTGTGACGGCGCGCTACGGCAATTAAGGGATCGTAAATTATTTCCCACGTTAGCTAAAATTTCACCGTCAATTTATTACGCATCGAACTTTCCAATCGTGGAGAGATTGGGAAAGACGCGCAAATATTCACGCACAATCGATTATTGGTTTATAAAATTGCATTCAATTATATACCAGATAAATATATAAATAAATCGTGAAGTAGAGTAATTACCTACGTGGCAATCGGCGCTGATTCAATGGAAGTCGCCTAACATCACAGAATTATCGTGCTCAAAGTAACTTATCTTTCCATATGGTAGGCGTGTCGCAAATGTCGCGGTGCATCGAACGATGTGGGAAATTAAGACGGCTCCGGGGATCGGAGCGACGTGTATATTTAAGGAACGTTTGAAAACGGAGAATGGAAAATGGGAAGCGCGGACATCGAGAGAGAGTGGTACACTGATGGAAGGATACGACGATAGGGGAAGGAACGGGGGGGGGGGGGGGAAGAGAGGCAGGGAGGACTGGCTTTTGACACGACACGTGTCGGTCGTCTCCCGTGCGAGATCTAAGACTTGCGCCTAGCTTCCGCTAATCCGAGAATCGGGCCTTTTAATGCGGGGACGAGGTTTCGCGATTATAAATATCAGAGATACCGGGAAGCCGACCCCGGGGAGATGTCTAGACTCCAAGTGAAACTGCCGACGTTCCTGGGGGAGGTGCGTATAGCGCACTCGTTCGTCAAACGGACCGAGGAACGCCGGCGCTCATCTTCTCGCTAATTCTAAAAATCACTTTCAGCCTTAAGCGGGGATTTTCGCGCTCGCGATCAAGTAAACAATACAATTTTATTCCCAAGTCACCGTCGTTAACACTGCTGTTGAGGTTGTGTGACATCCCGTAGGCGTAAAAGTACGTTTTAAACCCTTGTCCTTTCGTAACGAAGAGTTACGAGCCGACTGCTCGCAGCTGCGAAGGGGCATATAACTCGGTTTCGGAAACGTTAGTCAAACGGAAAGGCGCGATAGGAAAGTCGGGGTATTACGTGTAAGATGAATAGAGAGAAAGAGAGACCGACTAATGGCACGCGACTCCCACTCGAGGCGTCGAAACGACTAGTAAAATAGGAGGCCGATGCCGCGTTTGAGATAATTTTAGGAGAAGTCGGTGACGAAGGACTGCTGCGGTCCAGATGCATCCGCGCAACGCGCGCTGTATTGTTGCGCGGTACAGTGTCACTATTTTTAGCGTAAAAACTGGAGGAGCGCGAGGATAAAACACTCCTTTTAGTCCGCTTTTTGCGTTATTACGGCCGCAGGCTGCCATCTGATCATGAGAGAGAGATATGGATTATTATACAAGGTCTCTTACAGGTCATGAGTTTCATGTTAATAACGAATGAATTCTATATGAATTTTATTCATACATACAATTATATATCATATACACGTACGAAGGGTATAGGGGAAAGATGCTCAATGTCCATCCGGAGTAATTTCGAGAAAAATACAATTTTAAATTTCAAGACATCAGATATCTTAGGAAGGTATTGAAACAATTAGTACAAAATTTAGTGAATATCTCTGAACGCAGCCTTAGTGTTTACTTACAAGTGTTTACATTGTATGTTTGACTTTGATGGTTCTTTCTCCCAAGCGCGTGGGTTATGATCGTGTTTTCCTCAGTACACGTCTTTCGGCCTTATTTCCAGTGAATCGTAACTGTTCTTGATCAAAACAGATAAGAATTATAAAAGTTCTTTAAAAATGCCACAAAATAGCATAATCCGATCAATTTCGGCAAAATGTGGACTTTGATCGTTTTTCTTCTGTACCCTTCATATGTTATATCATATATTATATCCTATTTCTTATATTGACATATTAAAACATTATTTGAATGAAGAAACTACAATTGACATTGCTTTCTTGAATCATCGATTGATAATGATAATTAAATTCCATAGACGGATAGCTGGGTAACTTTCAACAGACACAATTTCGTGTCAACTGCGATCGAGCCAAACCCTTTCCATTCGTGCTAATTTCTTTCTTGCTCGCGCGGCACGCCACTCCCGCGTATATCTCTAAAAAAGCACGTGCCACACTTTGTACGACGCTTACATCATAAACGGCCTCTCACGAGTGTGCCGAGCCGTTTTGCCCGTCGAAGCAATTTTACTCGAACACATGCCGGATCCGCTCGGCTTTCTCGCGTATACAGGAACGAGGAAGTTACTAGTGTGAAAATAATTAGACAAAGAAATCGTGCGCTTCTCCCGTTAATCCCGTTATAGTTTCTCGTTCGATTTTACCACTCCGTTCGTCCGTTCACACACCGTCGTCGTTGCGATCCTCTCGTCGTATCTCGAGCAAACGCTGACCGCTAATAAAACCCTAAATAAGCCCGCGGTGACGATTGTAACTTATGCGCCGCGTATTATGCCGCGTCGTGCTCCGGTTTGCCTTTACATACATCGCGCGTGCAGTTGCGTGTAACGTCGCGTGCACTTGAAACGAACGCACGACGCGCTGGGTCTCTTATCCTTGGAGAACATCTTCTTTCACTGTACGTTGATGTGGAATCCCGTACAGAGACGCGTTAGCTCTCGCAATCAGCTTTGGGATGGCTCGCATTCTTTATAGGATGACGCACTTTCGCCGACAACGATACTTAAAAGTGTTAATTACATTATAATAATATAAGTAGCGTTTGATGTTAATGAAAATAACAACGATGACAAAAAGCATCTTTCAGCGAGACACTCTTGCGTAAAGACCGAAAGATTTCTTTTTTCAGTTAATTAATCAAAGTATCCTTAAATCGTTTAAAATGATTAAACATTTTTTTATGATAATTAGTTTGCATGAACAATGCGTCGAAGCCTGCGAAGAAGCACGAGTGTTCGCGTTTAAGGAGAAACGATGGAAAACTCCCGAGGAAATTGTCGGAAAAGTGTGACGAGTGGGGGATGACGCCGTGAGTCGTAAACTGTTAAGTATCAGACGGCGAGTAGAAAACGAAGCTGACGAAAAGGGGAAATGCGGGACCGTGGGACGGAAACGGATGCAGAAGCAATAACTTCCTCGTAGATTTATACGACCGTCGTGTGGTCGGGCCACAATGAGCACCGTAGATCGCTCTTTCTTTACTCTTTAATATTATCCTGCGCTTTATCACCTACATTCTTTCCGAAAATTCAACATACAAGTGTCGTTTGTTCAGAGCAAACAACAATAATACGGTCAGTAGATAGGGAATTGTGCTCGATATTTTCACCTGTTTCGATCGAGAAGAATTTGTCCTACTCTCTTTATTTTATCTGTTTATATTTTACAATAAGAGCGGGGAAGGAAACAAAATAGAGAGAGAGAGAGAGAGAGAGAGAGAGAGAGAGAGAGAGAGAGAGTGTGTCAAGTATAACAAGTGTGTCATCAAGTATGCTGCGCGGTGCTCGCCTCGTGCAGCAGGATTTTGATTTTGTTTTTTAAATCACTTGTGCTCGCTCTGGCGTGTTCATAATTCTCAAATCAACTTCTCAATGTAAATTCTTTCCCCTTTTCTTCCGTCCAATATCGCCGCGGGCGAGCGATAATAGCCACAAAAAAGCCTCGGACACGTTTGAACAAGAGTGGGCATTACGTATTCATCTGCGTGCCTCCCTCGTCTCGTGAGGGAATCGATCTGGATCTCGAAGTTCGTGAGTCCAATGATTAAAATGGCATTAAGATACACCCGTGATATCGAACTCGCAACAAGATCGTCCGAATTAGGATTCCTCCTACATGGGGTGCGTATCGCTTCGCGCACGGAGGTCCTATCTCTCCCCATCACGCGCGCGCATTACACGCCACTAAATTCCGTGTAAGCGTCGAACATCAAAAGATGGCACTTGACGATGAAATTGATTTGATTGTTCGTGCCCTCGAGCTAATCTCTCGAATCTCATAATTTGTATGAAATTTCAATCGTGCGTCCCCCAACCGGGGAACGCCATATCTTATCTCGCGATCTAATATTCGTATCGAATAAAATCTCGGGATTCTGTCGACGGGCGATGGCGATATCATACTGTTTCCATAATTTATGTACGCCTGGACGAAAGGAAATATGATTAACGATAAGTCACGGGGATCACGAGGCAGCGATGGCGATATGATATTACGAGCGAATCATTAAGGTATCTTTTAATCGACACCACACGCATATACGAGCTGTAACGCTATTAACAAGCGAAGAGTTGTGACCTCTCCCCCTTTAATCGATCGCTTAATGATCGAACCCGAGCGATCGAACTATCTCTCGCCGGTAATTAATAGGAACAAGCGATGAAAAATGATCGAGCCGTTTGCACGCCCATCCGAGTATCGGGCATCGATCCACGGCTTTTATCTCCGCGCTTATTGTACCGGCCTAGAAAGGTAGATTCGGACCGATTTCACGCGATCTTATCTCCCTTAACGATTCAATATCAATATCGTAAACTTTATCTGACAAGTAAACCCCTTCTACCCTCGCGATTGAAATGAGACTTTGGGAAATGATTTAAGCCTAAGGATCATTTAAAGCTAGTCAGATTTGCTGCAAAATTCCCAGGAGCACCAGAATTCGGAATCATTGTTGGGGCGCTTGGTGGGGTCTACCGCCCAAACTAATAAATGATCCTGAAGCGTGCCTAAATCATTTCCCAAAGTCTCATTTCAATCGCGAGGATAAAAATTGAAATTTAATCAATCAGAATAAAGAAAATTGATCTCAAGTTTAGTGAACTTTGTTCTGATTGGTCAAATTACAATTCAATCTCAATCCCAATCCGTAGTCTGGACTTAAGGGGTTTACTTGTAAGACTGGCTGTGTACAAGCGAACCTCGGTCGCTTATACGACGCTCATACGACACTCTCCCAGCGAGAGAGAGAGAGAAAGATCCGAGGTCCGTTTCGAGGACGACGCGATGGATAGAATAATTAGCTTGAGCGGCGGACGTTTACCGGCATTACGCGTCACACGACGCGAAGAGGTATTGCGCGGCTCAACTATTCAGGGTACAGTGAGTGGTACACACTCGGCAACAGCGGCGCTACACATGCACACACACACACCTGCTCCCGC
The DNA here is from genome assembly GCA_035220575.1 of Temnothorax rugatulus. Taxonomy (NCBI): domain Eukaryota; kingdom Metazoa; phylum Arthropoda; class Insecta; order Hymenoptera; family Formicidae; genus Temnothorax; species Temnothorax rugatulus. Next base: position 1,006,834 of record JASTWL010000019.1, on the reverse strand, counting down.
GCGGGTGGAGAGGCTTTTAATATTCACGTCGCGGCGATCAAGACAAATTGAAATCCAGTCCTCGGGCCGCGCCATTCACGGCTACGCGCCATCTCCAGCCTTTTGTGACGTGATTTAGAGTCTCCCGCATATTATTAGTGAGCCGATAATGGGACGAAGTCCGAGATCGCCGAGGTGAATCTGTAATACGGTTCGTGGCATCCGGACGCCTTTTATCCCGGACGCTGCGCGACCGCACGAAGAAAAACGCTTCTTACGTTCCGCGTCAATTCGTTCCGTTCGCACGTGGAATCCCGAGGAATATCATTCGCGGTTTTCAAGCATTCTCAACACTACAACCACCGATGACGACCCATTCGAGCGAGATGTCAGCCCCGTGTTTTTCGTCGCGCTTCTCGAGAATGTAAAATTGTCGCCTATACCAACCTGGCCTATACGTTTCCTCGCCAGTTATAAATGCCAGTTATAACCTCCTCTAAAGTCTGAATAAAATAACTTCCGCGGTAATGCATTTTTTTTCGCCGGGAAAATTATTCCTAATTAAACAGCTAATTAAACAGTTGGAAAAACATGTACGCGAAGAGGCAACGATATGGTAAAACTTATGATATCATGATCTCTTTGTGCACTGAGTATAATGGCTCACTGTATGTAGATTGTATTATTTTTCCAATTATGATTGCGATTATGCCTTTCTCTTTTTCTTTTGATTACACGCGGATCGCCTTTTAATTTCGTCCTCATTAAGGATCAAGCCGAAACAGATACGCGCCTTGTCTGGTTCCGGCATTATGTAGTATAATTATCACGTCGTTATTTTTATCAAGACCCTGTGCGAGAACATTCAACGTGAAGCGTACTTTGCTTTGGAAAACCGTAACTATCGGCCAGGGAAGACGACTCGCGAAGGGAAGAAGATTGCTATCGTTGAATATACCGTTATCTTGAATTTGATAGAAAAATACATCTACTTAATTAGCTTAATTAAATTAAATTCCGTTTGCAAATCCACGAGGTCATAACGACGGCCAACGACTCGAACAAGGTTAATGACTGCTATGCGCATTACGCCTTTAAAGGCCACTTTGAAGGAACACGTTAGTAAAAGAAAATATTTTCACATTAACGATTCTGTTCGTGCACCAAACTATAACGTACCAGCCATGGATTGTAAATAACGAATAGAATTCCATAGTTGATAGAGAAAAAGGATTCGATCGCTGTAATATTATTTAAAAAAATTACGCTTTTCTTAAATATTTTTTCTTATGCACGCAGCGATTCATACGGTATACCATTAGTTTCTTGTTTTATTTATCTCATTATCTCGTTTCTTTCTTAATTACCCCTATTATACCATATTATCGTAAAAACATATACACCGCCCTATCGCGGTGCATGCCCTACCTTTTGTATTATTCAGCATCAAAAATGTATTATTATCATATCATTAGGTTCTCGCGCGAACATTGCAAAATGGTATCGAGAATGAGTGCGCATGAGGCGCATAAGGCAGTAATTTGAGGGAAACGAGAACACGAGTAGGCAACGATTTCGATCGGGTCTTCAGGCATATTTGGAAGTCTATCCTTCCGATCGTTCAATGCCTGCGGAGGGCAGGCCTTTTCTCCACTCATTTTCCGCCGCCGCCTCGAGATGGTTATCGCACAAAGACATCGCCCCTGTCTCTTTCTTCAGCACCGTGTCTCTCTCTCTCTCTCTCTCTCTCTCTCTCTCTCTCTCTCTCTCTCTCTCTCTCTCTCTCTCTCTCTCTCTCTCTCTCTCTCTCTCTCTCTCTCTCTTTCTCTCGTCTGTCCGCCGCCCTTATTCTTGGCGTGTTTCGTTCCTGAGCCTCGTACGGCGCCAAGACCGTGAAATCGTGCACACGATCGCAAATAAGTTACTTGGAATTTTTGACCGCAAGGTCCACCATAATTAGCTGACGCCTCCCTCGATGAAGGCGCTCCCTCTTCCGTGCGCGTGTGTTTGCGGATCGAGGTCGCGAACATTTAGCCTGCCATTAACTCGTGTATCTGGGATGTTTACCGTGACGCGACATCGGGCAATTTTCTCACCAAAATGTCCGATCTCCTCCCGATCGAGAACCCTCCTTCGTTCTCTTTAATCGACCTCGATGGGATTCTTTCTTCTGTTTGGAAGGCCTGCGAATGTCGCCACGACTTGAAACATTAATCTTCTCTTTAATTGTCCAATTTATGCCGAAGTGGAACTTAAAGGTGCTTGCGGAGCGGATGCAGTTTTACAATCCATTCGTTTGGAATGTATTAATCACTTAAACTATTAGCCTTAATTGCATCACTTATCTTTGTCACGCAAAGCATCCTGACGAGTTCATCCTCTTCATGTTTCTCCCTCTTCCTTTTTCTTCTTTCCCCCCTCCTCTCCGCGATAATAATTTCTTTGCGAAAAAGAAACGAAGAATTTTCAAAGGTAGAAAGTATTTTGTCATAACGCGTGCGACTTTAATCGTTATAAAGTGTCGACCCTCTGGGCCTTCGTTCGTCGAGGCATGGTCCGTTTAACGTCTCTCTCAGAAAGAAAATGCTGTCGGCCGCGGCCAGTGGTACCGCGGCGTAGAAGGACAAATAAAAGTTAAAGAAAAAATAGTTAGCAAGTGGAAAGGGAGGCCGAGTTTTTAATGCGGTCTCGGGTTACAACACGCGCGCGACAAACACTATGTTGTCACATTTAGACCTTTACGAATATCGCGCTGTTACTTTGTATATCGCCCAGATTCGACTGTAGTTTCTTGACGGCCAAGTTCCACGATGTAAATATACTGTTACGACATTGAAATTGATAAGATAAATTATTGTACATTGTGGGCTTTCACGTAATCTACACGCGTAATCTACAAAGAGATAACGTTGATAACAATATCAACTGATCATATAATGCTTTACATAATCTTTTATTTATGTGTCGCGCATCTCAACAGATTTCCAAGCTTCGAATCCAAGCGTTTGGCACGGATTTCCGATTCGCACATCGTTGTTACTTTCTATTCTTATATCACCAGAAGGACAATATCCTTCCTCGACTCTTCGCAGCAAAATTGTACACCTCTAATATAGGAATTGACACGCTTACGGCACGTGATTAACGACCGCTGTGCGACAACTTCTTTTTTTTCTTCTTCTTCGCGTATCCTAAGGCACAGAAAAATGGAAACAGCGAGACAGCGGAGAAAGAGGAAAGAGACGCGATAAACGCGCGCACGCCGAGAAAATACGCCGGTTCGTGACCACCGCGCTCGTACGGGACAAAACAATATTGTCGGGCTGTGCACCGCCACGCGCGAGCCCCGACTCTTTAATATTACACCGCGAGCATTGTTTTCAGCACGAATCTTCGGTCTCGCGTACGTGCCCTTTTCGCTTCACCGTGCCGGTACGCTCGATTCCAGAGAGACGCTATAGCTCTCTATGGCGGTGTACGCGCCAGCCGAATGATCGGCCACCGTCACCGTCACCGCCACCGCCATCGCTGTGCTGCAGTCACCGTCGTCGGTTATCGCCAATTTCCGTTCATGCAAACTTGTATCGCGCTTTCTACAGAGTACGTCGTAATGAAAAATAATCGATTGACAACAACTTACAATTAGTGAACATATTTGGTTGTATGATCACACTGTAATTATTAATATTATATAATTATTATATAATTATTATATAATTATATAATAATTATATAATATTAATTACACACTGTAATTATTAATATTATATAATTATTATATAATTATTATATAATTATACAATAATTATATAATAATTATATAATATAATTATTATATAATTATATAATATACAGGATATTCCAGGTCAAGTCAATAAAACATATAGGGTCTTATAGGAAATTGAATTTGAAACAAAAAAGTTCCCATAAACATAAGTCCAGAAACGCTTCGTTAAAAAGTTATAGCTAATAAACTTCGAAAAACTTTTTTTATAATTTTTAAAAATAACTTCAATATACCCTTGATTTGAAAAAAGTAACAAAATAAATCTGATGGATAAGTAAATAACAAACTAATTTACATCAATTTTATTTAATTCTGATAAGACGTTCAAAAGAAAATAAACTCAAAACAACGAAAAAAGCAGAAACTTCAGAGTCTTATAGGAAATTGAATTTGGAAAAAAAGATCCTATAAACATATTTATGTCCTAAACTGCTATAATAAAAGCAATTTAGGACATATGTTCATAGAACCTTTTTTTCCTAAAATAAACCAAGGAATATTCCTTTCAATTTTTTGTACTTATTTAGGAAACACCCTGTATATTATCAAATATCAAATAACTTTAATAAATTTGGCAATAAGAGCCAGGCGCGATAAATCGTGCGCTATATGATTTATTATGTATAGATATATATTTTTATTGCTAAATTTGGCTCTTATTTGCCAAATTTATTAAAGTTATATAATTTTATTCAAGAAAGCCTTTATAATCTTTATTTATTATTACATATATTATATAATTATTAATACAATATAATATATGAATACGTAAAACATTAGATCACGAGTCGAAGATTGTAATATTATTTCGTGAAAGAGAGAGGGGAGCAGACAATCGGTAGATTCTAAAAAGAGGGAGAGACGCGGCGCTAGAGGAGAGCATCAGCGATGCGGCACAACGCGTTAACATTGTTTGAAAGCAGGCGACTTTGATCTGAGCCCGGTTGGCGTACATCAGTCGAGTTTTATGCTTACCCAGAATTCGCTCCTTTCGCTGACGACGTAAACATTCGGTCTTTGGTGGCGCTCAACGATTTAGTAGGGTCCTCGAGAAGCTCGTCTTTCGCTTGTTCCTGTTTTGATCGGACCGATCTGGTGTTAGAATGGAAACAAACGTTCCGCGCGCGAAATTCGTTTGACGTGGCCGATTTGCGGGGCAACTGGCGCCTAGTTGTGACTTATTTAGAACGCGCAATTAACTCCGATCATCGTTACAATCTTTCGAGATCTTGTCCCGAAATAAATTCACTATTTGAAGGGTATAGGGGAAAAAGCCCATGATCAAAGTCCACTTTTTTGTGAAATTGATCTGATCATACTCTCTTGGCATTTTCAAAAAACTTTCATAGTTTTTATCTGCTGTGATCAAGAATAGTTACAATTCACTGGAAATAAAGCTGAAAGATGTTCCGTGCTGAAGGAAAAAACGATCGTAGTCCACGCGCTTGTGGGGAAGAACCATTAAAGTCCAACATACAACGTAAACACTAAGGCTGCGTACTAAGTACTAATTTTTTCAATAGCTTTGTAATTGTAAGATATCTGATGTCTTGAAACTTGAAATTGCGGATGGACATTGATCGGTTTCCCCTTCAATTAGATTTGAAGTGACAAGAGTTGCAGTCGATCTATAAACATGTTTGACGTTCGATTCTACACGATGTGATCCCGTCGTCGAGTCGAAGAGGCGCGTGATTTCATAAATGTTTACCGCAAGGGTTGTCGCTCGGAGCTCGCTCGTCCAGCCATTAAGGGGGCCGCGTTCTCACGAAGCACGAAGGGATTCGTGTTATACGTGGCAACGCGATACACGTATACACCGTGCGCGCGCCTCGCGACGGGAGTGTGCGCGGGGCGCCCTTAATGACGGGGTACGGGCCGGGTATAATGCGCAGGGCGGACTTTGGCGCCTCCCTAATCAATTAATCAGCAAATCTCACTTTTATCTACGCCGTGTAACCACGTCATTTTCTCCTTCTCACTTTATTAAGGGGACCGATTAAGGTCTCCCTTCATCCGAGAGGGGGATCGGTTGCGGATCGCTGAGCCATCTCGACAAGGGGCTTAATTGCGAGCGATATAACATCCCCAAAGGGAAACGTCTCGGAACGGAAGTGGCTCGTTCGTAAGACGGGCTTCGTTGTATCGCTTTATCGATTTCAGTTGGCGTATCTATCTGTTCGCGGCGATCTCCTTCCTCGCGGCGCGAAACGTTACTCGCAATATACATCGAAGAAGCGTCACGTCTCGTTGTAATGAGTAGATTAACGCGATTATCCACTGATGCCGAATCTACTTTAACCGCGCGTACAACATCCGCATAAATATCATTGATAAGTCGTGTCAAAGAGACGTCTAATGATTCGCGAAGGAAACGATGCGTCGGCACGACGTTCGGTGCTGTTCGTTATCGTTGAATTAACGACTTGTTCGCATTCGTACGACGTGTCTGTGAGAGACATGTGGGAAAAAGGATGGATAAACGGGAGCGATGGAAGGGAACCGCGAAACAATAACCCGCTCGAGCAAGTCGATGTAAAGGGAGAGGGAGAGGGAGAAAGAGAGCGAGAGAGAGAGAGAGAGAGAGAGAGAGAGAGAGAATAAGAGAGAGATTGGTTACGAAGGGGAGGTACGGACGAAAGAAGTAAAGAGGGAACGAGAAAGAGAAAGAGAGTGAGAAAGAGAAAGAGAGAGATGATCAGCCTCGTGCTCTGCTCCTCGTCCGTTAATGCGTTGCCACGAAGATCTATGGACTGCCCGTAGTTTATATGCTAATCCGTAAAGAGTGTTAAATACTCGATCATTTATCACGCCATCGCTTCTCCTCCTCGTCCTCCCTTCTCCCTTTCCCTTCGTTCCTCTCCCCCGTGTTTCTCTCCTCTGTTCTCGCAGGGTCCTCTCCCAACAAGTCCTCCCTCTGCGCCCAGGCGCAACGCGGCATTTGTATCGCCGAGTAATTATCAGTTTTCGCAATTTCGCGTCTTGACGAGGTCGGCCCTCGAATCGATCGCGCCGACATGACACGACGTAGCTTGGAATCGTCGTCGCCCCGCGCCGATACCCACGAATTTACGAGCGACCGAGTCGATTCGGGAGGGATGGTACACGGGGATGTTTACGGCTCGCGGATTGGCGGCTCCAGCGCGAGATTTATGACTTGCGCCGGATAATCCAATAAGGGAGCGCACGACGAGAGGCGTGGGTACGAGTGACGGAAGCCTGCCAGCTTCGCCCACGTAAGCGTCTCGGGATGCCTCTCCGCACACGAACGCGAACCGCGATCGGTGTGCGTGCGTTATCGTCAGCGGTGGTAGGTAAGCGCCATCGGCCGCTCTCGAGCGCTGCAATAACGTCACGTCGAAACGCAAGCACGGCGAATGATAAATCACGGCGAGACCGCGCTATCAAAATACGCTCGTCAAGCTAGCCAATAAATCTCCGCCGAACGAGATAAGGAAAAATTGTTCGACGCGTCGCGAAATATTCCAATTTGGCGAAATCGCACGGAGGAGCGCGCTAAAAAGGAAAAACGTCCCCCGTTCGCGTCCTACATTTTCACGTGGAATCGGACGATTTCACGTACTCGTCGCGCGCGCGTTGAGTTTCACACACTGTCTCTCATTGTGGCCAGACGTTTTTATCTCGTGCTGCATAAGTGCGCGTACTTGCACTTTCATCCTCGCTCGGCGAGCGTAACGACGGACGCGGGCGGTGCGCCGCGCGCACGTGCAGACGCAGATCCCAACTTTTCGTACTCACCTACTTAACCTGCACTTACTTACGCACTCATTGCGCACTTAAGCGCCTTCTGAGTAAGGCAGGAGCAACGGGACATCTAAAATTAAGCGCGCACGCGATCGACACGCAGCTATACCGAGAATCACTCGAAACCGTCAACCGGCTCCTCTTCCTTTTGTTACGGAGACACGTTCAAGTCTGAATTAAAGTTCCGTCGTTTCTCTTTGAGAAATGTTTAATTATGATAGACATTTTATTTATTCGTATTGAATATATGTTGACGATCTGTGAAGGGCACTATATTTTGATGCCTTATCGAATTTTAACGATTACAGCAACAATACTAACAATCAAATTTGCATCTAAAATGTTCATGCGGCTCTCTATTAGATACTTGATTCGTGGAACATCTGCCTTTTTTTTCTTTTGTGCGAGGGCTCATTAACTGGAATTTGAGCTTGATTAATTAGGTTTCGGAAGGGTCTGATGCCCTCTTCGGCGATCTTAAAGACTAAGGTGCACCTGAATTCGGGCCTCTTTCATCGTGGCGTTGATTTTAGAATAATATAAGAATTTCTCAGGATGACAATCAACGACGATCAATCTTATAAAATTTTTCTCTAAAAGAAACCGCAGAGAATCTCCGCCCATCGTAGAAAACGAGAAGCCCTTATAAAAATTCATTGATTATCCTCAAGAAATTCCGATGTTATAAAAGTAGTATAAATTGGAAAGTGTCGTTTTCGTGCTAAAATAGCAAGATCCGTTGAGGTGCAAACAGTAAAAATTCTCATTTATAATATAAATTATTTTTGGGGTAATTTTCTTACGTTTCTCTTTTTACGTTCTTTACATTCGCTTCTGGTAAAATTGTCAAAATAGTCTGGTGACGGCTAATAGCCAAATTATTTTGCATTTTTATACATTTTTATGTTAATAAATTTCAGAACGTGTCAATCGCGGACTGAAAGTCGCGACGCGAGAGAGCATCCTTGCTCGATTCATATAAGACGCATGTAATTATTTTTGATACGTGGCCGCTATCCGTTTACATTTCTCACGAATCCTCCGACCTGAAGCGACTTCGAGGCGACAAAAATGATTTGCCGACGTTACTCCAATTATGGTATCGTGGCGCACTACCAGGAACCGGTCGCACTTTTTAAAAACTCCGAACCGTGCCACCGCGATTCAATGCTATCCCAGGCGAGTGTTTATTCGCGTCTCGCCGATCATTCCTTCGTGACACGAAATGCTATACAATTGCACACGATCGCGCAGAAGAGAATATAAATGGACGTCTCACGTATCCCTCGATCGTGTTGGTTATAAACGATCTTTCTCGTAGCACGCATACCGATACACGGGGATAGCTGCACCGACAGACAGACGAAGATCTGTTATTGCACTCGGCGGCGGGTTGGATAATCGCGCTCTGCAGGCGAAGTTCGATTCCCGGAATCGAAATATTCCTTGCATGCAATATTCAAAATAACCCACGGGGATCCGCGAGAACCATTCGCTTCCCGCCGCGTGAAGTTCGTGGAAACTTTGTGCGAAGAGCGATGCCGATGCCGCGCGCAGCATCGCTATCGTATTTGCCACGATTGGCCATGCTATTAGCCTTCTTAGATGTCACACACTGTGGGAAAAGCAGTTTGATGATTATAACGCGATGATTCGAGTTATTATACTTGAATGAAAGATTTATTTATACTTTATACCTAATACTTATAAATGCTATTCCAATATATTTCGATCAACATGAAATTTTAGAGGAACCCGGGTAATAATGGGAGCGCTATAGGGTTTAAACAAGTTTAAAACATATTAAAAATAAATAAATAAATTTGCACCAATTTGCATAATCTCGCACCAAAATATTCTTTGAAATATCCACTATAAGAAAAACACAAGTTTTACTGCGAGAGAATAGTTTAAAAGGACGAAATTATTGTTTTTTATCGAAAGCTTCCCTTATTATGCACTGTATGCGGTGTATAATAAGATACCTCACAAAACTTGTTTATTAATGTTCAAAACTTTTTAAAAATGATTTATTCTTTTAATTAATTAATAATTTGTTTATTAATAACACTTCTCTTATAACAGTATATATTTTTCTTATTAAAATATAAATAAATATCAAAATTTGATATAATAATCTTTAGTATCAGTATTGCGCAACATAGGTATCATGCTGATAGCGCATAATAAAATAAAACACTTTAAGAACACAAAGCACTGTGCCGAGTGGACGTATGCCCCGTTATGCCCCGAAATGTATAAAAGTTTACTTTAGGTAATATAAATCATCACAGATAATTGATATTTACACGGATACTTTAGTAAATTGATAAAAACAAGATCGTTTAATAACGTAAATATACTTACAGTAATAAAAAGTAGAATTTTATCATTATTTATCTTATGCAAATGTATTCAACAAACTGCAACTCACTGTCAGTCGCGGAGAGTATGGCGAACGCATTAAACAATTTGTAGCATCTTTTAGCTAAAAATAATATTAAAACTAGTAACAACACGCGGTTAGAGACATCTAAGAGTAATAATTTCGAAACATTTCTTCACATAGTAGCATCTCTATAAAAAGGTATCGACCATATCCTATTATGCTCCATTGGTCCCGTCATACCTCAGGTTCCTCCATATTAGAAGAATTTTAGAATTTTACTTTTAAAAAATTTTTTTTATTATTTTTTTTTTATTCGAGTCAGGCTATACAACTGTATACCTGAAAGGATGGCAATCTTTCTTCTTTTCATTCTTTTTTGATAAACTTCATGGCTATAGGTTATAGGTTTTTTCGCACAATGTAGTCCCGATCGTCCAATCCGACTCAATATCTTTCAGACTGTCAAGGAATTATGAAAAATATCCTTCCAATTTTGGAAGGAAAAAGCAGACCACAAAATCTGCATTCCTCTCTGCATTGTTGGTTTTTTTTGGAGGCGTTTCTTTTTTATCTAGAGCGCTTTCAACCTTGGATAGCGCAGATTCTCTGAAACTATTCACATTGTTGGGTTATTGTGTAAGTAGAATCAGCATGTCCTAAAGGGTCTCAGATAGGCAAAAAGGGTACATAACCCTGGGGAGAATTGGGACTTCTTCTTATGGATATACCTAGAGCACTATTGAGACTTCTACCTATAGGTGTTTATCCATGAATATACCTAGAGCACAGAAAAGATTGTAGGAGAAGAAACAGATAAACAAAATTTAAATATCACCAAAATTTTTATAAATTTCGTATATTTATGATTTAGTACAACATTTAGCATCAATACACAGTTTAATCGAATGTTTTACGTACAGTTTTTATTTTTGACGACAATATTTTATTAATATTGTTTATATGCTTTTTTAAATCCACTGGATAATGCCCAACGTGTGGGAGAAAAAAAGGAGATACGCACGACTCATAGGGAAATGCTCATTTAACATAGAAAAATACTTAAAATAACCAATTGAAAGGGCAGATCTCGAAACATGGGAAGATGACCATGTAATATAGAAAGATACCCATTTGAAATAGGTATACCCACCTAAAATTGGGACTTTTACTAACTACCCGTGGGGAGATTTCTACCAGTGGTAAAAAATTCTGAGAAAGTGCAACAAAAGTTATGCATGTAATCTTATGTTTTACAGGTGAATATGATGCATTTTTATCCGTCTAAACCCATTGAAAAGTTTACCTTAACCCTCAAACACACATGTGGGTTACGATAACCTAGTAGCATTCGAAACACGCGTCAGAATTTTCGAATACCAAAAGTTTTATGTCATTTTCATCTATATATTCTTTTTTCTTACTGTTTGGTGTATCGTTTTAAAAAAAGACTTTTAAAAAAGCTCGGTTACGCTAATCCATGTGTGGTTTTAAAAGGTGGCCCAGGAAGTGAGGTGTTTAAGGATTAAAGACGTCGAAATAAGTCACTCTTAATCTATATATATATATGTAAACAAATGTTTTGACTGATTGACTGACTTATCAACGCCCAGCCCAAACCTAGAAACATGAAATTCGGGGGGTATATTCCTTCCAACGTAAGCACCTCCAAGAAGGGATTTTTAGAAATTCAACCCCTAACAGAATAAAAAGGAGTAAAATGTGTTTTCATGGATCCCTTGATGGGCAACGTTGGATAGCTCAAGTTAATAGTATAATAATTCGGTTAGTGACGATTTTGTTCAGTTTCCCACGGGTTTGGACGGATAAAACCAAACCAAACAATACCATCGTATTCAGCGATCGAAAGAACATAAGATTACGTGTATAACTTTTGTTGCCCTTTTTAGACAGAAATCGGCTTATTGTACCTATCCTTTTTATTACGGAGTCAGATGTCGGAACGCAGCCGATAGTCCAATGAGAGAATTTCTTTTTCGAAAACAAATTTTTTTCATTGGACCATCGGCTGCATTCCGACATCTGACTCCGACATCCGACTGATTGTAGAATCGGCCTTACTGGTTTACAATCCTTCTTCAGTGCCTATCCTGATTTAATATTCCTCAGGCAGATTCTAGAAAAATGTAAGATTTGAAGAGAAAAAAACGAGCTACAATGCGCATATTTCTAAGTATTCTCTACATATTTACATATATAGGGTGTTCCAGGTTTTTCCGTACAAACTTTAGTAGTATGTTCTATGAGCGGAAATAAGAAAAAAATGTTATATAAACATAGGTCTCAAAATGCTTTATTAGAAAATTATAGCAAAAGTATATAGAATTTTGTGTTGAAGAAATAATAATGGTCTTGCCATAGATAAGTGATACGCCATTCGATGATGTTTATCTTATTCGCTATTTTTAGTCGTGTTTACCATTTGAAATGATTGAAGGTGAGCATAAAAACTTGTATGAATACTAATAACGAGCAGTACCTTGTAGAACATTATCCCAAAATGCCACGAGTTTTCACAAACGAAAAATACACGGATATTCATGTTACGTACGGTTTGTGCAGAAAATGCAAAGGCTACTGTTAAAGAATATCATCGAAGATTTCTTAACAGAAGAGTGCCGCGTCGCACAGTCTTTATCAATGTTTATTTACAATTACGCTTGACGGGTTCAAATTCCTAGGGTGATAAATTCGATATTATATCGATGTATTGACATATAGGCGGGCGACACTTTAAAATACAAACTTAAGTGAAATTGTTTCTTACACATCATTTTGTATTTTTGCAATAATAACTTTCTAATAAAGCATTTTAGGACCTATGTTTATATAACATTTTTTCTCATTTTTTGCTCATAGAACACACTACTCAAGTTTGTACAGAAAGACATTCTTTTCTGTTGCTTTTTAAATTTAACTTTTGTTATATTGTTTATATATAATAGTTCATACATGATTCATACAATTTATCATTCAAGGATGATTTGAGCTATCATATATTTGAATAAAATATTACCTATTCAGTCTTAAGAAGTCCCTACGTGCTTTTTGGTTTTGGAATATTCTGAAACACCTTGTATCTGGGATCCTTGTACCTGAGACATCTTGTATCTGGGAGTTCTGGGACCTTTTTACCTGATTGTATATAAAGCTTTTGTATCTGAACAGCTTTCCTGCTGCTTTTATGTGGTATCCCTTTTACTCTCGTATTAGGAGATTCAAAATTCAACAATTCTGACCCCATGTGGTCTAGGTACCCTTCAATAATGCCTATATATATTATTATGTAAAAGCAGCAGGAGTGCAAATCAGGTACGAAAGCTTTACTATTGTACATCTATACGAGGTGACACAAAAGTGTCACCACCCGGAATTTTTTTGGAAACCAGCTACAAATTGGTACACAAATTAAACATCTACACTTTAAACAGAACATATAACTTTATTAGAACATTAATAATAAAATTAAACAAAGAAAAGTGCCTATATATATAATCAAGTACGAAAGCTTTACTATCTTTTAAAAATCGATTTCCGTTAGCAACTTTTAAGATATTCTCACCTGCTGTTTTTAAAGAAATTTCCACGATATATATAATCAAAGAATGAAAGTTAATCCGCCAATAATTGTTTAAAACAGGAACTTTTATTGATTCGACGCAATTGGCAATTATCAAATAATTTATCGTTTACACAACGTTTCGACCCGGGGGGTTGGGTCCTTCTCAAGTGACTAACTATACGCTAGCATGGAGCAACGCTCTCACGTGAACATCAAGAATAGGACGATTTTGACCGAAAAAGTCATGTCAAGATGTTCGAACCCGCGGAGCACTTTGATGCGATTTCATTGTTTCAAGCACGGCGCACAAAACGAGCGGAGTCACACAACTAAAGAGCGGCGATCGGCCGAGAGCAAACAAGCAACTCTCGACCGATCGCCGCTCTTTAGTTGTGTGACTCCGCTCGTTTTGTGCGCCGTGCTTGAAACAATGAAATCGCATCAAAGTGCTCCGCGGGTTCGAACATCTTGACATGACTTTTTCGGTCAAAATCGTCCTATTCTTGATGTTCACGTGAGAGCGTTGCTCCATGCTAGCGTATAGTTAGTCACTTGAGAAGGACCCAATCCCCCGGGTCGAAACGTTGTGTAAACGATAATTATTTGATAATTGCCAATTGCGTCGAATCAATAAAAGTTCCTGATATATATAATGTTTATTAACGTATATTCAACTATCACACAATTCTTGCAGATCGAGTGATGTCTACAACTTTCGTGGCACTTGCGAAAAAATTTACGCGGCATACTCGTACGACTTATACACAATTACACAATATGATGATTAAGTAATCTAACCCCCAGTTTCTATAGTTTTTGAATATTTGCAATACAAAATATATCATACTCCAATTTATAACGAAGACACGCTCTTTCGCAACTAGCGACTCTCTCGAGAAATTTGCATGATATTCAACCCATACAATCGTGCAACTATTGTAATATAATAAGCTGCGTAATTTCACACGATAATTCTGTGAATTATTTTGAATGTAAAAATTTGCCGAATTTCTCTTCTCCGTTATTCAGTCTTAGTCTTAATCTTGTATTATATATTTTTTAAACTCTAATTTATTTTACTAAATCTTGCATCTCGATATCTTGCAAGAACTGACATTATTATTACTTGTGCTATTAATATTACTCTCATTGTTAATAAATAGTACTGAGATATAGTAGCTTACTGCGCGCGCGCGCGCCCTTTTATCATATAAACGCGCGAGAGAAAGAAGCCGAAATAGAATCCACCGTCCAGGGGAGCAGTCCGTAAATGAGCAGAAGAGGAAGAGGCACCCGCGGCCGACCGCGGCGGGGTGACGGGGGGTGGGGTTAGGCGAAAAGAACTTCGGCCGGTCAGATAATCGCGGGCGTTAAACTTTTATAGGCCTGATTTTCATTTATATGTTAAACGCGTCATAACTCGGGAGTTAGAGAGAAGGTGGTGGACGCGTGTGTGTTGCGTGCGTGTAAGTTTTGTTCCCGGCGGTATGCTTGGTCTCAGGTGGCTGGTATAAGAGGGGGAGGGGGCCTCGCGACCGGCCGGAGAAGCGGGGGAGAGTTTTATTTCTAACAAATGAGCGGCAGGCACGATGTTATAATATAAAAAGATCAGGACATACACCCCGGCTTCTCTCGGCGAGAGAAAGAGAGAGAGAGAGAGAGAGAGAGAGAGAGAGAGAGAGAGAGAGAGTCGCGGCTCTCTCGTCTTGACTAATCGTTTTTTTATGACTGGTAAAATATCACCACCGACACGCACACCTGTACGTAAGGCCTGCTCTCAATGGTGATGCTCCCGCTGACGCATACGAGAGCAAGAAGCGGAACGCGCTGCATCGGTTTCAAGGTTTCAATCCGAGGCGAGGTACCGTCGCCTCGGCTTCAATATTTTTGGGATCTCCGCTTCCTTCGGCAATGATTTGCTTACTGTTAGATCGAAGTCTCAAGCCATCGAGAATGAACCTTTGGCAGGCTCGATGTGAAACGAAAATTGCGCAGTTCTTTCTATTTCGTTAGTTTTGCCTGCATTCCCTTTTACTCACCTTTTTAGCATCTTCGCAACGAAAGCAACGCTTTTATCTGCGCCGATTTTTCGACCAGTGCCGATGGCGTAACACTCGTCATTTTCATCTCTCTTCCACACATACGTATATATGCGTGCGCGCGACACTTAATCTTTTATTTTTATCATAAGTATTCCTTTTTTTACTTGTTGGAGCTGGAGAAAAGAGCGACCCTGGATTTCCGGGCGCTCACCTTTTCAGACTGTACGACAATGTAACACCTCCTACAATGTGAAACCCCTTTGAAGCCAGCGACCAAGTTAGTCGCCTTGTCTCCTGCGAAAGCACGTGACAAATGAAGGAACTGGAATACATTACGCGCCGTTTATTTTAAAAAAATATAGACTAATAAGAGGACGGTAGTATAAATGGGAAGACTGAACGTGCCGGATAAAGGAAAGTGGAGGAAGCCGTTGGTCACCAGAATTCAAATCGCGAGTTATACTAAATCTTTCTCTTAAGAAACTAGAAAATTTATGCGTTATGTCTGAGCTATCAAGAGATAATAAATTCATTATTCAATATTTCGTCGAGCTGTTTTTCGATGTATATTAACAAAAAAATCATAGAAATCTTTAATATTTTCAATATTATCCTTCCGTAGAATCGCTTTTTTAAACTAATTCAATTTAAAAGCAAACACAATAATATCATATTTTTTCCCACGATCGTGATGAGAAAATTTTCCGATTTACGTCTTACTTTCCGAAAATTTTCGGTTCCCTTTTAGAAGAGCTGTTTTATACTCGCGCGCAGGAACGCGTTAAAATATGTAAAATATACTGCATCCCATGATGTCTCGTAAAAAGACGCGATAAAAATCGAACGATCCATTAAATGTTCTTCGTTCCGGTAATCGTTTAATCAACGTCGTAGGATCATAATCGTGCTCGTGGTAGCGCTCCGCATCTCTGCTATAAAATCGGTATAAAGTCACATAAAGGTCCATTGCCAGCCTCCTAATTCCTACGGAATATATACCTGCTAAAGATCCGAATATCTATACTAAAGGCCACACTTCTATTGTATGAAGTACTCCGGATGTATGGATTTCTATTGAGTCCTGAAATTTCAATTTTTTCTCTTGGGTTTTGATTTCGGCTGACATAGCCTTGATTTATTTTCCACAGATTTTCCAAATGTTTAAAAAATATTTTTATTTTATGTTTAGAAATTTTATTATTATTGAAATAATATGATTGTATATGTGCGTGTGTACAATGAGAGACAAAATTTTTTTAACGAAGTAAATACATTTACTCAAAATTATTATTTTTTTGATTGAAGTATAAATATTCATTCTATTTAAATAAAAATATCTAATTCTAAATATCTAAATACATGAAATGTGCATTATATTAAGTAAATAAGCTGTTAGGAGCTACTTGATAAATTTTTTTGGATCAAACAATTTTTTCTCAGTGTATACACATGGGGCCTTTCTAGGATTCCCATGAAAGTTTTAGTTTTTGGTTTTGGCCGAAATTGACATATAATCGAATATTCGTTTTCGAATTCGGCCGAAATTAAAAAAGATTGCTCCGTCGGACTCTGTTCTATCGTATAAAAGTCTGTGGATCAGGCAAATATATATTTTCCAAAACGATCCTCCGTTGCTCGGATGACTAACAAAAGTGACAACTATGGCTCTCACGATGCAGTTTTTACGAGTACAATCAAGAAACGATATATCAGAAATTCAGAAGACCACGGCATGATATATGTATATATATACGACGTATTAAATTTATTAATAAAAACGTTCCCGATGATACGTCTATAAACAGGGCTTTTTAAAATCGTGTGTTTGAATCGTAAAAGACAGGCGTTTTCAGAATTTACACCTTTCAAGCGTAACCAATCTATTTTTATGCACTGGAAGCTATACTTTATGAAGTACCATATCCTGATTGTTCTACGTTCTTCCGCGTCTCAATTTTACACCTGTTATAAACAAACAACAATCACGACAATGCGGCGCAGAAACTCATCAAGAAAAATGATATGCGAGCCGACGACTTTTGATCGTCGCGCTTGGAGACATCAACGCAAGCAAAAGAAGGGACATTAAGCTACGGAAAATGTAGATTCCCAAACATCGAGATATATTCAAATATCAATCTTCAAGCAGGTGAAAAAAAATCAAATCTCAAACGATGTTAACACGCTCTACCAAACTACCGGCACCGCCGTAGCTGCCGCGACCCGAGAGGTACAGAGGAAAGAAAGGAAAAGAGGGAAGGCGAGAGGAGAGAAAGAAAGCACGATGGTGGGAGGTGTCTTTGCTAGAACAGGGCAGAAGTGAGAGAAGGGAAGACGGAAGAGGAGCAAGAGAGAGAGAGAGAGAGAGAGAGAGGAGGAGGGAGGGAAGGAGGGAGGGAGGGAGAGAGGGAGGAGGAGAGAGAGAGACGGAGAGCGAGCGAGGTGTCCGAACAAATAGAAACGTTCTCCTCGCCCGGCTCGAGACTGCCCTGTGAGGTCGCCGGCTACATAGCGCTGTCGTGTAAACACGCGCTAACTGCCTCCTCTCGCCGACGCCGGCCGTCGTCTCCATCTCAGCCACCTCCGTCGCGCGTTCCAAGTTCCTACCTATCACGCGACCACCGCGGCCGCCGCCGTCTCCACCGCCGTCTCCGCCGCCACTGCCACCATCGTCGCTGCCGATCTCGGTCGTGCCGCCGCGCCACGCCGCCCGTCTCTGCACCTCCATCACGACCGGTCGACCGTCTCGTCGAACTCGTAAACGACTCACTTTGGCGATCGCCTGGACGAGGAGACCGTAACGCGACCGCGCGCCGCTCAGCTATTCGCTCTGAGTCTCTCGTCCTGGATGCTCTTCAGGCGATCGTACGCTGCCGCGACGCGACGCCTGAAGCATTTCCCCGTTCCCCGTAGTACGATTGTCCTGATCCTCCATCGTGATCTCTCGCGATGCGATGGAACGTTTACTGGCGCTCAGCGCGAACATTCCTCGTGCGAGCTCTAGCGATCGCTATCGACGACTCGCGCTAATCGTGCGAACGGTAATGAACGAGGTACTTTACTCTTTCTGTATTTTAAACGTATATCTATAAAAGCATCTTAGCACCTTCCAAGTATCCACTAATGTTAACGATACGTGTTAAACCTTATAACTTTTCAATCGTTGCTACAACGTGCTGAAACTTTTCATCTTTCCGACAGCAAGGTGATTACATGACGATTCCTTTCTCCCTCTCTCTCTTTCTCTCTCTCTTTCTGCCTCTAACGAAAGAGGTCGAATTTCCTACGTTAGCAAACATATACCTCGATAAATTCTCATCGGACATACCGCGTCTTACGGCTCGCTCTCGTGAGAAACAAAGATGGCCGTTGATACGGCCATACGCGAGAAACGGTGCGTTTTGTGTGCCCGGTCGATTAGCGTTGCGGTGCGAGTTGTTTCGCTTCCTCGTTAATAAGAGAGCTTGTAGCTTCGCGTTTCCCTTCCTCCTACTCGTTCGCGCTTTCTTGTCCCCCTTCCCATCTTTTTTCACCATCGACTAATACGCGCGATTCGAGCCGCACGCATAATCTTCTCATGGCTGAACTCGAATAACTCCGCGGACACGGTAGACAATGCCTCCGCTGTTTCTGCGTGGGAGTATATTCTCTCATTCCTGGACGCGCGCGAAATGTCGAGGCAGCTCTGTATTATACATTATACGTGTGTGTACATACGCATGAACGCGAGAATCCCCTCGCGGCTTCGTCCGGCAATCACGGATATCAATCACGGCGACGACGCGATGTCGTGCCACAGCTCACAGGTCGGATATCATTCGTGAAAGTTAATTGACTTCGCGCACGGCATTAATCTCATTAAACGGCCTATCCGCATACAATATGAAATCAAACTCGGTGAAGCCGAGGGGATGGGTATAAGAGATCTCGATCCCTCGGGCGAAAGGCATTAATACCCGTTACGATCCTCTCTCATGGCCGGCTCTCTCGCCAGGGCATACACAGCCGTATGCACGACGCGACGCGACGCGATGCAACGAAGCGCGATTCGATCGTGCAGCCGTGTTTCTTCGCGCACGCCCCACCATTCCGCTGTCCGCTTTCGGAGCCATCCGTCCCTTCATTATTTACGTCTTGATTTATTATAATCGAAGCGCGCTCACGTAGCTCCGTTTGATCCATACCGAGGTAAGAGACTCCCGTTCCTCTTTTTCTCGCCCTTTCTTTCTCCCTTTCCTTACTTCTCCGCTCCTTCAACTCTCTCTCTCCTCCCTCGCTCTCTCATTCTCCCCCTCTCCTCTCTCTCTCACTCTCTCTCTTTCTCTCTTTGCTCGTTTGGAGACAGTCCTTGCCTGTGCATTTCTCTTTCGCGCATATCGCTCGGCACAAGAGAGAGAGAGAGAGAGAGAGAGAGAGAGAGAGAGAGAGAGAGAGAAGGGAGGACTGAAAGAGTGGACCACGAACAAACGAATGCCACTTAGAAGTCGTATTTTACGTCAAACGTCGCCAGGTTAATCGATCCCGGCGCATCCTTTCGCACCGCGTAATTTTATCTCTCGTTCGTGTCGGGACAGGCGAAAACGACCGTGGAATTTCTTGACTTGTATTAACCTTATCCCTCAGTGACGTAGCTCGTAAGCTCTGCGACATTGCCACCCTCGACGCGACTTTCAGCTCGGGTGGTGAGAAACTTCGACACGCAATTCCAAGACTTTCGTCCACAGTATCGTTATTTGATTGAACCTGTTTTTTTTCCGTGTCTTTAAACGACGTCTTCTATCTTACGTGAACGATTTTCCGCCACTCCGAGGAGACGACCACGCTAACTACGCTACTGTACCGAATCAAATCATTGCCATTATATCTATAGGATTTTTTTATGACTGCCACACCTCCGAACATGTAGACAGAAGGATTCATCGCGACGACAGATAGCCAATATCAAGGTGTGGCTTCGCGCCGAAAGGATACGATCGCGCGCGCGCGCACGCGGCCTTTATCGCGATATCTCGCAATCAAATTGAACCGGCTACCGAATTAAATTGCAAAACGCGGGTCGGGGCGTAAATCTTCGAACGGAAGCGTCTCGTTACGATCCTGTTGCGCGTCGACGCGCAGGTGTGAGAAAAAAACGGGCACTAGGAGCAACGACACTGGGGAGATATTAGCTGCCGGCGATACGTCATTCGGCGAATCGTCCGGACGCGATAATAAAACAAGAGCGGAGCGATAAGATGACTAACGCGTTGGTTAACGCGAATTTATATTAGCCACCACAGGTCGGAGGTTTATTATCTAAATTGAATTAGCGCGCGCTAACGCGCCGCGTGGATTTTTGCATCGCGGGATGCGGCAAAAAAATATGTGCCTTGGAAGCCAGGTTCTTTAAAAAGTTACACACTCGGCGGATCGACGTGCCCCGATCGATAGCTTCGTCATCGACCGCCGGCATGGCATATTTGCATCGTATACGTTCTAGATTCGGACAATTTGTCGTCGTGCAAACGTTACTTTGTGCAGAGGCCGATCACGGACCGTGGTCGGCCACAGTCAGCCCGTGAAATTGTGCGCCCGACGTTTCGCCAATCGGTTTCTCTCCCGTCGACGTTTACGAGCGAATTAACCGCGAGTAACGAAGGGGTGCGACGGGTGCGAGGTGCGCTGCATTTCCGGTTCCCGTCTCGCCGCTCGTCTCGGAGAATCGAAGATAGGCGACGATATTTACGCTCGAATGTCAGAAATGATCAGAATGTTTTGTTAAAGAAATATCGTCATTATCAATGCATTCAGAAAAATTTATATAATTGTTTGGTGTATCCATCTTTTGCCAAAAAATAATTAATAATAATAATAATAATTTAGCAGTGGTTACTTATATTTTCTTAATTCATTCAATTAAAATAATATAATTCCATTTACTAAATTACGTCTGAAAAAGTCCGTTTCTTCTCCGGTATAGAAGAGACGCTTCCGCGTTTCTCGATGAACAATTAACATCTACATCGCGGCGTCGCATGGTTATAAATGCGTCACGATCGACCATTTCGCGATCGATTCCCACGTTCACGAGCAATCCGCGTGACCGCGACATAGATTATTCGATTTTATGTATTTTTTGAATTGGCAACCGCGAAAGAAGGGATCAACGTGACAGGGTTACAGAGTAAACCAGAGGCCCTTTCGGAACATTTAAAGGGTTTATGGGCCACGGATGGATGCGTTGGCCGCCCACAGAGGGCTTTCGAGCGGTCTCCGGCTTGAGAGGCAGAAAGATGTTGAGGCAGAGAGACGAAAACGAAACGACGATAGAGCGAAGACCGTGGGCAAGCGAGGGAGGGAGGAGAAGGATGGGAGGTGGAAGGGAGAAGTCAAAGTCAGTTGTCGGAGATTATTAGGCGGCCGACATAAAACGTGCTTAGGTGCGATTTAATATTTCCAGCTACGAGCATAAAATCCGACTCTATCGAGTCTCGCTCTTGGGAGAGAAAGAGAGAAAGAGAGAGAGAGAGAGAGAGAGAGAGAGAGAGAGGGAGAGAGAACGAAAGAGAGGACGCAAAGGGACCACGGAGTATTTCGTTTCTTACATTTCTTTGTTGACGCCGACATCATGGAGAGTCTACCGCCTCCTTCTCTCGTGTAAACTCTTACTTCTTTCGTCGTAACGAGTCTTGATTATTCTTAGAGATTGTTTTCACAATTTCATTTCGGTGCGGCGTTCGCGTAGGAGGCTCGTGGAAATCCATTCACTGGCTTTTAATAGGTCGATTTCATTTTGTAATGGAAATATTGTATGGTAAGATCTAGTCGATGACCTCGTTCGGCTCGGACGTTAATAATTTGTCATTACTTCATGCACATATGTACACGAATACGATATTTCTCGGAAATGTAATTCTAATGTTTTCCAATTTAATGAAATAAACAAAAGACAAACGGGGAGAAAGAGCTACGAGATAAGGACGAATCGTTGGAAAAACGTCAATGATCTCTCTCGGAAGCTTCGTTCGAGGCTAGATCCGTTCAAAGAAACGCGAGTGGATACGAACGGAACCTCATTCGGATTAGAGCTGTCCAAGGACAACGGATGGGTCTTTCTCTTCCCGCGAGGCGATATCGGTGGGATAAAGCCGATTGATTTCGCCCCTATAATGGGAATTCGCGAAGTGGATCCTCATCCACGTTATTTCGAGAAAGCGACTCGGTCCGGATAGTGTCAATCGGTTTTCGCCCCGTATTTTCTCGTTTCCCGCAAAGCTAGCGGTTATATCCGTGTGGTATTTTTACTCCATTTATCAGTTTTATCTTATTTTTATTCGACTATCATTTACGGATACAACTACTGTTTGTAACCCAGAATCAATATCTTTGCGATTTCATGGAGTGTACTTTATTTTCTCGGAACCGTAGCACTTTCCGGAGGTTGTAATTATCGGACGTCTCTCTGTCTCTCTCCCTCGGTTTCTCTTTCTCTCTCTTGATTGTTCCATTACATATAAATGTCTGAATGCGACGCCAACCAAGACACGAGCAAAAACGGATAAAAGACAGTCTTCCGCCAATCTGCACGATGTAACAGACATATCTCACATTTCTATCCACAGTTTAGAAAAGCGCATTTTCTTACGTTTCTCTTCACCTTTTTAGGCTATCTTAAGTGCTCTTGCACTGATTTAAAACCCATTTCATTTGTCAAAGATACAGTTTTACTGATGGACTGACAGAGATCTTCTTCTTTATTAGTTCTCCATGCACAGCTCCCACCTATCGTTTTTTACGCAACTTCTTAACGCCTTTATCGTCGTGTTTGTTTAGAATCCTTAAAGAATTCTTTTCCAAGGAGACAGTCCGTCGACATATGTCGCGTCGCGTCTCGGAGCGTGGAGCGATTTGAGATGCGACGCGATAACCGGCTCGCGGGTGGAGGTTACTGGGCGTAGCGAGAAGAGAGAGAAAGAGAGAGAGAAGGCCGGGCTTCTCTCGGGCCACTCTCGTTGTTCTGGACGTTACGGAGATTTTATAGGAGCGTAACGCACCAGCGGCATTGTACGCGCCGCTCGACGTCATAATGATTATAATTGCCTTTGCTATCTTTAATGTCCTGGAAGCGGGTAATGGTAGCGACTATTATGGCCGCTCGTATAACCCGCCGCCGATCTTGATATCCCTACTTAAAGTTCGCCATTTCCAACGTCCACCGGATATCTTCCTATGCTTATCGCCGGCGAATCGAGCCTCTGCCCCGATTTTCGTTCTCATCAAGCGCGCTTTTCGCTGTCGGTTAAAGCTATTCATCGCCAACTTACGAGCGTCTTATATACTTTTATATTAATATTAACCTTCTTTGATTATACGTACGCGTATATGCGCCTAAAATACTTTACGTCCGAAAAAAACTTCTACATAATAAAATTTCTTGTCGTCATAATTGCATCACACCGCATCATTCGCGCTTTAACGATCTCTCAAATCTTTTGAAAGAGCAAATACGACCATCGGAGGAAACGAGCGATAAAATTTTTATCTCTCTTCTCACGTTCGTCGTTCAAGCGAACCTGCCGCGGAATTTGCACGGTCGAACGAGCTGGCGTGCCGAGGAATTATTTAATAATAATCCGATCACTTAAAGGAATCCCTCCCTTCCCTCCCTCAAGGATATAGATTTTGGATATTTTCAAGTATATATATCTCGCGAGATTTCAGTCTCTTAATTTATCTTTTAATTATATCATAATAAGAGCGATAATTAATACTGAATTTTAAATTAAGACTCGCGAATATATTAATATATTAATTCTATCGCAATCCTAATGCAGAAGTCGGTTGTTAAATCAATAATTTAGCATTATCATTAGCGTAACGAGAATGCCGGTGTGTCCTCGCGCGATGTCATTTTTTTTTCATGGCTGTCCCTACGCTATTATCCGGTATCTCGATCTCGAAACTCGAAAGGAAAAGTCGGAGCGCATTACGTAAGGCTGCGCCCGCTTCCGTTCGCCTCGAGACGCACCCTTAAAAAGGGTTTACGGCCGGAAGTTGATCCCTTGCGTTCGCGGGGGCGGATGCGACGCGACGGCGTATCGCCCGCACGAAGCTTTTCAAAGTACACGGACCCACGGCCAATTACGTAATTAAGATAATAAGTCGGCGAGGTGTAGGTCCAGGCTTGACGTTCTCTTTCCCCTCTCTCCCTCCTTCGAGGCTTGGCGGGTATAGAAATTTCATAAATTATTATTATCCGTTTCAGGGGATCGTGAGATATATTGTTAAAAATATCGCAATATTGTATGTTATATATACAGAGTGAGTTTTATTTCGTGTGCCAATTATCTTCGTCAATTATCTCAGAAAGTATTGGTTTATTGGAAAAATGTTTCAGATAAAAGTTGGAGGGTTCGAAGGGAGCCAATAGACGATCTTCTTAGATTTTGGGTCCGGGGCCTGTGTTGAGCCTAGTAGGGCTCAAGTCAAACTTTTTTAATGAAAACCCCTATTTTTTATTGTATCCTCTTTTTCTACTAAATTTAAACAACTTTTGTCTGCAACATTTTTTTATTTGCCTTTTTGAGATACTTAAAGAAGAAGTTGCCAAGTTTTCCTTGAATATCTTCAAAAGTATAAGGCAAATAAAAAATTTTTCAGACAAAAGTTGTTCAAATTAATTAGTAGAAAAAGATGATACAATAAAAAATGGGGATTTTTATTTTAAAAATTTAACTTGGGCCCTACTAGACCCAACACTGGCCCCGGATCCAAAATAAGATCGCTTATTGGCTTTCTCCGAACCCTTCAACTTTTATCTGAAACGTTTTTCCAATAAACCAATATTTTCAGAGATAATTGGTAGAGATAATTAGTACACGAAATAAAACTCACCCTGGTATAACGTACAAGAGATTTTTGTTTGCAATAACGACATGAATACCTATTTCTATATTTATTACTATAATATTTCACGTTATGAGAACAAAGTAATCGACGCTCTTTATCCTTCAACCGGAAGAAAGCGAACTATCTCAATCTCTGACGCGGTGGAAAAAGTCGCGCATCGATAATCGTTGCTCGTAAAGCTAGCGACGTGTGCCGCGCTAAGTGCTTGTGAGAGAGAGAGAGAGCTCTTCTTGCTCTCCACATTCGTCTCCTCTATCGCGTTTCGCGTCTCGAGGTCGTAAAATTCATCGCGCGATGGTCAAGAGGCCAGAACGAAGAAGAGTTAGAAATCGGTTCGACGAGATCTTTAACGTCGGGAAGAGCGCAATTCGTGACACATTTGCCGTAGGTGTCCCACTTCCTTTCAACCGTATTAATATTCAAGAGAATATTAATCACGAGAATATTAATATTCTTCAGTGAGCTGAAAGTCAAATTTGCGAATTGACCATCCATTTATTGTAGCTCGCAATCAGTAAAATAAAATCGCAAACGTCTTTAGGGCTCTAATTTATGAACGAATCCACGAGTCTTGACGTTAAGAGAAGATGATTAAAATTCGTTGATTAAAATTTTCAAGGAATCGCTCTGTTCATCGAACGCGATCATTACCGGACATTCTTGCGGGACGCACTCTGTGTGCATACACACCTCGGTCGCATATAATCACGGCATCTTCGAGTCCGTTAACGTTACTAAGCGCGCGTACATCGATCATCGGCAAAGTTGGCTCTTCCCCGTGGTTGCCCGGGACGAAAGTCGTCCGATCAACCGGCGGTCGTATCAGGAATTATTATTCACCCGGCCGTCAGTGGATGAGAGAAGGAGAGGGCGGGGCTGCCGGCGCATGCATCATCGAGAGCAAATTCCGTTGCCCCGTCTTTATTTTACCACGGTAGTGAGGTATACACACGGTATACACACGGGCGGCATGTAAGGATACGAGCGAGCGAAGAGAGAGAGAGAGAGAGAGAGAGAGAGAGAGAGAGAGAGAGAGCTGCTCTTCTCCCCTGATCCTCACGTGGCCGCCGTCAGTCCGCTTAACTGTAGATCAATCAATATACCTCGCTTGAACCCTCAGCCTCTATGCACCGTCCCCTCCTCCCTTGCCTTTTACTTCGTCCTCTCCCTCCGGCTGCCCCTAACGAGCTCATCGCTCGTGTAGCCAAAGAAAAAACACGAGAAAGTAGTACAAAATGGCCCTTGAGAAATGCTGTCCGTCCATCCGTTCGTTTCTTCGTTCCTTCGTACCTACGATACGCTCCTACGTCGCTTCGTCTCATCAAGGGTTGCGGACGAGATCGACTGGAGGGAGGGCGAAGGGGTTGTCGCGAAAATTGAGCGAGAATAAATGTTCCTCTCTCTTTCTCTCTCTTTCATCGATTAACTTGGATTAACGATCTACTGCACGTGGTAGCGATTGCCAGGCACCTGCCACTGTACGCGCGAGAAACCGCCCGTTCTACACAGCTGTACAAGCGCGTCGCGTCGCGTCGCGTCGTGCGTGCATACTGCACATATTTCGTTTTGTCGCCATACATCTCGTGCGCGCGGCATTTTTTCCCGTGACAAGCGTCGACATTTACGTCTTCACATGGGCGTTGCGGTTTGACGTATTACTTAACATTTCTGCATCGCATCGAGCAAGCATTGCGGTAATCTCTCATTAATTATATCGTCGCTAATAAAATGCGAAAACCGTGAGATAGAATTTGGATGGTTAGTTTGACTATAGACAGTTAATTAGCCTTTTCACATTAAAATAAATACTTGATTGATTTAGATATAAAAATGTTTTAATATAAAGAAAAAAATGTGAAAAAACTTTGTACAATTAAATGAACGGGTATTGAGTATCGATTGAAGTTCGAGCGAGAATAATATATCGCGCTTTTGCAATTACTTTTATTTTATTGTTACTTTCATAATCCGCGGGCAGTCTAGGCGGGGAAAACTAGATGGGATAGACGGTGAGCGTAAGGCGGCGTATTAATTATTATTCGCCCTTGGGGCGAGATAGTGTTGCGAAACACCGCGCGATTAGTTGAATGAAATTTATCGTCGCGGCAAACGTGCGGAGTCGAGTCGAGTCGAGTTGAATTGCGAAGAGCGGAAAGAGTCGGAAGAGGAAAAGGAACGAGCCCGTAGTTGCTTGTCGAATGGAGCGTTTAAGGGATGTAGAAAGCGCCAGAGAAAAAGAGGATATAAAGAGAGACACTAGGAGAAGAGAAAGCGAGGGTGTACGGGGCTCATATTATAAAAGCAATTAGGAGGTCTCAGATTAGATATAGCACATCGTACATAACAAATATGATAATACGGGCCGCGCCAGCCCGAAGGGGGTTTGGCTTTCGTACGGTCTCGGCGAGGGTTTCGGGTTATGAGGCAGGTTAAACGGAATCATTAATAATCGGAGCTAACTAATCTGCCTGTCGCTATGAGCACACTTGTTTCACTCCTGTTTTTATTACCACGCCGCGAGCTAACGTTTTATTCTCCCGATCGGGACGAGGGGAGCATTGCGAGGGGGGGGGGGGGGGGAGAGAAAAGTATTTGCGCGATTACAAATGCGCACGCGACACAAAAATGTTGATTGTCGGTTAATTACATCGAATTGTACTAGCCGTACAACCGACAAAAAGTTCCTGTCGCGTATGCTCTTCAATTATAGGTGTAATTTGATAATGCTATACCGCGTGGAATGGAGATGTATTCATCATCGTGCGCAAGATGTCCCGTCGTTACATCGATGTCTAATTTCCGTAAATATATCGCGCAGAAAGAGGCGTTAGTGGCAGGACTCGTACATACATCGAGATGTATTATTTGTTTTGTACATTACGACGAGATTTATTTATTTTTATTTCTTTCCGTTTCAGTTGTACGAGCTGGACGATTCCGCCGAACGGAAGGCATTCCTCGACAACCTCTTCAGTTTCATGCAGAATAGAGGTGAGTCTATCAACGGAATAATAATTACCCCGATGTATTCGATGAAGCGATCTAACGTGAAAATAATGCATGATGCTTGGTGCGATGCCTGTGAAAAAAAAATGGTAAAATAACATAATGGAGTTTATATTACAAACATTGATTGTTCCCGTGACGCGTTTACAAGAGAGGACGACTCTTACACTGATAAAAATTTTCTCAACGAGAGATTCTTTCGTTACTTGCCAACTTTGCGGAGACGAGAATACACCGCGAATGTTTTGCAGGTTCAAAAGTAAGAAGATGCGCGCTCTATTCACACACACATTCGTACATTCATAATTTATATTTAACTCACTCATACTCCGTCATACGTTTGATCACGCGCTACTCCTACCGTGTCGCATCTTTTAGAAAAATACGCCTGAGACACTTGGAACTCGATTAAAAGAAGCTTGAAAGAGTAGGCGGGGTAGACGTATTCTTCAAAGAAGACGTAATATTCCGCAAATTTGTTTAGATCCGCCGCCGTTTGAATTTGTCGACCGTTGAGAAAGATACACACATGCGTGACTGGCGCGACCCGCATCTCGTTTCCTGCACACGTGGATTTTCGTAGCCGGTACGTCCGACCGCGCGTCGTAAACGTCCACGTGGTTAAAAGGTTCGATAACACGTTGCATCTGCTCGGCCACCGAAAGCACCGAAATTAGAATCGACTAGCGTATAGCGGAACAACGCCCGTGAAATCGCACATTTTCTCACGCGCGCGCTTCCGCGCGATTAGCGTAGGTATATATGTAATATACGCGCGTCTTTCACCCGCACGACAGAGACGGGAGTTCGAAAGACTCGAGAATATCGTAATTAGCGCAGTCGCGACTTCTCGCGCTTTAGCGCTATTCTACGCCGCCGGTGAAACTTTTTTAACGGTTACAGAAGGGAGATTGATCCGCGGCGAATCGCGGCGGCCGAGCGTTAGACGATGAACCGGAAACGTCGGGCTCTAATTATAAACATGGCGACTCAGTCCATCAATCAAGCCCGCCAGTGATGCGTCAGTGCCTTCTGTTCTTTTCCCTCTTTTTCTCCGTCTCTCTTTCTCCCTCCATCGTTTCTCTACGAACTTTGTGGCGCAACTTTGAGTCCGAGACGATGCTATTATTATGCCTCTACCTCCCTAGCGATAATTAGAGTAGATTGGATCAACATATCCGTCTGTCTCTTTCCAGTCGTCCCTCCGTCGAGCGTTGGTATTTTACGAACGGTAATTTGGTACGATAAAGAGCTGCTAAGGTGCTAAATGATCGTTCGGAAAGTGATAACGCCTGGCATTGACAGACTCTTACGTAACGCGTGAAACCTGATCAACTTTAGTTGCGTCATCGGATTCGAAAAATATCGATGGGATTTTTAATGCAAAAATTTTAAGAGGTAACAAAATTGGGAATGTATGAACGATAGGATCGATCGAGTGGGGATGATGAGATATCACGATGATCGCGACCGTGAAGCAACGAATAGCGTCGTTTATTTTGCGGGTTATTATACTTCATGAATGATAATAACGAGTCGACGATCATAAATCCTCGAGGAGATCAATGCCGATTGATCTTTCGATTCGCTCGTAACGCGGTTCGATTAAAATCGCGGCGAAGAAAAAGAGAAAAAAGAAGAAGAGAAAGGGGGAAAGAGAGGTATCGAGCGGTCCGCGTATCTCGATGTCTCGCGGGTAAAAGCTCGGGCCTACGTAGAACGTGGGCAAGGACCCGGGTCGGGTCCCGGGACCGGGCCCTCCCGCGGGCTGCGTTATTGTGCCCGACGCGCCGCTGCCCCACGCACGCAATAATTCAACACTAACGTAACGCATAACACCTTACTACGTCCGTAGATATAAAACACCATTCATCATGTTCGGGTATATTAGTCCAGCCACCACCAATTTGTGTTTGCTATCATCGCGCGCTCCGGCTAGGCGCTCGGCTTTTTAGATATACAAACGCGCGGACAAATTAGCCGATTATCGCTTCTGACGGCGGTAGTCCGTATCTTCTTCCCACGTGCGACAACTTCGTGCGCATTCCTAAAAAAGTGACTTTTTCTGTCATGTGTTATTTGTACCGGGACGTTTTTTTTTTTTTTTAGGAAAATTTTATCAGTAATAACGAAATAATTATTTATACATATGTAGGTACTTACGTATAAAAGCTTATTATTCTATATGCGTTTAAGGCAAGTACCACGTACGTTTTGGCCAACTAATCGAGATGCTTATTTAGATGAAAAAAATCATTCGGCGGAACGACGAAGACAAATGGGCTTCTTCACAATTTGAACACTGCAAAATATCATCGCTTAGTTTAAAAAGATTGATAAATAAGTCGATACATTGTAGTGCTTTTCAACAGAACAAATGCGATACTCTATTTCGTTGTATCTTTTCTATGCTATTATATTTTCTATCTATTATATAGATAACGCTCACGATAATAAGATCATTTATCGATAATGCGTACGATATCTATCGGAATAATAAACATAAGGCTATAGAAATCATCAACTTCACGAGAATAATTTAGATTGCATTTTAATTGATAATTATATTTCTTGTTTGTATACGTATGTGTGTGTGACAAAAATGATATATGAGGAATAAAGGAGGCCGTATAAAAAAAAAAAAGTATAAAGCCAATGCCGCGCGGAATT
The DNA here is from genome assembly GCA_035220575.1 of Temnothorax rugatulus. NCBI lineage: Eukaryota > Metazoa > Arthropoda > Insecta > Hymenoptera > Formicidae > Temnothorax > Temnothorax rugatulus. Next base: position 975,728 of record JASTWL010000019.1, on the reverse strand, counting down.
TTATATTAGCATCGTATTTATTTTATACTTTGTATAACACACGCGGGAACTTCTTTTCGGGGAACTTATATCTTTTAATGCCCTTTAAATCCGACGTGGTAATAGATATTACTAAGGTCGTTTCACAACAAAATGTCCCACCCGTTTCGAACCCGCCGCCGCGACGAGGTATTCGTATATCAAAAGCGCCGACGAGGCACGCGGAACGCACAAATTCGCGCAAGCGGAACATAATTTACCTCGATATTGCCGCCGAATAGCGGCGAGAACCGGTTCAAGAGAGGACTGCGTAACCCTTGAACGATCTAGAAAATTTTCTGACGGGGGACACCGCGGATTATTCGATCAATCTTACGAGCAACATTGAATGAGATAAATAAGAGACAAGAGACAGATGACGTACGTGCAAATTGTGATTGAAATAGATTACTTAATTGTATTAATATTAATTATACTTTCCGCGTTTGCAGGATAATTCTTTACCCTCCGTCTGCATACTCCGTTTTTTTTACCCTCGGAGTGTATACGTGGGTCTATTACATTTGATGCTATTTTTCCTTACTTTAAAGTATTTTAAAAAATCTGAAAAAATTCACAAAACGTCTGTCTATACTTGTAATAGACGATTTTATAGTCATTTTGATAAACATCGTTTATTTAATACTTTTTAGCAGGCTTGCAAGTTTTACAGTTATCATTTTGGCTCGGACACCGTAGACCCACATATATAGACGGAGGGTTAATATTTTAAGAGATGAATTTAGCCCAAAATAAGAAAAGAAGTATTATACAAACGTAGGTCGGTTTAGGCTTTATTTTTCGTGATATAGTAAATTAAGTTACAGTGAATTAATAATGTTCAAAAAGTTTCGTTTTCCTCTGTAAAGCAGTGTCTATACTGAAAGAAACGGTTTTACTGAAGTATCTAAAAATACAAAATTATTTTCAGATCTGTATCTAGTTAAATTTTTAGATATTTCAGCAAAACCGTTCTTTCCGTGTACAATGAGAATTAAGGCATAAAATTTAAGAGCTTTAAGCCTTAAACCGTAAGAAATTGACCAATCACAGTCGAGTATTCTTCTCACATTCGACTCTGATTGGTCAATTTTTTACGGCTTAAGGCTCAAAAATCTTACGCCTTAAATTCTCATTGTAGACCTCGCTTTATGCGTGCTACGGCGCATTAAAGCCAAAATAAGGGATATTGGCACGTCAAGTCACATCGAAATCCATGAGGCTTTCCTTTTTTCCACTCTTCTGTCACTTTTTCTTTCGCAGCTGGCGTGCGCGAAAACTGGACTTCGCGCGCTACGATTCGCGCGAGGAAAACATTCTTTATTTATCGCACATATTGCTAACTCCGCTCCGAAAGACCGACCGTTATAAATCCCAACCCATTTAATATGCAAATCTCCGACACCTCCGACAGCCCGAGGTCCGCACATTTGCTTTCTTTTTTTTTTTCTTTTCCACCACGAACGAGTTTCAATCGCCGATGTAATTCATACTCGTGGCGGACGACTGCGCGAGTGGTGCCATTCTCTTTGTCGAATACGTTATTATCTTTACTTCCCTCTCTGTCGCTTCTTCTCGACTTGCCGTTCACATATTATATTCATGTATATTTGCACTGCCGCAAAATATGTACAGAGATATAAGAATGTAAAAAGATTCTACAAATCAAAGGCGATATCATCTTTTTCGCATTAAATATTTACAGGAATTAATTTGCTAACGCTATATGTATTTCAATGTACGAGATGACGACACAGATAATTCTCTTAAAATTAAGATACATCTTTAGTATAGAATAAGAGAAATCCAGCATTTTATGCGCGTATGTACGAGAGGGAGAAAAGGTAACGATATAATATGAGAAAAATATGAACGTTAAAATAAGGCAGTGACTATTTCTTTTTGTTTCGTCGACGCATATAAAAAGTGCTCAATCGAAAGGATGCATTCGAGTGAGTTGATCGCACGGCGTTCGCAAGCACGTCGCCGAGTCTGAAAGTGCGTTTGCAAGTGCGGACTGCGGAGCTGCAATGCTGCATCGCGTTACGGCCCGGCCGGGCCGGTTCAAGAAAAATGCCTTTTTACTCGGCGGCAGCGCGGGTAACGCATTAACGCGGAGAACACGTGTTCGGCACGAACACTTTTCGCTACACACTTGTGAACACGCACCGCGTACGTGACGTCTGCATACACAAGATATTACATAGGTTTTCATAGGTGCGCTCTCGTCCTCCGATTTTTTTCTTCCTTTCCCTCCCCGCGGGAAGGGGTACAGTACACGTCGCGGCGTCTCGTCGCTCGTCACTTCGCCGGGCTTGAACTCCAAGCTAAACGCTCCGCGTTTCGTGCGGACCGTAGATTAAGGAGGGAATCGGAAAGTGTAAATAGGAACCACCATGAAATTGAGCAGCCCGCCGAGCGAAATCCACGCTTAATAGTTATCGTGCCGCGCAGCCGTTACTTTTACTACCTTTTAGTACCTTCCGTTCATTTCGCATGCGCCTCGTCCACGCGGATTCGCGCATACTTAGTGCATCGCACGTCTTACATGCGAATAAGTCTCTCTCGAGTCCCGCGTCCCCCGCGCGCGCGCGCGCACAGAACATATTTTTCCATTGTGCAACTAAAGGAGAGAGACGACGGTGATTCGCCGGCGAGCTGACACACGAACGCACGATTCGCCGTCCCCCGTTTCCCTCCCATTTTCTTATTATTCGATATTTTGTGCCGGGAGCACGTTCGTATGCCGTTACTCGGTAACTGCACGCCGTCACGGCATATTGCAACTAGTTTGAATGTTTGACTTTGCCTTGCAACAGCGAAAGCAACGTTCCTTCGCGAAAATAGTTGTTTCTCCTCTCTTTTGCGCGCGGCTCCCGCCACCCCCACCCCTCCCCCTTCGCCTGCGGTACCGTGCGCTTGGCACCGATGGCCTTGGTTATTCCCAATGCAAATTAGATAACGACCGACGCTATTGGAAATTTGTTAAATCAGTTTACGTGCGAATCAGCTTCTCGAAAGGCGATGATGCGCTTCTTATCAAACGATTGCTATAACTCGTTAATCCTTCGAGCAGAACGAACATATTTAGGTGGTCCCAAAAGTTCTTTTCGTTCTTTCACTAGAAATTAATGCAAAATTTTTAATTTGTTGAAATATACATAAAAGCCTCATAATGTTATTTTTTAAATGTTTTTAAATGATTTTTAAAAAAATACTGATCGAGATAAGTTTTAATGTCATTCAAGGAGCCGAATTTTTTATGACAAAAGAATTTTTTTAAAGAAAGGAGCAAGTAGTAGTCAGAATGGGCGAAATTCGGACAGTAAGGAGGATGGGATAGTACATCACAATCAAACGGCGGCGACTTGTTTCGACTTGCGACCGGTCAAAGAAATACGCCAAATTTCTCTTCTGGTTCTTCATCTTTCGGAACGCACCGCAGGAGACCAGGAAGGACACATTTTTTAATGCACAAACGCATTGTCGGGAAGTTAAAAGGTGAACGAACACCGAAATATCGAAGAGCAGACCGACCTATACGTTCACTTTCCATCGTTGCTAGCAAAGTCATGCGCGTGAATCAGGAAAAGAACTTGTGGGACAGCCTAGTACATTTACGTTTTCAATTCTGCGGCAAAGCAGCACTGATATTAACTTACGAACAAAAAATAATACGACGAACGAGACTACTTGCAATCTGATTTTAAAAGTGAGTGATTTTAAATGGTAATACTCCGGATGGTCGGCTAGCGCAACGAAAACTCAGAGGATTTACATAGCGCGACGAACGATGTCGCGAGGGGAAAATGTTACCGCTAACATCCTACAGATTTCAAGGAACTCGGCGCGTTATTCACGACGGGCCTTTATTATGTAATAAAGATCAAAATTCATACGTGTTACAACCTTTACCGAGAATCGATCTTCAGCCGGTCCAAAGGGACGCCTATAAAATCGTCGGAGCAAGGCGCGTCCCGGGTCGAAAAGGCAAAGCGGATATGTTCACTTGGGAAACTGTGGAATCGCGTGAGGACGCGAGGTTCGGTCGATTAAATCGACGGAATCTAGACGCGCGCAGCTCAGACGGGCGTTATACGCGAGATTACCGCGGTCCCTCTCCTTACCTCTTTAACACCTCCGTTTATACCTCTATTTGTATCTCGCACCCGCTCCAATGTCGTTTTATCGTCTTTACGACCTTGTCGAGCAAATCGACGAGCCGGTGTCGACATCCAAGCAACGACGATGACCGGAGAAAGAGAGAAAGACATGGAGAAGGAGAAAGAAAGGGAGGGAGGGAGAGAGGAAGAGAGAGTCAATCCATGCACCCTGTCCATAAACAGTCGGTCTCGGATACCTCTATAAAACGAAATAAAGTCCCTATAGCCCGTGCCCGTGTATCGAATACCGGGGGACGGGTATTGTTCGTGCACGGGTGATGGATTTCATCTCTGACGGATACCCTCGACCCGTAAACCCCAGACCCTGCTTTTCTTCGAAGCGCCACCATGGAGCCAGTACAGATAGATTTGAGGCTTTTTTTCAATAGACCTCCTTCGATGAAGTCCTTTCTTGGTCGTCGAAAATCGCCCGCCCGCCGCTTTCGGAAGGTCTAATACCCGTAGGGGGGGGGGGGGGGGATTATTCGGATTAGAGGCCACTTTTCTCTGCATCTCTACAGGTAGCACTCGCACTCGACAAGAAGGAAACACAGTACCACCGATGAACAGACTTTATATCCGATCCAAGCGATCGAAAACGGTTGCAATTTTTATACGTACGTTCGCGTAAATTGAATCGCGAATAGTAGAAGGTACCGCTACTAAAAGGGCCGTCCCATCAGTATTATTTTTTAATAGCAAAGTGTAGTTCAACCGCCCTACCGATTAACCGTTCACCTGTTCGCTCGATAAACCTTTCGTGACCGTCGTATTCGCCGTTCGTGGAAGTAACGTGATTAAGTTTTCTTATCGAATTTGAAGGATAGTTTATCGCATTTTAGCGCTAATTGGGTCCGCTAATGTATCTTCTTGGAAATAATAGAGAAAATAGAGGTAGAAAAGTAGAATTCTTTGATAAAAAATAAAACTTTCTTGCCTTGTGCAAATAACCCATGCAAATATGTATCTGTACAAATATGTGTACAAATACATACACAAATTGTATTACAATTTTCACGTATACAGTAAATAAATGTGTGTGTGTGTGTGTGTGTGTGTGTGTGTGTGTGTGTAAATAAAATACGTACAGAAAATAGGTACTGGTTGAATCTACCAGAATCTGGTTGAATTAATAGGAATTGTTGCATAACTAGAATTCTAGTTGCATTAATTGGAAGAATCTGGTTCGTTCATTTTCCACCAGACGTTCAATTAATTCAACTAGATTTTTTTTCAGTGTAGTTATACATTTGTTATGTATTATCAAAACGTCGCTAGTGCGACGTGGGCCAGCCTTGCTCTTCGCAGAAGTTTCGTGATAAATTTAATCGTAGCTCTCTAAAGAGGCGAGCAATCATCACTAATTATTTGGAATCCCAGAATAATGATGTACCCCCGCGCTGATTGATGCCCTGCGGCCCGTTGCAGCTAGGCTACGCAAAAATGACGCTTTCGTGCAGCAGAAACCCAAAACTCTTCAGACATTAATTATTATAATGTGGATTCGATGGTATTCGAAGCGGACCTTGACAGAGAGCGTGCATCCCGAAACCGGTAGCCTAAGACTCTATGGGTCATGAGAGAGATTCCACGAATTTTCGCATTTCTCTCTAATTGATCTTGAGGGATTTCTCGTTTTAAAAAATGCCTTCCAATTCGCTCGTGTAAGAAAATCAAATTGCACTTTAATAAGTTGTTATTTATACGCCGTCCGAGATGAGGTAGGTGTCGAAAAATTGAAATTGAGCGCTCGTGACGCTTCGCCCGCACGCGGAAAAATCGGCTTCACGGACGCAGGAATTCGAATCCGCTTGACCTTTGACCGTCGTGGATAATTGAATTTCTACCGCGCGTGTCTACGTGACAGTTATGGTTGGTAACACGGGAACGTTACACCTGTCCAATTAGTTATTCACTCGCGCGAGCGCGCGCGAGAGTTCGACCTACATTTTCCAGTAGCAGACAGGTGACCGGATGGCTTCCAGCATCCGAGAACCGAGAGGGAGCCGCCGGCTGCTCTCCGGCACGTTTCAGTGCTATAGATAGTGCGCACGCGAGCCATACGCGAGACGGCCCCGAATGAACGAGCGAGCGAGCGAGCGAGCGAACGGTCGAACGAAAAGCATTTAGCAGGATGACGTTCGCACATTCTAGACGTCCCGACGCCGGGCGTTCCCCGGGCGATCATCCGTTACGTTCTCGTGACGTAATTGTCGAATTCTTGTCCCAAGAGTCAGCCTTCGTTTACCAACGGACGGAGAGGCACGAGCTTCGACTTCCCGGTCCGTGGGTATCTGTCGGCATCGCTCGCAGTTGAAATTATTGTCTACCCCAGAACGTAAAGATTGATTTATGGAGATTCCACTATTATCTTTCGCGCTCGCTCCGACTCTCGGCTCACGTAGCTTCGAACCCCTCGCTCTCTCGATTAGATCGAATTAGAGCGCTGTTTTTGCAAAATCATTAATTATCGGGAGAACTGAAAAGTCGCTTTATTTCGCGGATCCAAGTTTTCAGCAGATTCGCTCGGGGTCTACCGATTAAATTGAAGAAAGGATAACCGACGTTGTCGCGCTTGTCGGCATTTAGCGCGAGTCCCTCGACGGGTCTGCGTACGTTTATTTTCACGCTCTGATGAAGGTAACGATTTTTTATGGGAACAAGCATAGTCATGCGGGTATATGCATTATTAGACGCATCGAGCACCGAGTCGCATCATAAACGTTATTCGTTGAACGATATCTCCGATCACATGCGACATAACGTAAGAGCGTGTAAGGGGGAAGTGGAGAGTGGGGTGGTGGAACAGCGAAAGCGGGAAAAGGATAAGATGATCCGAGCGGAAGAAGGACGAGCCGAGGAACGGATATCGCATTCTGCGGGCGGCGCGCGGCGCGCGATGCTGTAGCGTGGGAAGTAAAATACGACTGTTATAGACGGCCGACGGCCATTTCCATCCTGCCGCCTCGGTATTGGCGGGCCACTAAGTCTGAACTAATTTGCTTATTAATATTTCACAACAGCGCCAATCGCTCTGGGGGTTCGTGATGCATCGCCACTCTCCCTTTCCACCATCTCTCGCTCGCTCACAGCTTCCTCCCTAGTCGCCTCCCCTCTCTCCCTCTCTCTCTCTCTTTCTCTCTCTTTGTGTGTGCGTGTGTATGCGTGTGTGTGTGTGTGTGTGTGTGTGTGTGTGTGTGTGTGTGTGTGTGTGTGTGTGTGCCATCGGACGACCTTTCCTCGCCTCGTCCCTCTTGCTCGCGCGACTCTGAAAGGAGCCGCGAAACCTCTTCGGCTTTGTGCACCACGCGCGCACGATCGGGGCCCTTCGTTTCCCTCGTGAAAGAAAGCCTGGCCGCGTCCTACGCGGGCTTCTACACGCCTACACGTGTCTGCGGCCAGGTGGCCGTGGTTAAGTTTTCAGCGATCCCGAACACGCGCCGATCTTTATTACGGATTTATATGAGACCTCGCGTCGAGCCACGCGACGAAAAGGCCGTCACCGAGTGAACGATGACGGTCGACGAATGTGTAAAATGCGCGACGGAGATCGCCGGTCGGCGAATAATTTTCCGCAAAATTGCATTGTCAGTCATTCTGAGTCATGACCGAGGCAGAAGTGAAAATTCACGCGGACGACATCTTCGACAACGTACGTCCGCGTAAAGTGACTTGTCGTCGACGAAATACCTCCGACTCGACGAAACGAAAGTGCGAAATATCCCAGCTAGCAAGAGCTTCCCAAAAATATCTAAAAGACTTTAGACGTCCTTTAGACATCTCCCAAACGTCCCCGAGACGAAACTTTTGCTAGCTAGGATGCGATATAGATATTTCGCTATCGATCCGGCATATTACGTAGAAACGTGAAGACTGACTTATATAAATTGTTCTTTCTACGTTAATTTCCGTCTAACCATTCAAATCGTAAACTCATCAGAACGCAGTTAACCCCTTCGTTGGCAGGGAGAATTCGACAAAAAGTGCCCAAAATGGCAGGAAAATTTTTTATCCTGAAAATTTGTACCCTGGGGTTTTTGAGGGCGCTGATTATGAATCTGAACTTAAAATTCGAAAATTCAAAATGGCGGATCCAATATGGCGGACGAAAATACAAAAAACGGCTTGATTTGGATAAATCTTGGTACTTATGGGTTATTTAGGTTGCTGATTACGAATCTGAACTCAAAATTCAGAAATTCAAAATGACGAACCAATATGGCGAATGAAAATACAAATAATACAGATTGATTTAGATAAAACTCGGTACTCATAGGTTGTTTAGGTCACTCCATGTTATTGGATTCGCCATTTTGAATTCCTTCATTTTAAGTTCAGCTTCGCACTCAGCGACCCCAAAAACTCCCGAGTGGCAAATTTTATCCCAATCAAGTAATTTTTTGCATTTTCATCCGCCATTTTGGATCCGCCATTTTGAATTTGCAAATTTTGAAATCAGATTCGTAATCAGCGACCCCAAAAACCCCCGTGTAAGACTTGGATGTCAAATCGGAGCAAGTTAAATAGGAAAAAAAAGATTGACGCACTATTGCGTCAATGCCACACAGGGCACCGATTAATTTGACGCACTATTGCGTCAATGCCAACGAAGGGGTTAAACGATTCGAAGCCGCGTCCACCGCGCGAACGTAATCCAAGACGTTTTAACGAACAAACTTCATTACCACTTATGACGATTTATCCCGATGCGATTAACGTCGTTAAAGCCCAAAGGCGTATCAGCGAGTTTACGACCCCTGACGAATTCGCATCTCGCAATAGTCGCAATGGCCGCGCGGCTAAAGTCCCCGCGCCGCGGCCGCGCCGTGGAAGCCGAGGGGATTTGGGTCGTGACGGACGTGGTGCACGACGGACGTAAACTCTTATTCTGGCAGAATGACAAGTACGAATCGAAAGTTATTTTCGCCGGCTCGATATAGGTTGATTTATATCTGGCATCGGACAATAACGTAGCGTAGATTTCGCACTTTGGATGGCCGTTTTATAACCCCGAGAATAGCGGCGAGACGGTACGCGTTCGCGGAAGATTCGATAATTATTCCGCGCTAAATGTTACGGGAATAATAACGCGCGCCGTGCATCGTCGGTCGTTAAATTCTTTTACGGCCATTCGCGACAGCTCATTCCAGCGTGATTTCGCGTTATTACGATACCTATCTCTATACCCGAGGAACGCGCGAAAGTGCTCGAGTTTTGAGAGACGCGTCCAACTGTCATCCCGAGCGTCCGATCTTTTCCTCGTCACGACAACGGAATCAAGTTTGTCTTTCATATCGATTTTTCACTACTCGGCTCCTCGAATACTCTCGGGGGTCTTAATTTACGACCGGCATTCCTTTGCCCCGATGCGCGATCGTCGTTAGGTGAGAGACGTTTTATGTGGTGATTTATCGCTTTATACGCGACCCCTCGACGAGAGGTTGACGTCTCGACGAGATAATTTGCCAACTTGGCGCTTCTCAGGCGCGTCCCGCCATCCGCGGCTTCTATAAGTCGCGACGCGATAGCGGCGGCGACTTTCCGATCGGAAAGGCGATCGCCACCGCCCTCCTCGCCCTCCTCATAGCGAAATAAAGCCGTATGTGCGCGACCGGCCGTAGAGGTACGGCGCGCCGGTTAACGCGCCATTTTACGTCACATCAAAGCTTCGCCACATTGTTGGCAAGTGCCTCGGCGGTAATCTCGACTAGCCCACGTGAGCGTGTATATGTGGGAGTAGCCATGCGCGAGCAAAGGAACGACGACAGACTCGTCGTCGTTGCTGTCTTCTTCGTGGTCGTCTCCGCTATGAGAACGCCCGGCGGAACGGCCTGAACGAAGAGCACGACCGTAGAGCACGACCGACGTGTTCCACGAAGAGACAGGATCTCTCGTAAAAGACAATATGTCTGTCTGACGTCGCGCGTCCCTGTACTTGGATTCTAATTACGGCGTGACCGACTTCGAACGTAAACGCACATTTATCAAGCTTAATACGCAAGCTTAATAATATCGTACCCGAATTTGCAGGCGTAATAGATGACAATGAAAAAGAGAAAAAAAAACTGGAAGAAAGATACAGACATCTGGCACGCGAAACACCTGACATTACCTCGTCGCAAAAAGCATCGTGTCGAACGACGTGTTCGAATGTCGCGTTTAAATCCCCCCCTCGGCCGACTTAAAAAGTCGGCTTCGTTTGAGCAACCGAATCGTACACATGGCACCTCGGCGGGGCAAGCGTGCAAATCGGAGCTTGTCGTAAAATCTATCAAAGAAGCCGTAGAGCCGACGCCGCAAGCGAGCGCACTTTATCGCTCGCGATATTATTTGGAGATTTTATTGTCGTCACGCAACCCCGATACACATGCGTGTACCGCGAATCTCATCGTTACTCCGAGGCCCACCCAGACCGCGATCGTCATCGTCCACGGGTTCTGGAGGAAAAAAAGCGGTAATGTAAAATAAATAAACATGGAAAAACTAATAAGAAGGCGCCTCAGCTAACAAAAGTTTCTAAGGGACGTTCTGGGGACGTTTGGAAGACGTCTAAAGAACGTTCTTTAGACATCTTTTAAATGTTTTTGGGACATCTTTTGGAGACTTTTGTTAGCTATTCAGAATTTTGAATGGAGGCGTGGCACAAATCTGTTAATTATTTTTTTCTGCAAACGCAAGATCAAAAGTAGCAAAAATGTTGATTCTTCGCTGCGTTCAAGCTTACATATGTTTGTATACGTACTTTCTTATGCGTCTGATGTGGCTAGCGGATAATCCGCCGCTGATCTCGAATATTCTACATTCGATCCATCTTGTTTTCTCGGATTATGTCGCTCGACGAGGAGGAGACACTGGGAGAGGCACCAGCGATACCACCCACGAAGCGCCTCTCTATTTTGTTCCACACCCGTAACTCAGTCGACGCCCCGGGGATACCTCGTCGGCTGACGGAAATACAATTATTTGATTCGTCGAGCAACAAGTGGCTCTTGGGGGCTCATCGTTAACGGTGGATCCTCGTAGAGATTTCGATGCCTCGATAGCGGAACCCGCCACCGACGGTGTTGCATTTGTGGCCGGCATGATGTATCGCGTTTCTAACGCGCGGAGAAACACAACGTGTCGCTCCGCGCAGCATCCTCTAGAAGGCGCATCTATGAAAGTTTGCCGTTGATAATTTGCGACTTGTTTACGTGTCTCTCACGCGTTTGTGTCGAGTTGACGACTGTCGCGCGTATTCAAATTGCGACGCGCCTCGAAGCTCTCGAATGCAAAACCGGCTGGCACGACACTCTCGCGAGGGAACTTTGAGGGATGAATAATCGAAAAGAAGAGAATATACGGCTAAAAGACGATTGAAGAGAAGAAGAAATAGGAAAGGGGAGGGTGGAGACGGAAGGAGGGAGGGTGGGGAGGGAGAGGAAGGAAGGGACACAGAGAAACGCAACGACGAGATCCATAAGCATTGCTACAAAAGCGCAGCCGTTGAGCGCAACCCTTCGTACGCCTTCATCATTTCATTGCGGCACACTCTCCGACAGTTAACTTCACTAAGACGGATCGTAAATTACGCCAATATTTCCGCGAAATCCTAACAAGATTATAAACCAGATTGTAGCGGTCTATGCGGCGCGGCGGCTGCGGCCGTACCGTGCTCCCTCTCTCTTCCTCTCAAGAACCTTTCTTAATCTTCGAGCCTCTCGACCGGAGAGCCGGAGTGAGAACTCGAGTGATGCGGAGAAAAAAGAAGGGTGAAGAGAGAGAGAGAGAGAGAGAGAGAGAGAGAGAGAGAGAGAGAGAGAGAGAGAGGGGTAAACAGGGAGGAGATCTATTTATAATGCGTTTGCGTCTTTGCAGGGGCCCAGCCGGTGAAGGCAGTAAATGTCACGTGTATTTCATATGAAACTCCACCCCCTCCCAGCTATTCCTCGCAATGCCAATCTCTTTTGCCGGTCTGATAATGCCAAGCGCTAACAAAGTTAACTCGCGCGAGGCTCTCCCGTCTCCAGAAATTGTCCCTCCTTCTCCTTCGCCCCTTCTTGACCTCCCCTCTTCTCGCGCCGGGTTTTGCATTTCGTTTCTCGACCTCTACGTCGTCGAAGGTCGAATCCTTATTCTTTTCAGAAACGGGATGCGGATGGTCATAGGCCACAGGTAGCTTTTACAAAAGATATCTTGCTGGATCGGACGGATTATTGTTTGATTGCCAAGTCGTAGACGGCAAGACGACACGCATGACAGCGAAACCTCAAATTAGATGGTAAAGCACTCGCGGTACAAAGGTACCGCGTCCACCTTCGAAAATTTCGAAAAATTTGAAAAGCTTGATCAGGGGATAATCGAAGGATATACGTATCCATCGACATAGGTTCCTTAATCTTCATCAAAAAATATTTTTTAATGCGCTTAGGAAGAGAAAGGGTCGCACGGGTTGGAACTTAAGATTAACCCTTAACCTCGACGGGAAAGTGACTGGCAAAAGAGGCGCGCTCGATCTCACAGGGGTATATATCCTGTCGACGGCTTATTATTCGATAGATTCTCCGGGGCCGTTACGCGAGATTCCGGGAAAAGCCATTTCGCGCGTCTAAAACCCCCTTTAAGCACGTGAAGGAGGTAGAGGGAAGCGGCCGGCACATTGGCAGGGGACGAGGTGTATGCGTGTGTTAATAAAGGCCTCCGACGTAGCCGATCGTTATTAGATCGGACACTCCCTCGACCCCGCCGCGCCTGTTCGCCCCTCGCAATAACCCATAAAACGAAACATTTTGTTTCGTATGTCAATTACCCCCACTACACCTTCGCGAGGGTATACTCGACAAATATGGTACCAAGACGCGCGCATTCGCCCGTGGGATCTCTCGGCTCGGTCTCGTGTCTCCTCTCCTCTCCTCTCCTAAAAGAAACATTATATCGAAACCGAACGGTGGCACTTGAGTTTCCTAAGAAAATTATCTTAGTTTTATAGCTCGTAATTTCACCGCTTTGTCGTTTGAAGCTAAAACAAGCGGTCTTGGTCCCGAGCGACGTTTGTCCAATGCGCCTTCGTTTGATTCTATCGTGATACCGCAGAAAATACAATAATCTTGTCGCTGTCGTCCGCGGGGAACGAAGGTTGATCGGATGGTACGCGCTGGGTGTGCGTGATTTTTATCATAAAATCTCTCGCACGCTTTTTTTTCCACGAGGAACGCCCGGCGATACCGCGTAACGCCTGTACGCGAAGCGAATGGCTACTTTGGCTCGTTGAAAGCCAACGTGCGATGGCCACTGTTGCTCGTCGCGGTGCTACTTCGCCACCACTACTTGGACGAGTCCGCGGTATGGCGCGGCACGGCGCGACGGCGGCCGTTATAAAAATAACTGCTGATTGGACGCCCTACCAAGAAAAGTCGTAATCGCATCCTGAAACGTTCCCTTCCTCCTCTCTGTCTCTCTTTCTCTCTTTCTCGCTCTTTCTCTTCTTTTCTCTCTTTGTCCGTCCCTCTTCCTTTCTCTTATTCCCCTCTTACTCTTTCTCTCTTTCCCTCGCTATTTTATCTTCCTGAGCATTCACTCCCGCTGTTTTGTATCGTCCCTCCCTTTCTCGTCAATCTCGTGTCGAAGAATATCGCGTAAGAAGGATAAACGCAACTTCACGAATCCTCTTCTGCCTCTTTACGATTTTATGAAGATTCGATATAAGGTGAAGCAACATGATTTTGATACGTTTCTTTTTTTACTTTATTTTTTTTTAGTTTAATCGCTCATTGAGAAATTATTTAATCTTGAACTTTATGATGGTTCATCCCAGACAGCACGTATGTCTAAAAGACGTAAAGACGTCTTTAAGATGTCTTTTAGACACATACATATCTAAAAGTTATCTTAAAGATGTCTTTACGATGTCTTTTAAACATGCATGCTGTCTGGGATCTCGAGGAAGCTCGACGCGTTCTTCAGAATATTTTGTATCAAGAAAAATTTCACGAAGCATTCTAGCTCGCATAGGTTATCGCTGCTCAACGCATCGCCGCCGCCATCGATTGCATTTTCACCGGAGGAGCCTCGCGCGATACACAAGGGACGGGAGGGACTGGCTCTATCGGTCGCCATGTTGCGCAGCTTTTATCGCCGCGCCCTACATAGGAACATTAAGCGCGGGTTGCCGGGTTGCGCGTATATCAACAATAATTGCAGGGCCAATAATAAACCCGAAGGGAGCACGCTCGATAGCCCGAAATTGCTGGTTCCCCTACCCGGAGGAGCGCGGTTTTATTGCCTCCTCTCGTCGGTCAGAAATGGCGGCAGCCCCCTTCATCGTCCTCGATGGCGGATAAACGATCCTGCGATACGGCGCCGCGCCAAGCCGCGCCAAGCCGCGCCAAGCCGCGCTACGCCGAGCCGAGGCCGAGAGCCGCGAACCCGCGCTTCTCCTTCTCATTGTCCGTATCTTGCGTCTGTGTTCGTTTGCGCGCGCGTTCGTGGTAAACGTGTACCGAGGCATCTCGTACAGAATCGTTCGCGAGCTCGTAAAGAGCCGCAAAAGCGGGCTTCGCACGCGCGATAGTCGCGAGTATTGCCCTTGTTAACGCCCCGTTAACTCGAGCCTCTGGACAAACTCGTAAAATTCGTCGGCTCCGTGGAAAGTGGCGACCACCGCGCGGCGGCGAAGGAGTCATCGGGGAATTTCGAGCCTCGGAGTCGAGCCTCGCCTACGACGAGATATAAAAATCAAACGTATAAAAAAAAAATGTATGAAAGATTGAATTACCGATGACGCTTGATGACGCAAGGGCGTATTAAATATAATAACGACCGAAGTTGGAAATTATATATTTATATTTTTATCTCCGCGGCAGATAAAATGCGCTTTTAACGTTTCGGGGCATTACTCCCCAGGTTCTAGCTGTTTCGTGAAAGATTTTCAATCGTTCGGTCATTTCAGACACGTCGCTCTCGGGCGCGCATTTATGCGCGACTCTAAACCTCAGATTACGCCAACTCGAAAGCTCGTAAAGGTGTGCGTTTACGTTTACGTAGTTTAAGCGCACGATAGTCGCGAGCGGCTCGACTGCTGCTCTTGTTAACACTCCGTTAAGTCGTGGCTCGGGCAACCTCGTAAAATTCGATGGCCTGGCTACCATAGTAGGCGGCGCGGTAATACGCGTACGAATTAGCCGAAGAATTTCTTCGTATCTGTCTGAATGTCGTCGAGACGAGAGGAATATTACTCGCGATATTACGTGTCAACGTGTGGCTTTCACGTGTGGCGTTGTATAATTCCGAGCGCCTAGCACCGCTACGTTATATTCCACAAAGGCGCGTCTTTCTCTAAAACGGCTCAATTAATTTTTAACATTGGATATACACCGTTAAATATTAAAGGATGAAATTTAAACCAATACCTTCAGTTAAATAGCATTTTGTTATTTTTGACCACCATGTATGTGAAATTTGTTATTTTAACACAAAACAGTATTATTTTAACTCCATTGGTTTAATTTAACGACATATTGAGTAGGATCAGTGGCGACCTCTATAGAAATGATTAAAAATAACTCAAATTGAATATAATTTGACACTACAAATTCAACAGTGTAAGGGTCGGTTTCACCATCTCCGATTAGTTTAATCGGCCGATTATTTAGAACTGACCAATCGCATATGTCGTTAAGCAGATTGACCAATCATGGTTGGCACTTAATCGGCCGATTAAACTAATCGGAGATGGTGAAACCGGCCCTAAGAGGACCATTATATCGGACAAATATTACGGACAAAAGCAGAACTTGTTGCCAATTTCTGTCAGAATTCGCGAATACGAGTGTTATTTGCATCGTCGTTTTATCGCGCGGGAGCTCATAACTGCCCGCGAAGCAGCCAATCGATAACTTTTAATACAACCGTTTCGATACCTTATCGAATTTTCCACTCCGCGCATTCGTTTTCTACCCTTAATCCGCTATATACTTCTCTTCTCTCTCTCTCTCTCTCCGCGCTCTTTATTTCTTATATCCGACGCGATGCGCCCTAAGGAAGATCGTAAAAGACTGCGGCACTCGCGTGATTGTTGCGAATTCGTTATTGCTCTTGTTAACGCCCCACGCTGGATATCTCTGGACAAACCTCGTAAAATCCGAGCGGTTTTACGCTAGTCGTACTTTAAGACGATCGCGAAATCTGCCTCGGTTGATCACGCAATGGGTAAAGGATGGTTTGCGTCACCTATAGTCTGACTACGTCAGCCGTTCATTGATTTTGCGAAATCCCGAGGTGGTCTTGGGAAATCCCTTGATATATTTAAATCTCCCGTGAAATCTCTGTACA
Source organism: Temnothorax rugatulus (assembly GCA_035220575.1). Classification (NCBI taxonomy): domain Eukaryota; kingdom Metazoa; phylum Arthropoda; class Insecta; order Hymenoptera; family Formicidae; genus Temnothorax; species Temnothorax rugatulus. The sequence goes on along the minus strand of JASTWL010000019.1, from coordinate 959,238 downwards.
TTTCCATTCGTTAATATCGTTTTTTTTCTTCGGACACGAGGAAAAAAGACGATATTATGTTTTTTTCACAAAGAACGTATTTCATGGATTAACTATTCATATATGTATAATACCAAGAGAATTTTATCGTTGAGAGGATCACAGGAAAATAAAACATTGTACAATTTTTATGTATTTAATGCATTTTACGTGTCGCGAAAATTGAAGTCTTTATTCCAAAGTTTCGATATTAAACATGTATATGTAAATTGAAAATTATTTTTATTTTACAGGAACGCCCATCAGCCGACTTCCTATTATGGCAAAATCCGTATTGGATCTGTTCGAGCTTTACAAGTTGGTGGTACAGCGAGGTGGATTGGTCGAGGTAATCAACAAGAAGCTGTGGCAGGAAATCATCAAAGGTCTCAAGCTGCCAGCGAGCATCACTTCCGCCGCGTTTACTTTGCGAACTCAGTAAGTAGATCGTGAAGTTTCTCATCCGGGACCCCGGTCTTTGCCTATACAGGAACATAATGCCCGGGCCCGCCGTGTAATTCGCATACAATAACTCTCAGCCGACGGTGGAGTCATCCGAGCGTGAAATCTGTGGCAATGACTAAGAGCGTCGTGACTTTTACGCGCGTCGTCTCGTCAAGATCATCGTGCTCGATAGAGCTATCCGCGCCGTGCGAGATACCCGCTTTTGATAGCGGATCGACTATTCGCGCATATTTGCATTGTTCAGTCGTGTTGCATACGTTTCTCCGCCTTTCTGCGTTTCGCTTAATGAATATCTCTGTACCCAGAACGCAATGTCCCAGATCGAGACATAAGACGTCTTAAAGACATTATTAAGACATCTTTAAGACGTCTTATGTCCCGATTTGGGACATGCGTGTTATCCGGGTAATTAATCCGCCCATCAAAGGCGCATATTTCAAAGGCAAATATTAAAGTCCAATTAAAGACCGTCTTTAGTATATTAGTAGGATTTTATCCGACAAATAAAACCTCCTGATGGAGAGAGCAGAGATGTGTCGCGCGGGCCTGCAAGCGTGTTATTACGCGTTCCCTGTCGACGACGAGGAGATAAAAGAACGTTAGGGTGACGAGTCGGAGGCGTGACGTACAGGTGCATCGTCTTAGCCGACGTGTCGTCTACGTCTCGGATCCCCCGTGCGATCCCTCACGAGCCGGGGACACCTCGCGGGGCGAGTTGTGACAACCTGGAACCGTTGGCACGATATATATTCGTTTATATAATACCGGGCATATCCAGCGCGGCGACGAAGATTTATCTGCCGTTCGCGATGTCTCGTCTCCCCGCGCGAGGGAGACGGGAAAGGACGAGGGGGAGTTTCTAAATAGAGATTCGTCGGCGGGATTCGGTGGAGGCGACGGCCGCGGCGCGAGTCATCCCGCTTATCCCGCGCGGTCGAACGCGCGACGGAAGAAGAGGGAAGTCGCGCGGGGAATGGAAAAGAGAGAAGGAACGCGAAAATGCGCGCGCGCGCGGCCAGGCCGGTAGAAGAGGGATGGATGAACGCCGACACATTATAAGTGCGGGCTAATATGAATTACACGGGCGCGATGCTAGGGGTGTGCGCTCGTGAAAATAACTCCGCGCGCGCAACGCGCTTTGTGTGCACGACGGAACGTCGGCGTCGTGTCGCGTCGCGTCGCGTCGCGCCGCCTCGCCTCGCCTCGCCTCGCCCCGCCGCGGTCGGCGCATCCATCATTCCGGCAACCGGCTATCTTTCCTCGGCGATATGTACGTGAGATAGAGGAGAAAATACGAAAATACGGCCCGGCCCGAACGAAATCTGCTCTCGACAGCATTCATCTGGCGAGAATCGGTGTTGATTAACTTGAGGCCACGACGTCCAACTGTCTCTCCGTCTCTTTTTAGGAGCTCGAGCTAATTATATCCATTCATCGTTTGGGGAAAACCCATTACCTTTTTGGGGAAAAAATATGAATGAAATCTTTATCTTAGTAGGGTGATCTAGAATTAATTCTTTTACGACTTTTACGTCTATAAAGTTGTAGATTAATTTTATTTAAAATAAACTCCCCAGACAGCATGCATGTCCAAAATCGGGACATAAAGATGTTTTTAAGACGTCTTATGTCCCTGTTTGGGCCGAAGAATGCATCTTGTATCTGTGAAAAACGCTTTTAAATTCTTATTATGATGCTTATGAACATTCAAACGCATTGTAGTTCTTAGATTCCATTGCCCCGTGAAAAGACATACACTTAACGTGAATAATTCGCCGATAGGTATATGAAGTATCTGTATCCATACGAGAGAGAGAAGGAGGCGCTATCGACCCAAGAACAGCTCCAGACAGCGATCGAGACGAATCGTCGTGAGAGCCGCAGGAACAATTACAATTACGGTAACAACGACAATCTAGTGACGCGCAATCAGCACAATTCGCTGCCGCAGAATCCGATGCCGTTGCCGATCTCCATCGCCCAAATGGCGGTGGCTGCGAACGAAGCGTCGCAGCATCACGTCGTGAATGGACATCCGCATGCTGCGCAACACCATCCGCACGCTCCGCCGCATCTTCCATCAAACCTGACAACTGGTCAACGTAAGTCCCTTTTGTCTTTTTTCGAAGATGGAACTTGTTCGCACGTGCGAATTTCGTTGGATCAACCCTTAAAGGCTACACTTCAAATCTCAACCACTTGAGGCTATACCCTTAAAGGCTACACTTCAAATCTCAACACACTACCATATATGGACCTCGCAACCTTGATCGCGTATAAACCTCTGGGTTTAATCAACCAAATTTAAAGAAATTATATATAAAATAGGGGTAGAAAAGACTGAAGAATATAACAGAATTAGACAAATTGCCAATAATTAATATTAAATTACGCAAAAATATAAATTTTTAGATCCATATATGGACCTAGTAGTCTTTAAGGATTAAAATTCGATTTCCGTTATCGGTACACATCGGGTATGTTTGGCATTGCTGCCGCTCTATTGGCGTATAGTTAATAGCTCCGACTGTCTACGATACTTTTCCAAGTGACAGACGCAATTCGCAACGTCGTAATCAGAAATAGAAATAGAAAGAAAGCGGAGAAAAGAGCAAAAATGAGAGACTTCCCGACGGTAGGGAAGATATCGGGGGGGAACGGGATAGAAAAAACGGAGGAAGGAAACGAGAGGAGGTAGAGCACACACACGGGTTTATTTTAAATCGGTAGGTAGTGCTTCGGGCCTCCCCGGAGATGATGATGCGAGAGCGAAGGAGGCATAATTGATTGTACGATCCTCCGGAAGACAGGCGTTAACGGATGGCTCTCGCTAACGAGCATTCCTATTTCCCTACCCCCTTTCCTTCTCTCTTTCCACCTCGTCGCTGCGCCCGACAGCGATCTGGGTAACGTCGCGCGCTTCGATCGCACTCGTAGCTCTCCATCGATCGTTTCCTCGTGCGACGTGACCGGATATACTTCGGCAATATTGCTGCTTTACCGCGGCATGAAAAATCATAGCAGCAACAAAAATTCAGAGGTCAAGATATCGCGATATCTTTGGGTATTCGACGATCCATCTATCACAGACATTGCATTTTAATATAACATAAGTTTGTAGATAAGCTCGAAAGTTCATTGATATGATTTTAACGAATATCGAAACTTGAGTTTCTCGTTGACGAAACATTGACTTACAAAAACAAGTTTTTCATCGTTTTATAACTTACAGTTATTTGGTAGAATAATGAAGTAAGCGGAGCTGCTTTAATTTAGAAGATGAGATTGAGCTGTCAGTTAAAGACGCCTGTAAAATTCGTTTTATAATATATATATGTTTCAGAATAACACCGAAATCCAAATCAGACAATCCATGACATTTCAGATAATCAAGAATATTTATCAACGTAAGACGTTCAATGAATTATTGCAATAATGTTTGCAACCCTATCCGGCATCGTCGCTTTTATGTTATTATTTTAAATTTTATATAAATTTTAAATAACTCTAAAAGATAACTAATTTTGATTTCATATATTTTCAAAAGTAATTTGTAGAGTTCGGAAGTTGATGAGGCTTCATAGTGACTCATTCATCTTTTAGTCTTTTATGCGAATGGAGATGCATTGCTCATTTGACAACGCCAAAAATAAAGCAACAAAAAGATTTTTAATTCAAAATGCATAGAAACAATTGTGTCAATTGTCTCGACACAAAATTTGAAAAGTTTTATGAACTCGCATTTTTATTATTTGTTTCATATATGTTTAAATGCATTTCTTACGAGTTTCTGTTGAGTTTCCTTGTTCCTTTCAAACAATACTTCAATTTCCTGTTTTTCAAAACTCTCAGCAGCAAAATGAAAATTTTTCTGTTTGGTTATTTTTCATCTTAGAATAATTATCATAATTTTTATAATATTACAAATTCTTTTAATATTATTCTATATAAATAAGACTATAAACTCGTGAAGAGAAGAAAATAATCATCAAATTATATGAGTTTTATTCTTCTTATACATATGTTTGGGATTATCTCGATCATTCTTCATAATTATCCCATTATAATTCAAGATGATAAACTATCGAAAACGCGTAACTAAGCACGCCGCTCCAGCTCTTTATCTTTCTAATTCAGTTATCATATTTTACCTCTAATTTCAAACACGTACACAGTTTCAGAATACATGATGAGGATACTGAGAGACAGAAGCACAATTCCCAATAATCCGATGATCCAAGGTAGCACATCGACACCACCGCCGACAACGGCGGAGGGAATTAAATCCGGACTGCAATTCTGGAATATATACAATCAAGCCAATAGTAACATCTATCCAGCGATGGGACAGCCAGCCTTCTCTCCAACGTCGTCCCACTCGCCATTGGTACCGGCAAATAGTCCCGAACAGAGAGAGGCCTTGGATCTCGCAAACTCCGGAAACAGGTAAATAAGAGCTCCCGGCTGCTTTAATGGACAGGCGGAGGGAAGTGTATAGTTTAATGATAAAAATCTTTCGATTAGATTGGATTTGGTATCCTCTCCAAACGCTAGTAGATCCGTGAGTTCGCCACCGGAAGTTCCGAATCCAGAACTGAAGAGAAGTCACGAGGCTGCTGAACTCTTATCTCCGTCTATTAAAAGAATGATGTTATCTGATGAGGAGGGAAATAATATACACTCCCTGCGCATTAGACAGCAGGTTAGCACACGAGGTGAGTCTAGGTTTAGAATTAATAAATTCTAAATTTACTATGATACAGACACGCTAATGAGATAAAATTTCTTTTATCGAAATTATAATATTCTTTTAACCTTTCTGAACTTACCCTATTTTCTATGACACATAGACTCACCGACTTATATAATAAAAATATAATACATTGTTTGTTTTTAGCTAAACTTTGATTTCTTGTTAAAGTTGGGGGTGTCTTCTAATGGAAAAAAAATGGTGAATAAAATCAATCTTTATTTCTGATAAGCTTTGAAGCTAACATGGTTTTGTGTTTCGTAGGTCTGAGAGACCGTAGGGTGAGTTCAGGAAGGTTGAGGAGATTAAATTTACATTATTCGTAAAGAGAAGAAACTATTTATTAAAATAATTTTTCTTTCTTTTTTAGAAAATGGACGAAGAGAACTAGAAATTAGTGTAAATATTGATGGTATTTTGTATGAAGGTGTCCTGTCAGTTAAACGTAGTGAGAGTAATAATGAGAGCAGTAGTACTCCGTCAAGCCCTAATAATAATGATAAACGGGCACAAAATAACGAATCGTGAACGCTTTGAAGACACGTGATTTCATACGAAACGAATTAGCCTCGGAGAGTCTAATCAATAATTCCGCTTTCCAAACGGGACATTCGAGCAGACATTGTGAATATTTAATTAAAAAATAAAAAGTTACTTCCTTCTTTTATTTCTCTTTCTTTTAAATACAGGATAAAACTTTCCAGCATTTATATATTAAAACATTTAATCCTGTTTTTTAATGTTTCTTTACAAGTTTCTTTATGGAAGGTTTATTAGAGGAATTAGCGATTCTTTTCAAACATGAAAACGCAGCTGTGTTTTAATTGGAAACTAAAGAAATCAACTTTCCGTTTGCTTGCAGTGTAATGTTGCAAACTTTCCTATTACTTTGGGTATTACCAAATACTTAAATTTGAATAAAAGTTGTCTATATTGTCTATCCGAATATCTCAAATATGTTTGAAGAGCAGAGTTATTGCGCTCGGAAATTAATAATTCCGAATAGTTCCGCATATATATAGGGCATTCCATGCCAAATCGATCTAGATTTGACCCTCGACCTCTTGGATTTGGTCGGTGATTTTTTATGTTATTGTTCCAACTCTAAAGTGCACTCAGAATTTGTTTTAGATTTTTTTTATAAAATTGATTTAGTTATAATTTTTTAAGGGGATCCTAAAGTCGTCTGTAATACCGACATTTGTTTTGGCGTCAACTTGAAAAAACATTCGATTTATATAAAAATTCTACAATGTATTGTTACAAAAAGACTGTGGCGTGGACAGTGGATTTTTATATACATTTTTATATACAAGGATTTTATATACACAGGATTTTTGAGAATTTTTTCACATTTTTTTAAAGCAATTTTCCAAAATAAATAAAATTGCGTCGGAAAAATCTGAAAAAAATTCTCAAAAATCCTGTGTTGTATATAATAATGCTTAAGCAACAGCCTACAGTGGACTGACGTCTGCTTCTAATTTTTTTCAATATTTTTTTCGAAAAAACTCGAAAAAAAGCTCGAAAAAATTAGAAGCGAACGCCGGCCCACTTTGGGTAAAGGCTTAAAAATTTTGATATCTGACACAGGATTTTTGAGAATTTGTTCAGATTTTTAAATTGTGGCCATTAATATGTCGGTTTAAAAAATTATAACTAAATCAATTTTATAACAAAAATCTAAAAAGAATTTTGAGTGCATTTTAGAGTTGGAACAATAACATAAAAAATCGCCGACCAAATCCGAGGGATCGAGGGTTAAACCCAGGTCGATTTGGCATGGAATGCCCCATATATAACATCGCTATAAGCAACTTTTTCACATAAGAACTGATAAGAAAAGAAAAACGACGAAATACGCCATATAATTAGGTGTGTATAATTAACAAACAAAAGGATAATTGTATCGCTCCGTTGCTATGCTCCACTTTTTATTAGAGATAAAAATTTATAAATCATTAGGAGAATTTAGATATTTTTATTGGTATTGAAATATCAGTGATCTTTTTTACCAAAGTGAGATTTGTTTATAAACTGAAATAATTTAGATGTAATGTGATATTAGATACAGAATGTTAAATGTAACAATTATGATGAATGTATGTTTGTAAATGCGTAGAGATTTCGTGACTATTATGTACAATATGCACTAATGGTGTTTCGTGCGCTTGCATCCGACAGTTAAATTTATTTTTACTGTAATATTTAAATAATATACGTTTATGGATAATTTGTTCAATTAATGAGCTCCAACTGATTTACTTACTATGATGGTTCAACTACTTCATGCACGTAAATAAAAAATCAAGGAATTGCATGTCATGAAGTATCATTCTTAATGTAAACGCACTGAATACCATTAATGTATACAATTGTACTTTCCAATATATTTTGACTATAGATTTTTATCATTGGAGTATGCGCAAACGGAGTATGAGTACATATCATATTATACGATATGTTCATTTTAAGTGGAAACCGTGAAAAGAACTATCGATGCAAATTTTGACACAGCTTTACGTAAGTTTGTCAAATTAAGTAACAATTATAATAATTGAAACTGAGTTAGACCTTATTTTAGGATACAGTAGATAGATATCGAATGTTGTAAATATGATTTTTCTGCTTTTGTATACATATGCGTCTACACATTTTTTTCTATCACGTTATTTTAAACAGTATCAACGTTTGTATTTTTCTTACAATCGAAACAAACTAATGGCAAATGGCATAAACATTTTTTATTCTCGGTGCATCCGAATTAAATGATTTTAAATGCAACATTTTCCTGCCCGCTTTATGATAAATTTTGCACTTGTAGATATACGAGGAAATATTTTTTGTGCCACCCTCTCTGCCATGTTCTTTCTCTTCACTAAAGGAATGTGGAACTATTGATTCACAAAATATATTATGTATATATATGTATGTATTTCTTTTGTAATAATTTAGATCATTTTATTCTTATTTTAAGATCACTATTATCAAAATCAAACTTTTTTAAGACAATATATTCTTTAAGTAAGTGTATTTCATAAGCTATTTTTCTCGTTAGACGAACGGTATTATCGATATGGAAAATGTTATATAATAATACATGTATTTCTTTTTTTGTATTTGTATTATTTGCATTACCTAGCTTACATGATTTTATTATATAAAATGTAAATTTTTTAAGCAAAGTATCCTTTGTTTCTCATATTGAATTCTCTAAAGGATATCTTAATCGAAAGCATACGTGTGATGACCGCATCACAAATGATAATGAGTTAGAATAGTTAGATGATTTTTCGACATCGATTCCGCAATCTTTCGTTAGATAAACGAACGTTAGAGGACGAATTAGTTGTTTTGATGACAACACAATTTTTTTTGGTTTAATTTAGATATTAAAGGACATTTGTTGTTGTTTCATCTTTAGCGCGGAGAAGTTTCAAAAGTAGAGATAATACATTGAGATAATACTTGATAATTATCTAATAAAAATTACGAAATAAATTATGCATCTATATTTCGTAATATTATAAATCAATCCTATTATAAATTAATATAACAAACATATAACATTTTTGTTTATACTGTAGATATTTACTTATCGTGAATCTCTCTCTCTTTCTCTCTCTCTCTCTCTCTCTCTCTCTCTCTCTCTCTCTCTCTCTCTCTCTCTCTCTCTTTCTTTTTTCTCTCTCCCTGAATGTAAATAAGTATAATGCATTTGTAGAGTTATTGATTTAGAATTATTAGTTATATTAAAAAATAGTTATAAGGGTCAGTAAAAGAAGTAGTTAAAAGATCATGAAGATAGAACATCGAGACAAATAAAATTCGATGAGAACGATAGAAATACGTGAATCATACACATATGTCGCATTGTTCAATGCCTGATGTTTGATATATGTGTGCTAGAGCATATCTTACAAAAAATAATCTACACAAGATTTATACATATTAAATACATCAAATAAAACATTCTTAGTCATGGTTATTGAAATATGTATTTAGTAAACGTATTAGTGTAGAAGTAATGGTAAAACTATAGCGAGAATCTATCGCAAGGCTGTTTAAGAACTAAGATAGATAAAAATAGATATTATCAAGTCGTACAATTTTTCAGAGACTAAACTCTGAGAGATTCCTAGATTATTGTACAATATTAAAGTTTTACCAAAAAAGACTGTATAGTTTTAAAAATTATACTTTTAGAATTTTAAGTCGTGAAATTATATAAGTGACGTTTTAGTAATTTTAAGTTACGATTATTATTACACGATATCATTGTTCATTACATGATATCATTGTTCATCACATACATAATATCATTTTGTTTATTACGTTAAGTCGTAGTATATTTTCTATAGCTTTCGGCTAGTAGTAGAAAGCAGTTTGTCTAGCATCTTTCAAATATACCTGACGAAAATGTAAAAAAATTGATAGTTATTCGTAACCACTATCACATGCTGCGCACAAACCCGCACGCGAATTGGAGATCAAGTAATCTGATCTTGCGCAACGTTTTTATAATTTCTTTTTTGTATTTTGTACTCTCGTGCATTTTGCGACCCTAGCAAGGACTCACTTTAACAGGGTGTTACTGCTTCAACTTTGATGTTTCGCAGCTGTAGACATATTTGAATGTTACATAATTAGAATATTGAAGTAAAATGTTAAATAATTTTGTCTTGGCAAAACGATGTGTTTATCGGCCAATTCTGACATTAACATGTTTATAGTGAAGAGAAGAGAAACGTCCTTCATTTTATCCTCCTCTGCTAAATCCAATAAGCGCCATGAAGGATTAGCTTGTTAAACTATATGTTTGGACGTTTCATATGTACATATTCATAGCATCAAAATGACGCTAGTCCAAGCGTATTATTAGCGTCAAAATGAAGCTATTCCAAGCGTATATAAGATTTCTATTTGAAATATGCTAGGCGCTTCCTGCCATACCAGAGCGAGAAAGGATAGTATAGTTGCTAGAATAGTTATTAATAAGTATATTATTAGTGTAATACTATTATACTACCGTTATTATAAATATTATCACATTGTCACGCATTATGAATTGTTATAATGTGAATAATAATAACGAATAATTAAAATAATATTTCGTCACATTTTTATTACTTTCCATTTTGCATGTTGAAAACTAATATATTACATATTAATTTCAGAAGTTAAAACATTAACTATTAGAAATATTATTGAAATATCAATGCAAAATCAATTCTCGCCTCGTATTGGAATATTTCTTTCTAATAATTTTTACGATTTTCTAAGCGTCTCCAAAGACGCGTAATCAAATTCGTTTAATAATTGTTAACGCGTATTGTTAATCTAATTTTAAAACAGTTCATTAATTAATTAATAATTATTAGGTACATTTATTATAATTATGCGAGTTTAACCAATTCATGCGCTAAAGATGATAACAAATTGCGATCATTCGTATTGTTTCCTTCGTAATAACAAATTAAGTCATAAATTAATTTATTAAGTAAATTAACAGACTCAAATGAAACATGACAAATTTTACAAACAAAAGATTTCTTGAATATCGTCTAATGTTTTACCTTGATATGCGGACGTTCAATTTCCTCTTCTTTTCTTGATTATAATGTTTCAATGTCGTTTATCGTCAGGGCTGCGTTCGGAAACGTCACCCGGGTACACACGGGTATACTCCCTTCTCCTTCTAACTCGGTGAGATAGAAAGAGAAGGGAGTATACTCGTGTGCACTCGGGTGACGTTTCCGAACGCAGCCCAGATTAGTCATTAAAACGTATAAGGAAGAGATTTTGAGATTAACAATATCAAAATATTGTTAAAAGAAACGGGTATCTCGAGTATCGTCCCGTTTTCGTAACAGATAAAAAATGATTCGCGTTTTCGTTGATCTAAATAATGTTCCTGCATTGTTTGTTGTCGAAACTTGTGCCAAAAAAATGAAAAAAATTATGACGCACCGAACATTGTTAAAGAGATATCTCAAAATTCGTTGTTTTTCATGTCGGTGTCAAGAGACGCGTTTTTCTCGATGATATAAAATAAATTGCGTAACAACACTCCAGTTGTTTATCGTCGGATGTTTTACACACAATATTGACACATAATTTTTTGATAAAAAAAACCACATACGAGCGTGCGCGCAATAGCAAAACAATATTAATTAAAATATTTATTCGTTTATTTATTTCATAAAGCAAAAAATGTGTATTTTGTTACTGTGGTTTTTATTAAATTATTATTTTACATGATAGATTCAGCTTACGCGGATAATCGCCGTGTTCTCCGGGCTGAACTCTTAGCGCCAATCGAGATAAAGAGAGATAAAGAGAGAGAGAGGTACCTAGGCAAAAACACAGACGCTTCGTAGACGTTCAAGATTTAATTAATAAAGTCACGATTAAAACACGAAGAAGACACATAAATCGTCAATCGGTTTTGTGCGCTTATACATTATGGACGTCGGAAACAGAGATAATGCACCGTGTAATCGGCACGTCCGATAATATCCCGAAAATGTATGTACAATCTGTCCCTGTCGTTCCGTAATCGGTCTACTTTGTAACAATATGAAACGATTATTTACATCGACGGTTAGGAGAATTCGAGAACGATGAAAATGTTCTAGGGAACTTAGATGCTAGATGGCAATATTCTTCTCTGTGAGTGTGTGCGTGTGGCATGTATTATGTGTGAATTAACGTATTTGCCTCTGGTTTTTTTCTTTTGTACCCGAGCTTCTCTCTTTTTCCTTCCGAAACATATCGTTGCATGCCGAACAGAAATCGTATATGATTCGAATAACGCGAAGCGACTCGAGATGGGATTTTTGCAGTTGGAAATAGACTATACAGGATGATTCTAACTAGACTAGTTTTTATAGCTATTTTTGAAGACAAAATAGAAAAAAGTAGTAGAAGAAAATCTTTCATTATTTAGTATAAATATCAACCATTCTAAGATTATATTTTTTTCGAATATACAATAATATCTGTACCTTGGAAGTAAAGAACCGTATCTCCATTATTATAAATTCAGAGAAAACAAAGTTTAAAGTTTTTAATAGGAAAATGGTGTATTTTTTAGATATAAAACAAAAATAGTAACTTGATTTATTGAGTTTTTAATAAAGTAATTTAACTTACATATTAATAAGTTGTTATAGTATTTTAATAGTACAACTGCCAATAACACGCTGTACATGACCAAAATTAAGGCACCATGAAAATTTTCAATACGACTTTTTCTAAATATTGTATCTTAGGAACCAGTAATAATAGACATAAGATTTATACAATTTAATTTATACTTTATACAATGTAAGCTCCTGATATATTGAAAAACATATTAACTCCATTTTGACAAAAACTGGAGATACAATTTTTTCTTCTAAGGTACAGATATACCACCTACTTACAAGATGCAACTGTACTTCTTTTTTATAAATGGAATTAATTCTTCTCATTATTCTGCACATAAAAGCATTAAAGTAAGATAATGTGAAGGATTCTTTCTTATGAGAATTTTGCAAGAATAATGTGTATTCGCAGTATTTATTTGAAAAACTGATTTGAAAGAACAAACTACAACTACTTGTTTTAATACTTTTATACGCAGAATAATGAGAAGAACCGATTTACACTTAAAAAAAGTATGATTCCATTTTTAAAAACTGCAGTTGCATCTACAAGTGTATCAATGCGAGAAGAAATATGGGAAGAAATCATAGAACAGTAGATTGTGCTAAAAGAAAGATTTACTTCTATATATAGATACTTTTTTCTATCTTACCTTAAAAAAGCTATAATCCAGTCGTAACTAAAATCACTCTATTCAGTGTATATATCTTTCGCGAATGAAATCAATGTCATCGAATATTACTCGATTATGGGATAAAGCGACGTATTTAAAATCGCGTTGCTTTGGATAATTACGCTTTTAAATACAGACTGATTCGTACCACGTTACAAAAATACGCAGGCGAATTGATCGTGTCGTTCCGGTTATAGATGACAAAAGTTGTACAATTTGCGAAATATCCGCCGCGATTGACTAACTTGTTAATTAGTTAGATTAGGACGAGTATCAATCTGACGAAAAGGCTCGTTATTGAAACGCTCAGGCACCGATATTTCTTGGAAAATCGTAAATAGCGTTTATCTTCCCCTGCCGGCATTGTTCGCCAAACTTATCCGCTACTTAAAGATAAAACGTCGGGTCAAAAATTAACGGAAAGTTGAATGAGAATGAATACTTGGAGCAACGTTTTAATCGCTGTATAATCTCTTTGATATCTATGGCAACGTCTCTCTGTTATGATATGTAACGGAATCATATACAAAGCGAAGAAACATTTTAAAGGACACAGTTCACCGGCGCGCGAATCAATCGGTACAGATAACATGCGAATGCAACGATTGCGAGAATGCACATGGTGTACGCATAGCCGACACGAGCGAGAGCCACGCGCGTGGCGAATAACGTGACGGATATTTGGCTTGGTATTTAGTGTGTGTCGAAAGAGAGCTCTTTTCTTTTTTATTTAAAAAAATCGATGTCTGAGAAATGGTGTTCACAATAATGTAGTACAACAACGTAACGGTATTACATATAGATAATATATATATAATATATATTTATATATATAATATTATTTATAATAATAGGTAATTTTTCTTTTACCACAGTATAACATGGCTATATACAAATATTACAAATTTTTTCTTTCATTAAGCCCTCACGGATCGACGCGACCGATCGATCTGGCGCGAGACTAGGCAGCGACGCTTTCTCCATTCGCTGCTTACTTAATTTTCTTTTAATTGCACGTTACAACAGGCTTGCGATCTTATTAATCTTAAGCCAGTCTCTCCTCTCCTCGATGCGATAAAACAGAGGGAGAGAGAGATAGGGGGAGAGAGAGAGAGAGAGAGAGAGAGAGAGAGAGAGAGAGAGAGAGAGAGAGAGAGAGAGAGAGAGAGAGAGAGAGAGAGAGAGAGGAGAGAGAGTAGTGTGAGAGAGAGGGGGAGAGAGAGAGAGAGAGAGAGGAGAGAGAGAGAGAGAGAGAGAGAGGAGAGAGAGAGAGAGAGAGAGAGAGAGAGAGAGAGAGAGAGAGAGAGAGAGAGAATGTGTGTATGTTTTAGGATGCGTGTGATAAGAGGAAAGAAAAATAGGAAAGGTATTTCCTGTTAGATTAAATTGAAAAAAGCTAGGCATAAAACTTAGAAACATATAGGAGACAGAAAGAAACAGAGATTACATTAAAATTCGTTTCGATTGAGGCTTCAACGTGGTTTCGTATAGCAGCAAGTAAGAAAACACGTATTTACACGATTACACGTTTCAAGATGTAAAATCTTCCTGAGGATACTTTGGTCGTGCTACGTTGGAGTCATTTCGCTTCCTACTCTTAAAAAGAGATTCGTCTTTAGAAAATTGATTTGTAACGTAATCCGAATTGTGTGTATGTGTAACGCTAAACAAAATATAATGTTCATTGCGATGTTATACATTTATACATTCTGTCTTCGAATTTCATCACAAGCTTGTACAGATCGTTAAAGAGATGCCGATATTACGATCTGTATTACAGAAGTGATCAAATTTTGTAAAAACGTCTGTACAAAAAATTGATTTTTTCTTTCCACATGTAACGTGTCTCCCGGGCATCGCATCTCTCAATCACGATCGTCGAATCTCAAACTAAGAAAAATATCATTCGTTTTAGTATCGAGGCATCGTTCGCTATTAAATTATAAACAATTTGAAATAAATTTTTCACAAATGAAATATTATCTCAAGCTAGATATTGAACATGCACCGAATATTTGCCAAGGAAAAAAAAAATGTCAGGGGATTTATAAGCAAGAGAAAAAGCACGAAAACACAGTGTTTGTGCAAAGATAAAAGAGATCATAATATAAAAACGTGTACAGTTCTCGTTACGATCTTTTTGAGGCCGATAACTCGATACTATTACAATTACGCTCTCATTCGTTAAGATTAATACAAAATGAAATTAGCGCTGTCAAATTATATCACCTATTCAACAATCATTTTTACAATATTTTATTCCGATAAAAACGAAAGCAATTTAATTGAAGATCAATACGGATTGATTAAATTCGCTTAATTAGTAACACAACAATTAACACAATAACGTGATTTCTCTTCTATGATTTTTGCCATATATTGCATACATTACCCGTAATCTTTTGCATTTTGAAATCGTCATATATCGTAGCTTTGAATATCGAAAGACAGTAATGTACGTTCCGCATTGTCAGACACGAGATATAACAGGAATAAATCTGTCTTTCTTCTCCAAAGATCCTGGTTAAAATTCTGTGTTCTTTACATTTTCCCTTTGCAAGCCTTTCTCGTATTTACGGTTAAAATGACAATGACAAATTGACGTTTACGATCCTGGTTAACATTTAACTTGGTTAAAACCTTACGTTAAACGACCGACGATCATATACATACGTTTATATTGCACGGTTATGAGTCGATAGCACGATCTTACAATCTATGACGAATATCTACGCGCTTTTGGCACCTCTTGCATTTGCATATACGCGGACGAGATTTTTTTTTTGCAAGTAAAAGAGAGAGAGAGAGAGCAAACGGGAAGAGAATTTCATCTACTACGATAAATTTTTTGGATATATCAATGATTCAACTCTTGGTCACATTAATCACATTTTAAATATGTAAAGATTATTGTTAAAATTTCTTCCGTCGAGATGCACTCTCCGCGGGTTTTTTCATCGTGTAAAAAAGCTCCTGTAATTACGAGGTATGTGCGCGCCAATTGATGGTGGTTAACGAGCGATAATGTAAAAAGGGACATTCTCCGTTTACACTTCGTACACACAAGAGCTTTCCTAGCATCATTCCGTATATTTAATTATCTTTGCAGACAGAGGATGATCTATATTTATAAGATATGAACGTGATATTAGCGATAGCGATTTCATTGCGATTTACGTCTGTTTCAAATTTCAATCTATTTAATATAATGTGAAAGGTGTATGTGCTGAATTATGCACCGTTGGGGACTCAGACTACGCTATACCATCGATTCTACCGCGTTCTTCCGGTATGCCGTAGCCTGATTCCGTAACACTAATCGCCTACATTATGTCATTAACTAGAACGAAGAATTTGAATGTTATTCGAGAAAGATATGGTACGCTACTTACAATGTGTCTAGATATAAGGGTCATCTTCTTGATTTCACAGTTATTAACAATTATCTTAAATTTCACATTCGATTAACTATCGAATGCGCATAAAGTATAATGTATTACTTTCAAAAAACAATTGACAACCGCCGAGGGTACACGCATATGACATTTTCTTCCTCCTCGTTTTTATCACTGCGTTTGTTCAGCGATGAGAAAAGCAATTAATAATTAACGGAGATTGGAAATTATACAAACCGTTCTTTAAGTAAAATGATAAATCTAGAAATGATTATCAGTAGCAGGATTGCATGTCTGAAACTTAGAGAAGCCCGTTTCCCGAAAAACTCTTAGGCAGTCTCTTCGGTGAGATTGCTTTTAAATTTCTTATAGATTTAATCGTTCAGTATCACAGATCCGATCGTAATTTTTGCGATGAATGTTAATCGAGTCCTAAATTTGTTCAATAATACAATCCTGTATTGCCTAAACTAATTCGTAGTGTAACGTGAACACGATATTAAGAGCGAGAGGAAAAAATAACGAATTATTCGTATAGATTAGGTACTACTAACACAAATGTTTTATGATCATAAGTTGTAATCGCAAGGATGTAATGAGGAAAAGGAAACATAAGACTCTAGATCGCTGTTGGCGTGTACCGCCGATAGGCATCTCCCTCCTCTCTCACTTCTATATCTTTATGCGTTTTTTAATTACTCCCCCCATTGAGGAGCATAATCGTTCGTCTTTTATAACTTTAAATTGGCCTAAACGGTAAATTACTTCACTAGAATTGCATTATGATAAAAGCATGTATAAATCAGTAAACCTTTTCTTTTGTGCTTCTTAGAGATCATACATGATACAATGTACAAAGTAGTGTAAAATAAAAAAAGGGTTAATAAAGATTTTTATATATATATATTACTTAATCGTCAAGTAGCTGTTTATCACGAGCGGGAAACAACTTTCATTGACCACTGACCTGTTTCCAGAAAATATTTCGAAAGATTTCAGACGCAAATACGCTATCCATAAAAAAAACAATACAGATCTGACATCATGTACGGGTGGTTATGAGATAAAAAAAAATGCACAGCATTTTAACGAGATAAAAATATCTGCGTATAAATCTACTTAAGTTTATACGCTGTAAATAAGATTTACAAACATTTATACATATTGACGCGCGTTTCCCTGCAAATCTGCCAGTGCCCAAGAAGTGGTACCCCAAATATGTCAAAGTGTCTTAAGAATTAATCACGACACCAGGACAGAATTTTATTTTATCCTACGCAATAGTCGACACGAGTGTTGGTAAATGAGTAAAATTTCTCCCCTTAAAGTCGATCTAATCTAAAGTGGGCTTCGGCGCTGGAATCCGATATAACCATCGTAGGGTCAGCGAGCATTTGTAGCCCATCTACATCGATCGGATCAAGGCCCTGTCTGAGGGCATCGTCCGATGGGAACATTTCCGGGTCAAAATCACCCATCATCGCCGTTCCGAGGTCTTTCACAAATTCCGGATTCGTAAGATCATCCGCACCAGAAAAATCTGCAATACAGTATGGTTTTTTATCAGTTTTATCGAAGCACTTGAAGCATTTTCTTTATAATTTTTAACTTATTATAATTCGGAAAATATAAAGCGAACATATCTATAATATTACATAATATTTTGTTTAAAATTTTCTTTATTATACAATAGGTGTAAAAATTATTCATACACTCGAATTTTCACAGAAAATAGCTTATTTCTGTGCGATAATAAATAGTAAACAAATAATCTTTTTTTTTTTTTTTTCATATTATAAAGTCTCTCTTTCTTAGTAATACCTCAAAAAACTTATAAATTATGACATTTTATACCTACTCCAAAACAATAAAATTTTAAGTGTGCAAGTAGAAACTTGCACATTGCTTCCTCATAGTTTTTAAGTGTGCAAGTAGAAACTTGCACATTGCTTCCTCATAGTTTTGAAGTGTGCAAGTAGAAACCTGCACATGGCTTCCTTATAGTTTTTAAGTGTGCAAGTAGAAACCTTCGCTCACAAAGCTCCTCTATGAGGAAGCTTTTATTTTATTCGATGTATAATTATTAGCATTTATTTATTTTGGCTTCCTCATAGAGGAAGCTTTGTGAGCGAAGGTTTCTACTTGCACACTTAAAAACTATAAGGAAGCAATGTGCAGGTTTCTACTTGCACACTTCAAAACTATGAGGAAGCAATGTGCAAGTTTCTACTTGCACACTTAAAAACTATGAGGAAGCAATGTGCAAGTTTCTACTTGCACACTTAAAAACTATGAGGAAGCAATGTGCAAGTTTCTACTTGCACACTTAAAAACTATAAGGAAGCAATGTGCAGGTTTCTACTTGCACACTTAAAAACTATGAGAAAGCAATGTGCAAGTTTCTACTTGCACACTTAAAAAAAAATTGAAAATTTTTTTAAAAAAGAACCCCTTTATCGATCATCGCCAAATTCGATACCAACCTTCCTTAAATGATACTCTATCGATTAAAAAAAAAAAACAGCCCGATATCTCAATATTTGCGGAAGTTAGAGCAACCACGGACATTTCTAAAAAAATTGAAAATTTTTTTAAAAAAGAACCCCTTTACCGATCATCGCCAAATTCGATACCAACCTTCCTTGAATGATACTCTATCGATTAAAAAAAAAAAAAAACAGCCCGATATCTCAATATTTGTGGAAGTTAGAACAACAACGGACATTTCTAAAAAAATTCAAAATTTTTTTAAAAAAACCCCTTTACCGATCATCGCCAAATTCAATACCAACCTTCCTTGAATGATATTCTATCGATTAAAAAAAAAAAACAGCCCGATATCTCAATATTTGCGGAAGTTATAGAAATTTCGGTAAATTTGGCACATACACACACACATACCACACACACATACACACACACACACATACACACACACATACATACATACAGACATTTTTTAAAATTGCAATTTTTCGACGTTTTAGAACATTCTGAACACATTCAGAAAAACAAAAAAAAAATTTTTTTTTACGAAAACAAAGCTTCCTCTATGAGGAAGCAAGATAACAAAAAATAGTGATTTCCGAATGCACAAAAATATTCGTACACCGCATAATTATTTAATAATAAAAATTAAATTAATATTTTGTCGAGTATCCCTTGAAGTCGATCAGTCTCTGCCTGTAGTGGCATCGAATCAACGAGATTTTTCGTTAGTAGGAAATTTCGTCCCATTCTTGTTGTAAAATTTTAATAAAGTCTGCATGAGTCAATGCCTGTCTCTTTCTCACTACATTTTCGACAATATTTTACAAATATCCTAGGATTCAAATCCGGTGATTGTGGAGGAGTATGCAATTGTCGAGGCACATTATACAACAGCCAATTCTTAGTATTTAATTATAAATTGTGAGATTTAGATCATTGTTTTGTTGGGAAATATATATTGATCTCCGAGTCAAAGTTTTTTCGCGCTGACGGCTAGATTATTTTCTTAAATGGCAATATAGCTTATGGCTTATGATTCATTATATCTTCATTAAAATGTAATTTTCCAACCCTTCCAGCATTCATACAGCCCCACATCCTCACTGAACCATCACCGTGTTTCACAGTGGGTATCGAATTAGCCGGATTCAGTTCACAATTTATTTTTCACTACACTATGCGTCTCCCATCCGATCCAAAAATATTAAATTTATTCTTATCCGAGAATGTGACTTTATTCCAAAAGTCACTATCCTTAATGGGGGTAATTTTTGGCGAATTAAAGTCGTTTTTCCCTGTTAGTCTTGTTGACCCAAAACTTTTTTCTCATTACTCGACCGTGATAATCGTTATTGAGCATCACATTCCGAATAGTACTGAATAAAACACCTCGTTTTTTCTGTTGTTGCAGCAATCGTCAGAGTACAAATTTTGGAATCTTTTTTGATAAGATGCACGATAAATCTTCATCTGTCTTTAAAGGGACGTGCGGTCGACTTCTGGGTGCATTTTTTACCATTTTTTTCCACAAAACCGGTCAATAAGAGATTAAATCGTTGAGCGGGCTCGATCAACAATCTTTGTTTGCGCGAGACTTTCCGCATTGATTATGCACCCTAATAATAATTTTTCTTTCTTCCTCGTGTAGTCTCGTATTTTTTTCAAGTTCCCATTCTCGTAAAATAGAGAACAACTACTATGGAAGTTTGCGTCAATATATAAAGAAAAGGTTCAACCAAACAAAGCTCAAATGTAAACATACGAAGTACGTTCCTTATCTAAGATTTGTTGTTGTCACTGATATCATAGGTGTTTACAAATATATACTTTGTGTGCCTTCAGAAATCACTATTTTTTTGTTATCTTATTGTTTTGAAGTATAAAATGTTATAATCTATAAGTTTTGTTACTGAGGTATTATTAAAAAAGAGACTTTATGATTTAAAAAAAATAATCATTTGTTTATTATTTATTATCATCAGAAATAAACTATTTTCTGTGAAAATTCCTAGTCCTACGAATATCCTACGAATATTTTTTATACCTACTGTACATGATTAAGTTAATTTCTTGAAATATTAATAAACAATTAAGAATTACTTTGACTTTATAGATAATGATTTTTATCATAAAACGTTATCAAAAATGGTATAACTTATTCGAAAACGAGTAAAATTAAAAAATTAACCCATTTTTTTCCCGATAAATTTTACCATATATATGTATGCCCTAATTAATTTTCATTATCATAAGCATATTATAATGATAAAATATTACAATACCGTAGCTACCGTAACTACCGGCGATAAGCCAACGTGTTAAAAAATACCGATACACATCTATGCGATAATACCTGTGAGAATGATCGTAGGTGTGTTTGGAGTTTGCGGGGTGAGCTGCTGAGTAGCGGTGGTCGTCGTCGTCGCAGGTTGATAGCATGTCCCCATTTGTGGACTCGTGCTAAAGTATCCCGTGTCTGCGCTGCCTAATTCGCCACCGACATTAATCACGTCGCTCTAAGGCACAGAGACAATATTAAAGAATTAAACAAAGATAAAAGATAATGCGATACAAACCCCATCGCAAGAAGAAGGTATTTTAATTTGGAGTTTCTTTCGTAAAGATATTTTTACAGAAATTTTATAATTTGTTATAAATCTCTGTCTCTTTACAGCAACAAATTATAAAACTTAGACATTGATCTTCTTACCTGCGTGTAATTCGTAGTATGATTCGGTGACCCGATAAACGTCCCAATCGTGTTCGCCTGCACCGGCGTGTCCATCTGAAGTAGAGAAAAAAGAAAGAAAGTCGTAGAAATGAGCCTGGCATCCATTGAGAGAAGCCTCGGGGAAGGATTCACCGCAGCCGCGATCTAATCCGATTCGTCTTTAAGCGAATCCGCGAACATTGATGCGTTCTCGCGTGTAACGCGCGTTTCCAGCCCCCAAATGCTTTTTATAGAATGATCCGCGAGGGACACTGTACACGCGCGAAGGAAAACAGCGGAAGAAGAGTATAAAGAGAGAAATAAATACGATCGAAGCTCGTAAGCTCGTGCCGCTCGCCCGAGGATCGCCCCCGTTCGACCTCGGAATCTATCACGACGTTGGTTACCGTTCGATTTCCGGATCCTCCGATTCCCTTAATAGCCATTGTTAAATGAAATCCGTTTTCGCTTAGTCGGCATCCACGAGAAACTTATTGCTTCGTCCTACACGTCTATTATTTCGCAAGTACAAGTTTCCAGCCGTGTGTCTATTCCCGCTTATTTAACTTAGCCCGAAATTCACGACTCTTCGCCCGAAAAAATGAGTTATTATAATTAGATCGCTCTTTGATTCACCGATGCTGATAGCCAGACAGCACGCATGTCTAAAAGATGTCTTAAAGATGTCTTAAAAGTGTCTTTTAGACATTTGCGTGCTGTCTGGGTATCGAGGGGCAATATCGAACGGTAATCTGCACAAATGAGGCTGTTTGGGGTTTGAACAACGCTTTTCATTTCGTATAACATCATCTTTTCCAGTCTATCACTTAAACCGGCGGGTTGGCGCGTAACTATCCGTGCAATATCAAATGCCATGGTAATGGCTACTTGTGCGTGATAATGAGGAGGGAATAAAAAGGGAGGCCCTCCGTGACAAAACCAGTCCCGCAGCGGCGCAGCACGCACCACGGCAACTTTGGCATGTGCATATATAACAGCGCGTTTCCGAGTTACGCGGGATATCAATTGAGAATAAGTACACGTTACGAATCGCAGATTATTATTAGCCTCCTGCACTTCTGATACCGCCGATAAGAGTCCGCCTATTACGCATTTTTCCTCGTTTATGGTTTTTAACGGCGCATTTAAAATTTCCCTTCGACCGGGGTTTTAATGTTTTAAACATTAGCGCGCAGTGGCATGATATTTCACCGCGAAGCAATATTTCACCTTAATCTACAAATATTTCATCCCCTCGGGGATCTGATATTTTTTCCTTCGCCGCACGTGCAAGTGAGTTCCATGCACGGGAATACATTTGGCACGCGTTTATATGCAACACCTCCGCTGTTCGAGTACCATGAAAGATACGGCGTTTGTGTAAATTCTCAGTTCTTTTTTTTTAATGCGCTAATTAAGCAGCTTATTAGGTACTGTATTAATTATCCATCTCCCTCTTGATTTAATATACGTACTCATCAAATATCTAAATGATATTGAATCTACTCTCCGTATCGCGGAGGGTAACGATGTTTCTGCGTTTGATCTTTAATAATTACAATACAGCACGTGTAATAACAGACATACAATTGATAACTTTATAATTCTCGAGAGAAAATACTTTTTTGCAAGCCTTGCAAAAGGTGTACCGCGACACCAACGCTGGACATGCTCTCAGTATTGAATTTGCAAATAAAAATGTTTCAACTAATGGCGATATTTCACCTCTATCTGCGTGGTCCAGGTGCAACCGAGTTCCATCAGCTGCTGCGCAAATTTGGGCCACTCCTGACGAATGCAGGCAACAGATAAACAACAAGACTTAAGACTGTAAGTCTAGTGGCAATATAATCAAACATAATTATACAGCCGTCTTTTACGAATAAGGCTAATTTTCATTTAAAAAAAACTATTTTTTTCTAATTCAATACTTTTGACGCGATTGACGTAACTAGTTACGATTCACAATTTCATAATAGGTGCATCGCATTAAATAAATAAATAAAAAAAAAAAACGTCGAGAATCATAATTTGAAGCCTTTGAAGAATGGAACGTTTGACGATGTAACCGAGTAGAATATCAAGTGACTCCGACAGAATAATTCATACGAATCATTCGCTTGGAATAATTCATCGCGTAGCATTATAATTATAGCTTTGAAGGTCAAATTGCCTGAAGAGTAATGCATATTATATGTATTGAAAATCGCAAAAACCAATCAGCTTGCATGGCGAAATATAAGTATTTATATATATGCGCGAAAACTATTATATACATTAATGAGCAAAATATCTAAATGAGGAATTCCAAGTCCAAATTAAAATTGCAAAGCTAATTAAAATATAACCATTTTGTAATTCTACTTGCGTCTGATCGAAATTTGGATGTCGTTAATATTTAAGTTTGCCTTTATTTCGCTTGCGACTCTTACTATCCGTTAGATACGAGCAGTTCAGCGGCAAATACTTACCAGTCCCTTCGACATGCATAAAAAAAGATTGAGCGCCAATTAGGATCGGGTATCCCTTAATTAATTATAATTGGAAAATTCATCATAATTTACATAATCACTGACTGTCAGACGATCGAATTCAGATTCGGAATTGGAGAACTATATTTTTCGCGCCCCGTATCGTTGCGTGAGTAAACTCAACCCGATTAAAAAAAAATTTAATTACGACGATCTCTCGCGTTTGAAAATATCGGTTGCCTTTATCGGGAATAGTGAAATAAAAATGCGCGCGCGAGTATTTCTGACGTTACGGTCACGCGTGTATACCTATTAAATAAGTCATAGCATGCAAAATGCGTGCGCACACACATACGCACACCCTCTCTTTTTATTTTTTTCTCTGCGAAAACCCGAATGCAATTATATTGTCGAAATACCGCGTAAAAACATGCAGCACGTGCGTATTACGTTCCAATCGCGAGCTCCACACGATCCGGAAAGGATTGACAAGGTTTCACGATTCAGCGCAGATTCGCAATTTCGGAACGATCGTGAAGACGGGGGAGGGGGTTGCCCGTTCCATAAAAGATGGAAATTACATATCGAATATTCCCTTGTCTGAGATAAAGCTTGAATGATAAAAATGAGAATGCCGAATGTACGACTGGACCACTGCCAACGTGTCGATCGAATATTTCCGATAGCTTGGAAAACTTTTACTTTCCCCTCACCTAAATGGATAGTCGAGAGCGAGCCGATATTTTAATTTTACGAAACTTTTTAGAACTTGGGCTGAACCGATCTAACCGACTCAAAATTTAAGCCCTATTTTTCGGAGATGTCCCGCCCGTGACACACTTCACGAACTCAAACGAACGAGTCAGTCCCTTTTCCAGCCTTTTGCTTAAAAAAACGAATGACTCACGTACCATTGTGAACTGTTCGAAATCCTGCTGGAGGGCCGCCGCTTGCGCCTGACTGATGAAATAAGTATTCTGATCGATAGCATCGGACGTCAAGCTGGGTGGACCCGGATGTCCTGTAGGACTAGGCGGCGCCGATGGATTATTGCTATAACTTAAGGGACTTCCCTGAAAAAGGAATGCGCGCTACTTTCAGACTCGTTTACTCGCGCACGAGGCTATTATTGCAGACACGAGAGCGGAACTTTTCTCACGTTGGATGAAATTATACAAGTCTTTTAGATTAGATACAAGCTATTAGATTATCGTAATGGGGTGACTCTATATACGTAACGTTACCATTCAAATTGTTTTTGACAATTAATATTGTAGGGAGATAAAAGACTTGTTATTAAACGCTCGTTATCTGTCGATATTTTATGATAAGAGATGATCTCACTTGAACGGTTAGACTAGGTGACGATTGCGGCGACGGCCTGTTCACCGACTGCGTGGATCTATACGATCCCAACGAATTGAGCTGTGATTGTTGATGTTGATGTTGTTGTTGTTGCTGCTGCTGCTGCTGCTGTTGGTGCTGCTGGTGCTGGTGCTGCTGGTGCTGGTGTGACGTTTTCTGAATGTCGAGTATCAATAAGATATAGTAAATAGCTATTAGCAACAATCACTGAAATTTATATAATATTAGAGCTATATATCAATTAACCCTAGCTAGCCACACTTATTTTCGAGTCCTTAATTCGCCACACTCCGGTCCTTGAGACCGCTCGACTTTGTCGCATTGTCATTTTCATTCTAATTAATATTTTTAAGCTTGTAATATAGGAATTGGAAATACACATAGTCTGAATAAGATATCAAGAAAATGATTTGAGTTAAAAATGAACTTACTACAAGGAAACTAGAAAATTATGTTATTATGTGAAAACTAGAAAAACATTCAGCGGTCCACTGGACCAGAATGTGGCGAGCTAGGGTTAATATTTGCTATCCCTTGGACCGATAATTTTTTAGAGAAATGCCTATTTCGTTTATTCAGTATAACTGATTAGATGTCAAACATTTATATATATATATATATATATATATATATATATATATATATATATATGCGAAAATAGATCAAGGCTGCATTTAAATGTGATTTATAGAATGCGCATCCAAGTAGTTATAGTAATGCTAAATAGTATTCGCGCATTACGATAATAATTTTCGAAAACGTCCGACTTGGGTCGGCCGGCATACTAACTGGACTCTGCGGCACAGGACTGTGCGGTTGTTGATAAATGTAATGGCCAGCAGTCGGGCTGTGAGACGTCGCCGCCGGCGCCGGTTGCTGCGGATAGCTCTGAAGATCCTGTTGCGAAGTACTTGTGCTGTTTTCCAGTGCCACACCCTGCTTCATACCCATCGCTATTAACGATCGATCGTCGCTCTGTCGCCTCTTTCGTTTTGCGCTCTCTCTCTCCCTCTCTCGCTCTCTGTCTTTCTCATACACACACATATACATACACATACACACTCTTTCTCTTTCTCCCCCCTCTCTCTTTCTCTCTCGCTCTCTTTCTCAAACATACACACACTCTCTTTCTCTTTCTCTCTCTTCTTTTTCGCGCTTTCATGTAACCAAACTCAACTGAATAGACGCTACATAGTCGCAGCAGGCTCGCGTAATCGATCTCTACATCATTGATTACAGCATCGGACTTGCGGAAGCGGTTCGCCGCAACAACCGAGTTGCTCCACCGAATTTGTAGCAAACGTTTGAGTTGGACTACGAAGATGTGCCATGTACTAGATATTTACGAATTACGCTTTTGGCAGTCGAGGGATAATATCTTGGCACGTAGGTTGCTTTTTGTACAACGTCCCAGGGACTTGATCGTCGCGAAGGAAATAAAATTCCGAAAGAAGTATATTCGCCGATAAAGTGAGTCGACTTGGAAGAAAAAACCATCGGAGGCTCAAGTAGGTATCTTTTTTTTTTTTTAATTAAAATTTTTCAGATTCTCAATCACGCGCGGCGATCACGAGACCGTTCACTACGCTACGACGCGGAAATAAGTGATTCGCGTTGAGATCACCTTAGAATTATCATTGCGCAACTTTTACTTGTCCGTTCCCTCTTGCCAAGCGCAATTATCGCGGCGTTAACTTTTTCGTTTCCAAGCTCCGACGTATGCGATGTTGCGACGACCCGCAGTAGTACGTCCACACTACGCATTAGCATATACACACGCTTCATTATTGATTGTATTTCGAGTCTGTCTGCAAGCACGGTGCTATGTAACAAGCGAAATAATAAAAATGCCACGGTGTTAACGGCCAAGTCGCGCGACTAATGTAAGAGGCAACAAACATAAAGCGTATACCGTATTATTACATACGTCGTGAGAGAGACTGGTGTGTCTACTAACCTTACACGTGTGAAGAAACCTAGAGTTAACAGGCACTGATAAATGGGTCTGCAAAATAACAAACACAAACAACCACTACAACAAAGGCAAAATAAAAAATAAATAGAAAATTAAAGTGAGAGAGAGACGGCGCGGCGGCGGCGGCCGGTATAAACGCGCGCGCGGTAATTCGGTCAGAATTTCTCTAGCTGTTCGCTAAAATACACATACGTCCTGATATTATAACGAATGGAAACGAACGGCAATAACTGTGTTGAAAATCCCCGGGTTTTTCTTTTTCATTAAAAAATATATGTGTGTCGCGCGAGCGACGCAGTTTTCTCGCGGGCAATTCATTTTGCATTTGCAGTACGGTTTAACGATCGGAATTATCGAGCGGGGCGCCTCGATAAATGTTATTAAATTCTATATTAATAATGTCAGGACGCATTTAGGTCACAAGTGCTTTCCATAGCGTGCTGCAAAAGTTTCATTTCGAACTTAACGCTGCATAATTGCGCGCAACATTATATCCTTGTTACGTTAAACCCATCGAAAATTACAGCTACGACGGATAAAAAAGAAGAAGAGTTGATAACTCAGCTACGATGGAATTTGTATACTCGAACATCGAGAGAGAGCATGCCGAGGAAAATGTGACTTTTCGTTGAAAGATACTTCAATTCTTTTCCGACTAAAGCAATGGCGTTTCCAGACATTATTCAATCAGCGTGAAAGCAATCCAACTACATGCGAAAAATTATTGCTAAAAGAATATAATCCTCACGGTTACGCAAAATACGTCAAGCGTCTCGCGACAGATACCATTTCTTAAATTTTCTTTTTTTTCCCTGCGGAAACTGTATCGTTTAGCTCCGCGACGAAATAAACGATCCACTTTATATCTTTTCCCCTGAAAGCAGCTGCAATATTTCAAGATTCTAGCGCTACCTTAATCAAAACGATCTAACATTTAAGAAAGCACAGAAAAGCACAAAGAGTGTCCTTCTCATGCAACCATTGCATCCTAATTTACATTCTCCAATAAACTTAGAGACCCTCAGGTAGGAGTCTGGCCGCTGATCGACTATGCGCTGATTGGTATTGACAAACCATGGCAGAACCAATCCAAAATATAAAAAGCGTGAAAAGCGAACCCAGCCCACCGTGACCCAGGCTACATTTGTTATGATTTGTCATACAGAACATGTCGTCATGTATCTCTAACTAATATATAAACTCTATAGAAAGTGCATTATTTTTAAAAGCAGCTTTAAACCATTATTTGTCAAATTGGCCAGACTCTTACTCTTGATGGTCTCTACAATAAACAAAATCGTTTCACGGAACCGAGGTAACGTTCTTAGCAATTGTTTTTTTTCCAAACTATACGTATTTGACTTTTAAATTTATTCATATATGTTTCGTTGATTTCGAGCATGCACTATACATGTATATGTCACAGAAAAAAATAAATTCCGCCTATCGTGGATTTAGATATTCAGAACCGTGAAAATGCGCTCCCTTCGATTCCGTAATTCGCCTAGTGAAGATGCGAAATATCCGAGCACTCGACATCGTTTCGCGGTGTAAAGTGAAATTAAATTTGCCGAGACGTGACCTCGAGGAATTTTCAGAAACTGGTTTTTAAATTAAAAAATCCTGAAAATAATTTTCAGGTCGGTCGGATATTTCGCACGCTTCGCAACATTCTACGGCAGCGGCTCTTAACCGAGATCTACGTTATCGTTTCGAGTATCTAAAACAGAAGCTCGTGGCATCGAGCTCTCTGGACAAGTGAGTAAAATTAAAAAAAAAATTGTTGGGTTCGTGTCACTCGTAATTAAAAATCCGCTGCGCTATAACAGTATAGGCACAATCTACAGTAATACGGGGCCGCGAGGATATTTACTTGGACGCTTGACGGATCCTGTGAAAAGGAGAGCCTACCAGCTTGTGCCAAGCTGGTCGGGCTGGACAGGTTTGTGGGACTGCTCGTTTGAGGACTCTGGAATACACCAGCGGTTCGACCATGTCAAAAAGAGACTCCCGTTTCCAGTGGTAAATCCTACTTGTCTACGGCTTGTCTGTACGTAACTCGACAACGACGACGACTTCGCTCGCGAAAGCGAGCGGTGAAAAAAATATGGAAAGAATATGAGAGTGATCAACGCGATTGTGTCGAGAAAAAAAAAAACAAAAGGCCGACGAGAAAAAACGCGAATGAACAATTTCGATATCGACATCTGTCTTTTAACTTCTTTAATCGGATATTCTTTCCGTTGGCCGCATCAATTGTAAAACGTTAAGCTAGTTAACCGATTTCAATTCGCTCAAATGCAGAAACAGATTAATATTGATATCGATGAAAGCCGCTCTTTTCAAAAAATAAATGCATTTATTATATATTTAAATAGTTGGAAATATAATTTAAAAACAACAAATTTTTGCTAAGATAAAGTCCTGGATTCATTTTTAAAAAAATCGATAATTAAACAGATCTGGAATCTTTTATATAAATATCAATCTTTTATTCGTCACAGTAATCTAACAGTAAGTTAAAAGAGATTTAAAAAACGGATACTGCACATTTTAAAGTCTAACTGATAAAATATCGAGATTTTATCGTACAGACCGGATGGATTAAATTATCCGTTGAATAGCAATGAGTAACGCCGCTTATTTATAGAACCTATTGGCGATTGTACATACGCGAGAGAGCATTAACCAAAACTGTATTTCGTCTTTCGTTTGATACGTGCAGAGTCACTCGGAGAAACATATCTGTTAACGCGTGACAATAATAGATTTACCACAATGATACAATACCCAAACACGCCTTAACACGCTACAATTTTGGATGCCGTTTCGCAGACATTTTCTCCGAGGATCTCGAAGACAGATGAGAGAATAAAAAAATATAAAAAAAAGAGAGAAATAAAACATCGCTGTAAAAGCGATAAAGACTCGTTCAGAAACGTGCAGCCTCGCGAAAAGTGCGTGTATAAGATCAAGAGGAAAAGAAAAATAGAAAGATGTTATCGTAGTCGACGTACGATAATCGGTTGAACAACTTACATTGCTGAACGGCGTACTACTCGAATGATCCTCCTGGTCCAGAGGAGTGTGAAGTGGTGACGGAAAGTGTACGTTGCTCAAGTCGGGCAACGACCCCGTGTTGTTGCCTATCGGTATTTGCTGTCCCGGTGGTTGCGAGCTCGGATATATGCTGAAACAACAGATTTCACAAAAATCGTAACCAACTTAATTAACTCGCGACGCAATCAAACGAAAGTTTTATCGAATGTATATAATAATTCCATCGAGCGTTCAACGGCAAAAGTGTTGCGAGTCATCAAATTGATTGTGAATCAAACTGGAAGAGAAAGCATTCTTTTTCGAGCTTTGCTCTTTCACGCGAAAGCGCTAATTTTTTACAAAAACGCCGATTGATGTCCCATCATTCAACAATACGTACTTAATCCCAGGCACTCTAGGCATTTCGCACGAGGATCTTGGTCGTTCGATGAAGCCATGGTGAGAATCTCTGTTGTCGTTTCCGCTTCCGGTCATAACGTGCTGATCTGTTAATTACAGAACATGCGAACTTTATCACAAGTTTTGCAATTACGCGCAACGGACGCGAAGTCGCACTGCCGATAAGTTAACGTGCCGTTGGATTCTCCTATTTCAGACAATATCTACTTCGCTCAAAAGTTACGTTATTCCGCGACACTGAATATAAAACGATCCATTTTGATACATCTTCGGTTACGATTGTACAGAATGCATACGGGGGGGGGGGGGGGGGGAATGAACGGGGGATTTCTCAAACTAGTTATCCAATTTCTCTCCGGAGTAACATAATATCGCTTACTAACGTTACTATACCGTATAACGTTTCACCTGCTTCGTTGTAGAGTGATCTCCGGCGCCGAGATCGCTCCGCAAAGTTTTGTGACTCGACGCGATCTAAAAATAATTTATGTATATCGAAACTGTACAACGTTACTGCTTCGAAAGAAGAAAAACTAATCTTTGCCTTGAAAAAGAGCTCGATTCTTTGATTTTTTACAAACTTTATAATCGGCGTGTAGCAGTAAAAGAGCGTTTAAATTAGTTTCGCGAGTGCAAGACAGTCGCGTAAACGGAACCGCGGGAATTCCGGGTTCATAGTTTGAAGTCGCGAAAGCCCTTAACGCATAGATTACGCCGCTTGTTAGGCGAGGTTTGGGAGATCGATCTCTTTGTAAAATTCTCTAGGTAACCACTTAAGAGAACGGAGCGCGGTGTCGCGATATAACGAGGTAACGAGGCAATATGGTAATAACGAAATTTCCGAGCTGAGCTGATTCATGAAAATCGCGTCAAAAGTCAAAGAAGCAGCCTCGCGAAGGCGGGAACGCTTTTACATAGGATGAACTCGTTAATACTGCGGCTGAGCGACGTTGAAAAACTTTATTATTCACCCGTTACGCGAATACTCGCTCACGCTCGAATTGGTAAACATCGAGGGAGTAAAAAAAAACGCCGATTTCGTCTTCACGCAAAATAAATCACGTAAACTGCAGGTAACGTGTAGTTTCAGCCTCGTATCAATTATTAACGGTTGACGAAATAATGCTTGCGCGTGAAAGTGGTGAGTTTTATGCAAGATGTTTGATTAATCGCCCTTCTCTTTACCGACGGACCGCGATCAATTGCAAGAGGAGAAAAACGCTGAAAAAAAGTAATGCTTATGATAGAGTTTAAATGGACGCGTTTCTCAACCGCGTTGCGCCGGGTCGATATACGAATTGAGATAGGATGAATGGTTCTGTTTTTATTTATAATGGCGACACTTGAAAAGACACGAATAGACATTAGTTCCAAGGCATTAATTTTGTAGATAAGAGCACGTGGCGAGTGCCTTGACGAAACGCGTGATATTACGTAAAGTCCCATATGCTATCTCGGCGACGCGGGTCTTTCTCGCGGTCTTTCACACAGCATCCGCGTTATTGAGAGAAAGCGCGCGTCGCGGGTCAGAGTCATCCGGAGTGTACTGGTCAGAACAGGTTTGCGATGTTTATATTTAAATAAGGGGGAAAAGAGAGAAAAGAAAAGGAGAAAAACCGACATGCGTCGCTACCTCGTCGATGAGACATGGCGGAGGTCGATTGGCAAGCCTCGTTGGCGCTCTGATGCAAAGCGGAGTCCGAGTTCGTTCTCCGCCAGGTGTCCGGCGGCGGTGGCGACAGGTAAGGCACGCCGCTGTACGGCGACGTGTCGTGCCTCTTCTCCATCGGGCGCGATGATCGCATAGGTCCAACCCCCATGCTCCGGCTCCTGTTGTCGCCACGGTACATGGCGTTGTGCTCCTCCAGATTGCTGAGCGCCGTCTGTAAAAGATACGCACGAACCCTTCTTGAGGATTGACATTGCGGCGATGGCGGCAGCATGCAAGGATTGCAATATAAATTAACGGAAAGGGGGAAAAAAACGTTTGCGAATCGTGCGGTAGCGAGCAGTGCTGGTGCCTTTCTTCCTTCGCTGCTTCATTGCGGCGCAACTTTTTGTGCAACTACTCTCTAAATCGCGTATTATAGAGTGGTTTCGCCACTAATATATTAGAGTGATTGCGATAGTCACTCCAAAAGAGAGGGTTGTCACTCTAATTTGAGTAAATGCGGGCACTCCTAAGGTAGAAGTGAATTTTTCACTCAAATTTTTAGAGCGGCTACTCTACAGGAGTGATACGATTACACTCTAAAGTTATAGCGAATCACTATTCATTAAAGATCGACTGACAAATGACTCGAACAGAGTGAAATTTTCCACTCAAAATTGTAGAGTATGTAGAGTAACATAATTCACTCCTATGGACACTGATCTACTGCACTCGAAAGGAGTGCCCTTTCACTCAAATGGAGTGCGATTTCACTCCAACTTATAGAGCGCAATTTTACTGTTTCTTAGAGTGGCGAATCACTCGAAGTGCACAGGCTCAATTTT
Source organism: Temnothorax rugatulus (assembly GCA_035220575.1). Taxonomy (NCBI): domain Eukaryota; kingdom Metazoa; phylum Arthropoda; class Insecta; order Hymenoptera; family Formicidae; genus Temnothorax; species Temnothorax rugatulus. The sequence continues at coordinate 925,822 of JASTWL010000019.1, read as the reverse complement.
CAGTTTTGTTATACACTTGCATTTCACTCTTCGAGTTTTAAAGAGTAGTTTCCATGTGATATTTAGATCGCAATTAGTGAGTATATATACCGTGTGAGAAGCAGTAAGCAAAATTGACCAATAGCTGCCTTAAGTTTTCGACAATTCTTGACTGTGATTGGTCAATTTGCTTACTGCTCAAGTCTTACTGCTTAAGTTTCTCTATACGTGCCAGGGGGCCCTAAATGTCTTCCGCAAAATTCCAATCCGACAAAATCATTTCAGATCCTTGCTCGCGAGAAAAAGACGATTGCGAGATACGTGAGCACTGCTCGTGATATTCGAGGCGCACTCGCGTGCTTTATACGTGGGGGAGGAAAGGGATGGGGAGGGGAGGGGAGGGGAGGGGAGGGGAGGAAGGAGTCGAGGTTGAGGCGAAATAATTCACTTCTATCTACGTGCCACGGTGGCAAAACCCGGTCGCCGAACCCTCCAACCACCGGCGAGGGTGGCGAAGAATTTTCTCGCTCCGCGAATCCCGCGCCTCATAAAACGTCTCGTCTGCTTTACGACCCGTCGGCGTTATGAGTGGCGATTAAAACGGCATAAAGAAATTTAATGTGGGTGTTCGAATGACCCGGATACCCATAGAGATCCCATTTAGTGTCACACCTGACAAAATTCATCCCGCTCGTTCCACGAGTGAGAAAATTCTCAAAGCACCTACTATATGAGGCTTCCTTCGTCGATATCTCTCGTATTTTTCACCGTGACATAAATTTTATGTCGCAATCTACCGAATGCGTCGTCGTCACCTCGCTGCTTTCCTATCGCGGCTATTTTTTGCCACGTATTTGATCGTCAAGTTTTTCAGCCCTTCAATACCCTTTCTTTACCCGTCGCCTGAGACGCGAGAGGGATGCACAACAAGGGCCACTTCCGAGAAGCGATATCTCGCTGCTTTGCATCTCGAGAAAGGAAGGCATTCTGCAAATTGGACGTTGCTAACGCGATCAGATAATATCGCGTTTTCCTTTTAAGAAACTCCAGGCGAAGATTGTTTGCGACATTCTCTACGTTTTATAATCATCTCTGTTAAAGATTAAATTATTCTTTAATTCCAAACTCCCCTCCATCGTAATCATCTCACGATCTTACAGATGTATAATGCAAACAACAAACTTAATTAACGTATTAAATTTCGAGAGGGCTATTCTACGAGGAAAGACCGTGTGTTGTTGAAAAAAAATTCCCTCTTTAAATTCCCATAGAAGAAAATAAGCGCCCGATTAACAGGGATGAAACGATTTCGTGGGATTTTGAGCTTCCTGTCTGCGGCGAGACTGCGAATCCAATAAAGAAATCTCTATCCGCTCCCGCTGCGTCGATCGCCATGTGTCGGATGAGCGTGGGTCGCACGGCTATTACCTAATATCTGTTGAATTATGCGATAAACACGGAACGTCTCTTGCACGATTATGTGGACACGTTCGTGGACGGTATGTTGAACGAGCACGGTATGCTGTCGTCCGCTCGTTAATCGCGGTATCAGTTGTGAAAAAAAAAAAAAAAAACGTTTCGACACTACTTCAAGCGAGCAAAACATTGACGTGATACAACACTTTCCTCGAAAACTAAACTGTCGCTATTTACGTCAAGTTGGAGATCAAATATAACAAAAATACCAAACATCTCTCGCCCAACTAATCTCTCGTTCGTTCCGTATAAGAATTTCGGCCCTGTATTTCGAAAGCGATCGTTGAGAAAGCGTCTTACAACCGCGTCTCGTTCATTGTGAAGAAACCTTTGATTCTTACTCGCCGTAGAGATGCGAGAGTAGATGTAACGATATTTATATGCGACGCAACAGTTCCACGTAGTTGGAATCGCCAGTGACGTAACGGCTTAACCATCACGCGCGTAAGCACGCGTGTGATAACTCCCGCGATATATAGGTTTTATCGAAGCGTATTTTGAGGAAGCTAACGCCGCGATACGAGTTTTAACGACCGGATCATCACTACGCTACGTTACCCCATTTGCATAATGTAATATGCAGAACTTATCGGCGTCTGGTGTAGTGACGATGCAAGAATAGCTTCACCGCGACTTTTTTTACGTCGCATACACGAGCGAGGCGGCGCTACACATACACGCACACGCACACGCGCACACAGAAGTTGGCCGCGTGCACGTGTCCGGGATATTCGTCGCGCCCGCGCGTATGATGATAGCGTGGACGCTAACATATTCCGCCGCGCATCTCGTGGTGGACGCACTGGCCACGCCGGGCTTTATATAAAGCCTTTGTTAGGATAAAACCCCGTCCAGAAATTATAAATAACAATGTTAGAAGCAGCCACAAAATGCTATTAACTTGTGTGTGATTTATGACGACTATCGCGCCGCGACGCGAATTGATAGAGGGGCAGCTTACTATTTCAATATACCTAAAACAAAAGGCTTTCTTTGTTAACTTTCGAAAAAGGGAAAAATGTATTGGAAGTCTCTCTTTTTTTTCCTCTCGTGAAACGCGAGGAAATCTCCACATTTTGCGTTTTTCTAGGATGACACTGAGATAGTACCGAGTGCTAAACACGTCGGATCTCGAACACGTCGGATCTCCCCGAGAAAAAGAAACCGAAACTTTACTATATAATTATATCGAAAATCTGGAAATGAAGTAGGAACTCCACGCGGGTCGACGTCTCCATTCACAACTTTCCCAATGTCAGGGTCGTGGGCGTCGCACGAGACGGCGCGACGCGGCGCGGCGCGGCGCATCGACCAACGTCGCGCTCGTTGAAGAAACATACCTTCAATTAGTGTCGACGTTAATAAAAGCCATGTCCATGTCTCGCGAATTTACCATATTCGCCCGAAAAGTCAAACGAGGACAATCAACCGCCTCCGTGCGGCAGGTCGATTCCTCGTCCACTTAACTCTTTCTCTTTTACTCTCTAAATCTTATTGGTAATATCACCACTAATATATTTGAAATTAGAGTAATTGCGGTAGTCACTCCAAAAGAGAGGGTTGTTACTCTAATTTGAATAAATTCAAGCACTCATAAAGTGGGAGTGAATTTTTTACTCAAATTTTTAGAGCGGCTACTCTACCAGAGTGATACGATCTTACTCTAAAGCTATGTACAGTAAATCACGATTCACTAAAGATCGACTGAGAAATGACTCCAGAGTGAAATTTACCACTCAAAATTGTAGAGTGACATAATTCACTCCTGTGAACACTGATCTACTGCACTCGAAAAGAGTGCCCTTTCACTCCAACTTATAGCGCAATTTTACTCTTTCTTACAGTTAGAGTGGCGAATCACTCGAAGTGCACAGGCTTAATTTTCAGTTTTCGTTACACTTGCATTTTACTCGTTTTAAGTGATATTTCACTCTTCGAGAGAGTAACGACGAAAGAAACAGTATGAGCTACGTTAGCGCTCTTTTAAACAGTCTTCCCGTTGAACACCGTGTATTTCCCGATTGTAAAATACCTTGTCATCCTAGGGTAGAAACGAATGACCTATTTGAAGACAATGTGAGGCGACTAAAGCCGTTTATCACTTAGAGCGCTGTAGCGGTTTTCATATGTGTCCTCGTACACCTCTCTCTCTCTCTCTCTCTCTCTCTCTCTCTCTCTCTCTCTCTCTGTCTCTCTCAATAAGTTTCAATAGATTAGAGAATACGCGGCTCGTCGTCGCTACTGTCCGCGGCGTGTCGGCACGTGCCGGTGATTGAAATGAACGCGCGCGACAGCGACTCCCGGGCTTTCCTTATGCTACCTGCATGCTCCTGACACGAGGCCAATATTGGTCTCGTGAGAGCAACGTGTGACGGATGCGAGGCACATTGAGGGTTACAAGGGCTCGCGATCGATGTTACATACGTCGCGTCGCCGCCAGCCGATTTCCCTCCCGTGCGTGTTTCACGTCCCGCCACGAAGGAAGCCAGAATGTAATTACTCCGCTATCCATATTCAAGAATGAGATTACCGACGAGCGGAGGGCCTGTCAAAGTAAAACGGCACACACGGCACACACGTTGCGCTCGCAACGTATATGTTCATATATATTCATCCCGATCGCCTCGCGGAGTGCAGAGCGCTCGAGCGCTATGTTGCACGTCGCGTAGGTACTGCCCCGAATTTAAATTTATTCCGATCCTAACCCTGTGATACGGAAGAATGCAGACAGGAGAAAGATCGCATTCGTCTAACGAATAATAATAAAAGTTAAATTTTTTTTCAGATTTTTGCAAAATCTCCGAAAAGATAGCCTATATTCTTTTCACATGAAAATCCAGCCCTGATCTCGAATCTCTCACTCACAGAGAGAAACAAGTTTTCAACGCAAAACTTGGCGACTTTCTACTAATAATTTATATCCTTTAGTCGTTTTATTTCAGCGAACTTTCTATTAGCCATTTGCGGTTTATACTCGTATCCGTATTATTCGCTATCTTTTCTTTCGACGAAAGATACTATATAAATGTTTAAAAAGCTATCCATCCGAAGCCGCAAGGCAGTGATTAAATAAATAAATAAATAAATAAATAAATGTTTAAAAAGATGTATATTTAAAAACATGTTGTGAATTTAATATATCTCATCTAAGTTTATGCGGACTATTATAAAAAAGTTACTATTATTAATAAACGATTTTATGTTGCAAATAATCGAATAAGGTTTATAATTAATTAATTCTCTATATTTCAGCTTCATTTTCGCAATAAGCAAAAGAAATCGTGCGAATGCAACCTTATTTGGAAAATTGTATTTTCAGGACAATCTTTTAAGCTCTTGGATGCAATAATCTGTTAAATTCTCTTTTAGTAGTAACGCGAAAGAACCGCTTTCGAAGGTCGTGCACGCGTCGATACGCGTGGTTTATGCCCGAACGAAGGGAAAAAGGGAAATACGAGGGAAAATCTTGGGCCTGTACGATCGAACAGATTCACGGTATAATTACTCTCAGCGAAAAATTAATATCCTAATACGAGGTATCGATTTTATGCGCGAAAATAATAAAGCATCCGCATAGCTACAAAACGACAGATTTTATCCCGACGCTGAAAAAAATTTCGCGGCCGAAGAAGTTGCAACTTTTTCCCCGACTTGAATGAACTTTAATTTGGACTTGAGCCACGATACTCCGCTATTAAATATTCATCCGGCTTATGTCCTTCGACTTTCACAGATGATGTTCAAGGACACACCGTTCGATCGAACGCCGATGACACTTTCCAGGTTGTAATTTTATCTTCATTTGACCTCTTATGCAAGTCGACCGTCCGATGTCGGATCGCTAACGGTGCAGTGGAATGAGAAATTATGGAGCGAAGCAGCCCCTCACGCGAATCACGCCGTGTAAGGATTTTCTCAACGAGAAAATCAAAGACCCTCGGTATTACTGGATAATATTACGTAACGCGAGATGATGAAACTTTTTGGCAGAAATTAGGCTGAAATTGGAGACTTTCGGCATTTGGAAATATTCCTGGAGATAAAAAATGCAAAACGAGACTTGAGCTTGAATGTAAACGGCACCGACGCAACGGTCACGCGGAATATTAATCAAAATATTAATCGCTAATGATTAATGCGGGTTATATGTAAGAAGGAAGGTGACGGATGATGAAATCTTCGTAAATGGAAGATAAATCTTAACGGCGGCGGGTCTCAGACCGAGTTAGACCAAGTATTTTTGTGCAGTCTGCAGAACGGGGACGTGCCAGACATTATGAATGGGGCGAGAAATACGGAACGCGTTGAAGAGGTCGGGAACCGATCGTCGCGGAAGAAGAAGCTTTTCCCTTTACGACCACCCGCCCCCTCCTACTCCCGCAAGCAGTTCCCTGCTCCAGCGACCTAGGTCCCTACCCTTGCCTTCTAATGACAACTTCGCTCCACCCACACACACGTCGTCGTCGTCGGCCGTCGTCGGTCGTCGTCACGACGCTACGCCGCGCCGCCGTCTGCCGGCTCCCGACGGCGATGACCCACTTCGACGAGGATACCCATCGCCATTCAAGGCCTGTCGATTGATAAGAAAGAAACAGGACGCACGCGGCATCTCTGACCGAATTTCCACGTCCTGCCGTAGCTGAAGCACGGAATTCCGTCCAACCGTACACAAAAGCATCGATCTATAACGTGCTCCTCTCCGAATTCCATAAACCATCGTCTCTCGCGGATCAAGCGAGAAATAACAAGTCAATAGCGAGGTCTTAAAGGGATCGCTTCGTTAGCATACGCGGACATAATCCCCGGGAATCTCGATGGGAAACGAGCGTTATCCGTGAAAATCGATTGCCGTGTCGTGGGCTGCGACGGATGAAGGGCGGATCAAGGGAGCTCAGATTCTGTTTTGCAAACAGAAAGGCAATAAAGCGTTGTTATCGCGTATATGATCTCCGCAGAGAAGCGGAGCGCATCGACGTTCTCCCGCAAAATTTCGCGGGGGGCGTAAGGACCGCGACGATCGAAGCTGGGTGCAGCTGCGGCCGCCGCCGCCGCCGGCCGCCGCGGCAGCAACGGCCGTAACAATCGGCACGCCGGGAACGAATGAAACTGGCGAGTATACCTCCGCACGAGGTAACGCGATCAATATTTCGTATGCGAGTGCACACTTGCCCCGAAGCACGTGTATGCGGTGGCGTTTGTTTTCTGCTGTGCCCCCGGAGCTTGCGCGTGGTTACTCGCATCGTTGGAGGAATATCCTGCCGTGCGGAACTCTAAAGGCTGCGGAAACACCGTGTCGGGAAAGCGAATGAGAAAATCCTTCCTTCCCGCGGGACTTCTTGATGAAAAAGCGCAAAGTTAGATAGCGGCCGACTCCCCGATCCGCTTTTAAATTCAACTCTTATCGCAAAATAATTATTTTGTATTCTTTCTGGTCAATAGTAATATTTCTCCGGCCAGCTTTTCCACGCCACGTGCTCGAAAATCATGATAATTTTAACGCGTTGCCTAGGTATTTGAATAGATGTTTGAATAGGGATGTTAGACATAGCTCCGAGAAAGCAAGTGGAAGTTACGACGATATTATTCCGAGGTTGCTATTTATATTATCCCGAGAATGAAGGCTCGTACGGTACGCCTTATCGCCCACGGGTCTGCCATTCAATTAGATTGCGTCGACAGAGATCGGAGCGCAAGGCTAAGCCGTGCCGCCGAGGCTCTCGTCGCGGCGCGGCGACATGAACGGCGGATAGGTGCGCCACGGCACGTGCGCAGGAGCAGAAATCCGCCGGAAATTCGATCGATTCGTTGTACGCGCGAGAAAGTTGGACGAGCGAGAAGACGACGCGAATGCAATCGCGACGACGACGACGACGGCCAGGCCTCGCCGGCCTCGCCGGCCTCGGGAGGCGCGACCGGAATGATCGAAGCGGCGGGGTAAGAACCCGGGAGGAATCTCTTGACCCCGATCGCACATCCGCGAGGAGAGGTAAGACCGCCTCGGTGCATTTTCTCGCGCGATCGAAACCTGACCTTGACTATCTTGGTGGCAACTTCCCGGATCTTTATGCTTCCTTTATACGCACTCGAGCCTCGATCCCATCATCGAGATCGGCGAATTTGGAGCCTTTTGAATAGGGATAATCGGATGTCCGCACGTGGACTTGGGATAATCGGGTATCAGAAACGTATGCCGGGGCAATTTGTCGCGCTAACCCGGTAATAGAAACTTGCGCGGGATATAAGCGGTACATAGGACTCGTTTTACCCTCAAACCAAGCGCTGTATCAAGGTCGGAGTTTATTAATAAGCACAGGTCTCTCTCCGTGGCATTGTGATACTCGTAGACTAAACACAATGATTTCCCATTGTCCTGCGTTGATCGATCAATTTCTCGCGGAGCTATAAGACAGCTCGCAAAGTATCACTTATTCAGGAAACCTCGCAAGGTCTTTCGGTATACGAGGAGAGAGGAACACACGGCTTTACGTTATTTCGAATTACATACAATCTCGCGATACGTCGTATGAGTTTCAGCTAAAATACTAAAGAAATTCGACCGTACCACGTTCGAATTACATACAATTTTGCGATATGTCCTCTGAGTTTCAGCTGAAACGTTAAAACAAAAATCGATAAAAAAAAAATACTTACAGATCCTATTATTGATATCCATGAAAAACATTCTCGTCGGCGTTGAACTACTTTCTCGTGCATCGTATTAGCAATAAATATTTCAATTTCCAAATCTGTTTCTTTTTTTTCCTCCGATAACGCGTAATTTTAACATGCACTTGCCGCGCATGATCCGACAGATGTGTATCAACCGTCTAAACGCGCGCCGTCAATCGAATTACGTTGTATCTGTAATCTAATTAATTTTCAATGATTGCCAGTGGACGGGGAAAATAGCGCGTAATGGAAGGTCAATCAGGCGGGTTCGTCGATTCGATTTAACGCGGTTAAATTTGAGAATGTTGTGTCTTTTGTCCTCGCCTCGCGAAAGACTTATATGCGCGAACGTTCGATGATAACGCGGCGGCGAAGCGGCTACGATATTACATTTTCGTTTCGCGATTTAATTGCTTCGTTATATGGAGTGATACGTGCGATACGTGCTCTATGCGCGTGTACCGTAAACTCTGAAATACGAATTTTCCCTTTGTTTATTACCTCCGGCAGCGTTACATATTGCAGCCTCCGTATAAGCAAACAATTACATTCATTGGCAAATTGCAGCAATCGTACAATACAAAGTCTGATCTATAATTCCGAGTTATTACGGCGATAATATGATCGGAAGTATCAAATTAGTGTATCGCAAGTACGACAGTTAATACGATCTCTTTTTTACCTTCTATTTTTTCCTTTTACCTCAAATGTAAAACAAAATTAGCCAATTTTCAGTTATTATCGTACCTGGTGATTTCGTATCGCCGTATTGACGATGATTCTTATAATTCAGGTAACTTGGTAATCACTGCGTACATTGTATCCTTTAGCGGTTACGACATCGTTTCGTGCAAGCGTATCTTCCGCGCACTTCGTTTAGATATTGATAGATATCGATAATATTACGTGAAAAAAAGAAAAATAATTCTGTCAATTATTTTTCATGTACTATGAATTAATTAAAATGACTGTATTACGACATTCTAAAAAAAACATTCTGCAAACAAACTCGACTTGTGATAAATTCGAACACAATGGCGCGAGCGTGTGATTTAAATTGTTGAAAAAAACGGAATGCACACACGGCTTACAGTCTATAATTGTGACTCCAACAATAAATATGTCGGAATTGAAAACACCATAGGGTCGTGCGTTGAACCGAATAAGCGCCCGTCTCCGGCTTAGGTTCAATGGAGTTAATTACGTATATTAAGTGCTTCCCGTTATTGAGCCTAAAGTAAATATTTCAAGTGTAGTTTTACAATTTCCATGAAAAATTAAAACTAAAGGTCGACGGAATTATTTCCATCGAGATATACGTTATTATTTTTTGATTCAATTATGACTTTTTAAAAATTCCACGAAATATTACGTTGTTTGATATATCAAATTAGAGCTCTCGCGTTTGAAGTTGAAAATATTTTATTAGAATAATTGCTACGTCCCCATTCGACAGCGTCATCGAGGGAAAGCGTTTGCGTAAAACGAGGGTAGGCAAAAAAATTCTTATCTAGCTTTTCCGATCCCAGTTTAACCGTGTACTGAATGAAAATCGAAAAGTTCCAACGCATCAAGCCGAGCGTGTGTTCGTGTAGATACGCGTATGCACAGGATACACACAAGGTCGCGGACGCACGTAATTGCTCGCTGCACCGCTTCCGTTAAGAGTCGAAAATTAGCCGGGGGTTTAATCGGCGACTTAACGGCGAAGAGCCTCAATCAGTAAGCGAAGGATATGGCATTAGCCCTCTATCGAGCACGCCCACATCCCGTTGTCGCGGCGTTATAAAAACAGCCGGCGACCGGCGCGGTTGGTACATTTTGCCGTAGAAAAGTGACATATCGAGGTGCCAAGCGAGCGATCAAGCAATAACGTTACGACGATGCACGTGTCGGTGATCCTCGGCGTAGTGTTGCTACAGGCGATTTACGTGTCCGCCGGGGTAAGCCCTTCAGCTTACTTTCGTTTAAACCGCGGGACAGATCATGCCCCGCTCGATAGGGAACAACGCGACGATAAATCGGCAGTGACCCACTGCTGTATAACGCATTGTGATGTGCCGATTCGCCGAGCGCGCGCGCGCGCGACTTGTCGAGAATAGTGCTAAAGTCCGAGACACGCGAGAATACCCGCTGTCCGACGCGCTCGTAATAAATTCTGATTTTGCGTAGCCACCTGACTGGATACCCCCGGAAATGTTGGAGATGGTTCAAGGTGACAAGGAACGGTGCATGGCCGAACACGGAACGTCTCAAGGTGAGCTCCGCGCGCGATTAAGTAACATAGCGCGATCAACATTTGGCCAATAAGTCCCGCGCTAAAACTTTAAAGTCCCCCCCCCCCCCCTCGATATCAAAGTTCTCGTCTCTTCGCAATTATAACGGGTATATTTCAATTCCGCGATACAGCACTGATCGACGAAGTTAACGATGGAAAGCTCTCGAATGACCGGAGTATAACGTGCTACATGAACTGCCTCCTCGACGCCTTCAGTTTGGTAATGTTCTTCGAAATATCGCCCTAGCTTATTACGCGCGACGAGTCAAATGCAAAACTGATACCGTAACGATACGTTTCGCCGATTAGGTCGACGAAGAGGGTAATTTGGAAGCTGAGATGCTGATCAGCGTTATCCCGGAGCAATTTCAGGAGATAGGCAACAAGATTTTGAACAAATGCGCTAAGCAAGGTACGTTGTGAACGAAATGCATTTTACACGAATTTTCTGTGTATTGTTACTCTATTATTATTTCATTCCAACTTCTCGTTCTCTGATTCGATCGATGTTTCAGACGGCGCGGATGCGTGCGAAAAGATCTTCGAAGTGGCGAAATGCGTCCAAGGAACAGTACCAGAGGTAAATAAACTTATTTTAATAACTTTTTATGAGATCGTAGCTAAGAGCTTTATTTCTTTAACTCAAGATTATTAAATATTTAAAAAAATATTTAAAATAAAATAGGCAATAAGAGCCGAACTTGATAGTCAAAGTTTATTTCACAAATTAGTCAAGATATACGTCAAGATTATTATTATTATTATTATTACTGCTTATTAAAGAATACATTTTTATGCGATTAAATCAATATTGATCGGTGAAATGTCTTTTACACCTTTCCTTTCGTTAATTAATACGTTCAAATGTATTGTTACAGCTGTGGTTTATGGTTTAATTCGACGCATGGGAGAAGAATTTGCTCCACAACCATGCGACGACCATTCTCCAACACCCGCGCGTAACGAAGTAAAACAACTTGCTTCGTCAAGAAAAATAAGGAACAAAGAAGTAGCCTAGGGATACGAATTACGTAAATTGAAAAAAATGTGATTTGTGTAATAACAATAATAGTAAGTAATGATTATGAACACGCCATGCGACGCCTAACATAAATAAAATTTGTAGAAAATGTTGATGTTTGACATTAAAATATTGCCTAAGCTATATAAATATGCGTTGAAACTAAATCAGATTCGAGCGTAGTAGCAAATTAAAGGGGAGGGGAAGTGTGAGATATCGATGCATAATGACGAGCTATTTATGAGTCCATGTTTAATTAAATAATTTTTTTATGATTTTATTCGCCTTTGATTCCAGTACCATTTGACTTTCTCGATGTTCGCGGAATGTCGCGTGTAGCGTGAAGCGGGGTGTGTCAAATTAATTAAAAGGAATTCGTTATAAAGAGTAAATTACATAGCAAAAGTTAATTAGATACGGTAGCTTCGAGAGAAAAGATTTATTAAAGAAAAAACCGTGAAGTGTAAAACATCGAAGGGAAATCTATTAGAGTTCGTTGTAGGATTGTATCTCGATTGAAATTGAAAGATCCAATAGAAAAATGAGGTAAGCCCGTAATTTGTAAGTCTATTTCAGAAACGACTTTATACGTAAAGTCGACTTAACAAATTACGAACTTACGAATTACGTCTGGTAATATAGAATCCTTCAATTATGTACGAGATAAGAATTTCCCTCGTCGAACAACGCCATAATTTCGACAATCATATATTTTATACGCAAGTATTTTATATGATAATCTGCACGGAAAAAAATAATGTTGTATTAACAATATTAATTAATAGCCAATTCTAACTACAAATAATCTTGTTAATTCAGTAACAGTATTAATGAATACGTCATGCTTCTAATGACATTTGTCTCATTAAGGCATTACTGATTAACAAGATTATGGTCAATTAGACTGTTATTAGCTTAATGTCACGTTAACATAACATTGTTTCTTTCGACGTATACTTCCGAAAACTTTGCATGTAAAATAATTACTTGTTTACATGTGGCGGCACACACATAATTGCGGTTTTTCTTCTTGCTGTAAAATTTCCTACACACTTTGTGATTTCACGGTACGGCGACCGGTGTAGCACTGTAGCATCAAATGCGGAAAAAATGTTGTGTAATTTCATCATTGGATCGCGTATCTGAAATGACATCGCGTAATTTTCTCAGTCCACCTGGGCACGAGAAAACTTGATCCAGGAAATTTAATTATTGCTTCGGATAATGCACAGCTGCTAAATGCATTAAGTACATTTTGCTGTTAACTTGGAAACAATGTCTCAAGGCTAAATGGCATTATTTTGCAAATTTTTCCACGCGATATTTTTTTCAAAGCACTTAGCTGGACCTGGCCATATAAATCTTTAATTAGTTTGCTAATAAATCCATTATAAGTTTCCTAAGCTGCTTGAAATTTAACAGTCTAGTTTACATTCGTTAAAACCTCGGTTAAAACTTTTCCCGCGGGATAAGGTCGTCGCGATTTCGTGACTTTCTACGTCATCCGATAAATCCTTCGGAAGGAGATACGATTGCATGAATATAACAATAATTATGCATAAATAGGATCACTGATAACTGAACTTTGTTACATTTATTTAAAAAAGTATTTTTTTACATGTTTGCGCTGGTTTGCGCAGCTTAATTAAAATAATTTCTTCATTGTTAATCGAATACGCGACGCTGCATACGATGCAGACATGATCCAAAGGTCACAGAGTTCAAAACACGCACGATAAAACCTTCGGTCGTTCTTTTTGGCGTAACACGAGCGAAAATGTACGCATCATGTACGTTTATACATTCTGCATCGGCGCGATATGGCGTAGGTAGTCGCATCTCGAATTAACCATAAACCGCGCGCGTTGTTATAATTCTAATTATTTCGCCGTTTTAGCTATTTCGCTCGTCGCCGCAGGCACATCAATTTAATTGTTGCTAAAAATAATCGACTACACAAATACGTTTACGGTGGTGTGCCCGATGCAGTATCGGGAACATATGTAATTCGTGCTATTGCGTATAACGTGCCATGCAACTCCATTGCTGTGCGAGGACATTGCAAAAAGAAAAAAAAAGGGGGGGGGGGAATATCACTACGAAAAGGAAATTGCTACGGTCGACACAACTCCTACTGCGTTCGGTACAGGGTGCACCGGGTGTGAACGACATTTGCCAATACATTTTCTACTTCATATACGCGCGAACGAAATAAACAGCAAGACATTACACTGTGCTATTCGAAATAAGTTTCGTAATCACACTGGAATCTGGTGCGAATCGTAAGGTGTTCTGCAGTACGGAACGACCCTTGAAAACACGGAGAAAAGTTTTTTATTTTGTTAAAAGAAGCTCTCATTAGAGAACTTTTCGAAATAATGATAGATAAGCTTCAACGCAAAACGCATGACAAAGTTATTACTTTATAATAATGTGATTTACATCAGTTTCATGTAAAGAAGAATTTTTTTTCTAATACAAGTTTTTTTCTTCCTGATTAAAAACATTGCGTTCGGCTAAAATGAAACTGCAAATCGAACTTTGTTGCGCTCTGGCAATTTAAACATGACAATTTAAACCTTTGCGTTTCGAGTCTAAATATCACAAAGCCTGGTCAAAAATTGACTCTTTCGATCGCCGAGATCTTTTCGAATAAGCCTGAGGCAGCGCGTGCCTGAACCAATAATCTCCGAAGCGAATTGACGCGAATAATTTTTCTCCGTGGAACGAGATGAGGGTGCGTTCGAAAAAGAGAGAGAAAGAGAGAGAGGGTGGGTGCAACGAAACGTTCAGGAGACAACAAGCCGGGGCAACAACAACTGTAGGATGTATTTTCGTTCGGGGAATGAGCGGTACAGACCTTAAGGTCGATCGAGTGGATCGCGCCGGGATGCGGCGAGGAGTGCTCTTTCGCGTCGTTGCCGCAATTGACATTGTTGTTAACGTTCGGCAGCGAGCCACCCGCCCTGAACTGATTTCCCAGGTTAATGTGCAGATGCTTGCCGCTGGACTGCGGTGGACTGGCGCCGGCACTCTTGACGGACAGCGGGGTCTCCGGAACGCCGGATCCCGTGGGACTAGCACCCACCGAGCTGCTCGCCGAGGCCACCTGTACAGGTCCGGTCATTGACAACCATGGCCACCGCAAAACATTAAACGGTCGTAAGCGATCTTTGCCGCCTTCGGAATGAAAACTCAAACATTTGCGAGGCATTACCCGCAGGCTAACCAGCTGTTTTCTCCTCCCCGCTGCGAGACTCACGGAGTCAGGGGACTGGGGATTCGTCGTACGTCCTGCCACCCTCGTTACCATTCGGGTGATGTAACGGAACGTTAGTTCTAATGGTTCTATGGTCGCGAAAGTGCCCGGGATCTCTTCGGTTTCCTTTTTCCGATTGTAAACGTTGGCTTCGCGGCGCAGTATCGGCCCTCCCGTGGACCACGCTCCGATAAACTGGTTCTTATCTCCGTAGCGGATTCCATTCTCCGATTGCCGATTCGAATGCCGGTACTTTAAACAGCAACGCTCCGGGAGCGAACAAATTTGAACCCTATATACATACGGATATTGTAAAATCTAATGGAATTCGGTATTGATAGACGAGACGTGACAAATGACGATTTAAGAGCTGCCAGGTAACGGGACGACAATTGATACTTGAGAGCCAATCATTTAAGCATTTTTCATCCTAAACCAAGAGTCGGCAAGCTTCTTTCCGTGCCAGGTAGTAAATATTTTAGGCTTTGCGGTTCAAGATTAGCATTATGTAGCCCACTACAGGATGTTTCCCAAGTACAAAAAATTGAAGGGGATATTCCGTGGCTTATTTTAGGAAGAAAAGGTCTTATATAACATGTGCCCTAAACTTCTTCGTTTTCAAAATACAGGGTGTCAAAGACGCACACCTCTGGTGGACCTAAAAATGTTTTTAGGTACAGTTTTAGAACCAGTACTGAAAATGGTTCTTAATACCACATGTAACCATACAAAATTTGAATAAAATATCTTTAAACGTTTTCCACATTTTCGAAATTTTCACTTTTTTTTCTTGACACCTTGTATTTTGAAAACGAAGCAGTTTATGGCATATGTTTATAGGACCGTTTCTTCCTAAAATAAGCCTCGGAATATCCCTATCAATCTTTTGTACTTCCTTAGAAAACACCCTGTATAACAAGGTAGAAAACCAATTTATTATCAATGAAAGATTCAGGATACAACAGTAATAATTACGCGGGCCGTACAGAAATAAACGGAGCAGTTTGCCGACCCCTGTCCCAAACGATTTGACATCTAAAATAAAATACCAAGCAATCTTTTTTCTGCGGGAGAGACGCAGAGACCCGATCGCGTCTCGTTTTGTTCCAGAGGGCTCGCTATCCGAGATGCTCGGATAGCGTCGAACGCGGTCCCGCGAGACGTCCTTATCTTTTCGACGCGATTGGCGAACGCTCCCCGGCGCGCGGCGCAGCGTAGCACGGCGGTTCGTTTTAACCGCACAGGGGCATGCGGAGGTGCGCTCGAGGACGCTAAATGCATCGACCCAACCTCGCCGACGCTCCCGTTGAAAATACCTCGAGGGCCGCCGGCGCGATGCTATTGAGAGAGCGGAATGTTTACATGCGCATCGAAACGAATCGAACGCGCCGCCGAGCTGCTGCTGCTCGCTCGTCACCCGCGAGACCGCCCGAGGGGAGAAAAACGTTGACGCTTGGCTCTCGATGTTATTTTTCAGCGAAATACGAAATCCCGCGTGCCACGCATCCGGCGCGGCGGCCGCGCCGTTCGAATACTCCGCGAGTACTCCGCGCGGAATTGCCAAACAACAAATCCGGGAACGAATTCGGAGATACGGAGATACTGGAGCGAAATCGTTCGTTTTGTTTCGCGTTAAAATTTCGCAACGTGAGTTTCGCGCGGCGTGGCGTGGCGCATCGACCGGCGGCGCGGGATCGATCGCGCTCGCGGCCGCGGGAGATTAATCCGCGACGCATAATCGCGCCTTGATAAGCGTCTCCGAGGAGCGTCGCGTCGCGCCGCGCGATTCGTATCTCTCGTATGTCTCCGGCGCGGCGTGCGTCTCGCGCGGAAGAAGCGCGGGAGTAAACGTCGCGCTCACGCGCGCGACGAACATCCATGCGACGTATATCGGAGCGCGCGCGGATGTGCGTCGCTCGCGGTGTGTTGCACTACGTACGTACGTACGTACGCGTGCCGCGCGCGCGATGCACTTGCCGCGGCAGTCGACACATACACACACGCTCGCTCGCTCGCGGAGCAACCCGGCCGATACACAGGCAAGGCACAGGCAGGGCAGGCAGGCAGGGCAGAGACAGGCAACACGCACGCACGCACGCACAAACACACACACACACACACACACACACACGGAACCGACAGCGCGGTAAGCGCACAAAAAGAGACGGGGGAATCGGAAGGAGAACGAGAAAACAAGAATGGCAAGAGAATATGAGGGGCGGAGGAGGGACCGCGGAGGGAACGCGATGGGGGTCCGCGGGGTCGGGGGGGCGAGGGGGGACAGCCGTTGTTTACGTTCTAACATCTGAGAGCCGAGGGAGGTGCACGACGGGTCACGGCGCGATCGCGGCGCGGCACGGCACGGCGAGGCCACCCACGCCGAAAAGGAAACGATAACTGGGATAATTCCTTACTCTGCTCGTGACGTTCGAGACCTCCTTCATGATCGCCTCGAATGCCGCCGAGTCCTGCGCCTCCTTCTGGTTCAGCAGCGCGATCTTTTCACTGAATTTCCGTGGGTTCGCCATGATGGCTCGCGGCACTAGTTTTTCGCGGACACTCGCGGAACCCGGAGCATCCACCACCACCGCCGCCGTCGCCACCACCACCACCACCACCACCACCAACCACCACTACCGCCGCCACCGAGCGACCGCCGACCGACGACCGCCGCCGACCACCAGCCACCCTAGTGTCGAAGAACGAACCCTTCGTCCGCCTCCCTCGCGACCGTTCCTTGGGTTTTTTTTTACCCCCCCGATTTGACGACGCACCAATGCTCGGCACGGAATCTCGCACGGATCACGATTATCGCGCTGCGTTTACCCGCGTAACCCGATGTGCGCCTTCCGGATGGCACTGGCGAACACTGATACGCAAGATCATGCGGCGCAGCGCGCCACGCGCATTGCGCAGGAGCTGCAACTTCGCGGGCCGACCATGGCCCGCCGATCGCCGCGCCACCTCGCGGCCGTATCCGCAACGACAAACTTAGGGACTTTGGCCATTTTTTTCCTAAGGCCGCTGCAGGAGCCGCGAAAATCGCCAATCTGTGCTTGGGCGCGTTCTGGGGGTCAATCATGAATCTTTTCCCCTAGGGTGGAAACGTGAAAAATGAAAAATCTCTCTTTCTATTGATGTTAAATAGAAAGAGATAGTCATATAAAACTTTTCACTTTCCACGTTCCACATTAATACACATGATTGACCCCCCAGTAATAATTTGTCACTAGAGCGCTGAACTAACCAATCACAGATATGGGAATAAGAAAACGGAGCACTCCTACTTTGGGCAAGGGAGTAAAGCTGCTTCGCGGGGAAAGAAGGATATAGTTCCGAATGTGTGATCCCTGCTCCCGATCGACCTAAAATTTTACACATAAGTTGTTTTCGATGTGAGAAATAAAGTTTTTGATTTCTATTCCCTGTTCCTATTGCCTGTTGCCTGGCATTGTGCAAGGGGCTTAACAGTTGCGATGTATTGTAGAACGGCCCTTAGAATCCACAATTTCTACAATATATATACAATATATATATTGTAAATATATTGTACGTACATCGATAAAAATACATTTACAATATATTTTTATCGCATTTTGCATACAAAAATAATTTCGTGCAGACCAAGACAAATTTTATAGAAACTACTGCCTATACCTTAAAATTCCACGTGAATTCAATCGTGAATGAAAATCGCTAGGTACAAATAATCGAAAACAGCGCACAATGTAGTGAATAATAAAGACTTATTGATTTATTAATTTGGATTTTTTTTTGTTTGATTTTTCTCGCATCTCTCGCGCAACATTTTTCTCCGAATCACTTTTAATTTATATTCGTCAACTGGATTCGACAAGCCACTGATCCGATTTCTATAATGCGGATTTCTTCTTTCCTTTTGCAGCCTTCCTCCTCAACTTAGTGCAAGAATCGCATCTTCTTCTTGAACATAGCAGAGAACATTCGTCGTGATGCCACTGATCAACATAGTTTTTGAATGTACCCTCTGCTTGCATAAAACGGACATTCACATCGCCTATGCCACAACACAGGCTCTTGTATTGGAAGTTGGTCAAAATACTTGGGAGCATTGTTATGTTGTCCAATTTTTGCACGAGATTTGTTGCATCTGTGTTAACGAGCTTTCCATATATGTAATAACGTAGATTTTTTTGCTCATCGAGGGTTACACATCTTTGGGTTATCGGAATGTCGGTTTTTTGTCTCTTCAACGTTACTATGTACAAAAATACCAGGTGCTGATTTAGATGTGGGTACCTGGGTAACTGACTAACAACCCACGGCATAGGTAGCGTCACGGAATAGCCTCCGTTGTCGGGATGTGCACTTGTTTCATCTGCAATAATACAATCGGTCGCGTCACACATTTTTGGCAAGGACAATGCGGCGATGAAGACGAGGATGACGCAAGGACTACAAGCAAGTTTCTTCTGTAATTCTCAAGTATTCTAGTACATGTCAAGGTGCGTAGCTTTTAATAGCAATAGCCATGGAAAATTCACATAGTGCTATGTGCTATGTATTAACTAAAAAAATGTTTCAAGGTACGTATAGTTTTTTTTTCTTATTCATAAAACTTACTTTCGGTGATAGTGACCGATGAAATGTTGAAAGTTGTGCCACAAATTGTTGCCAGGACTGGAATTTCTGCAGCAATTGGTCCATTTGTGATATTTGTTCCAAGATCGGTTACTTCTTCTGTAATAAAATTATAAATTGAAAATGTTGATTTATTGGAAATAAAGTACTATGCAATAGTAGTAGCCATGGAAAATTCACATAGTGCTAAATGTGCTATGTATTGACTAAAAGAATGTTTCAAGGTACATATGGAAGGGTTAAAGCCATAGTGGTGTAAGTCAATTTTTTTGACCACTTTTTTTCTTCTTTTTTCAACATATCTGCATGTGTAGACTGCATCTATGAACTTAACTCGATAGGTTAAAAAAAGTTACTTACACCACTATGATTTTAACCCCTCCATGTAGTCTTTTTTTCTTATTCATAAAACTTACTTTCGGTGATAGTAACCGATGAAATGTTGAAAGTTGTGTTGCGAGTTGCCAGGACTGGAGTTTCTGCAGCAATTGGCCTATATATATTTGTCGCAAGATCGGTTGCTTCTTCTATAATAAAATTACAATATGAAAATGTTGATTTATTGGAAATAAAGCACTATGCAATATGCACCTTCAGCAGCAACATCATTTGGCAGATCCGGCAGAATAAACTCAGTTTCTGCCTCGACTTTCACGATCGGCGATTCATTGATTGCAACAGTAACATCGGACGAATTGTGTGTTGGAGATGCTGCAACTCCATTCCCTAGCCCTAAAGCATCGACGATGTCAACCTCTTCTATTTTTATTGATTTGAAAGTTTGCTCATTGCTTTCGAATATAGTTGGAACGGCTGATTCGTGTAGACGAGGACGTTTATATACAACCTTCAACAGCAAAACAAAAATAAAACGTACAGCATTGAGTTTTGTGAGCAATGAATTACAAAAAAATGTAATATTTTTTTATTTTATTGATAAGTACCATATGATAATGGCATGAATACGATAAACTGCCGAATGAATTAAGAAAACTGGAACTTGCCTCTGCAATAACTTTCCCGTTCGCGTCATGCTTGATGTACTTTCGGAAAATATATTTTTCTTCAAAGTGTTTCTCACAAACAAAATGCGATGGAATCAATTTCTTGCCAGGAATCGCTGCTTGCCATTTTTTGAGCCGTTCTCTATTCGTTGGCACTCTAAAAGAAGAGCGTTTTACTTTCAGGCTTTTGTAGCCTGTTTTGCAATTAGGTACAACGCAGTATTTTGTCATCACTTCAAATCTGGCAGAACACACAACGCGTCCATGGTGAACTCGAATCCGTAAAGCCTGGATGCGCCTTGCGCAATACAAAGGTACGTATGTATGTACATACATACATACAGGCAACAGGAACAGGGAATCACAGGCAATAGATTTTCAACCTATCAGAAACCATGTATCAATGTTGTAGCTTTGTATTGTGCATCCAGCTTAAGTATAGAAACCAATCGTAATCAAGAAATCATTGAGCGCTCGCTGAGCCGCTTTTTCCGTTGAACGCAGCCAATCGGCTGACGAATGCGACTTGAATTCATCGGAAAAACCACCTTTCGTTCCACCATGCATGATTGCATGGGTGTGTACGGAAAAAAACACCCACGAATTCGCCACAAAGAAGAAAATAAATATAAAATTTTATCGTGTATAAAATTAGATGTAATTGGATGTAATTTTTCATGAAATATTATTATGGGATCGATCATGTATCTTTTCCCCTAGGACGGAAACGTGAAAAGTGAAAAGTTTATCTCTTTCTATTCAACACCAATAGAAAGAGATAGTTACGTGAAACTTTTCACTTTTCACGTTTTCGCTAAGGAAAAAGTTACATGATAGCTACTCTGATGAACAAATCTTAGAAAAAAATTGTAATAAATGCAATTTTTCCTAAAATATGCGTTTATTCATTAGTTTCCTTCTATCATATCGAGGAAAATCTGGTTTCTGGAAAATACGTGCAGTGATGAGTAACGCGTCAGTTTGACAGCAGGGAAATCGCAACATCGATTGTCCTTTAATCGCCTTAATTGTACAGCAATCAATATAATTTATAAGAATGGCAAAAATCAACGAAGACGTGTATCTAGAACATATCCCGTCAACAGTATACAACGAATTGATTCATGTGTTGAACAAGAACTCGAGCTGGCAGGTACTCGGTTGTCACGTAGCCGAACAACTTGGATATCATTGGTAAGGAGAGATGATTCGGATAACTGATCAAAATCAATCGAGCGTCTGCCTTTAATAGATCTTTATATATTTGTCACATGTAGGAAGTCGTGGGTACAGTCATTAGAACGGAATACCAGTGCTACAAAAACACCAGCGGACAATCTACTGTTTGAGCTCAATGTAAAAATGTGCACAGTTGGAATACTATGCACGTTGCTCAGAGACTGCGAACTTGGCAATGCTTTGTCAGTTTTACATTATCCAGGTATATGTCTATCTCTTTACTCTAGTTGAATTAATAGAACTGTAGACAAAACACTTCACACTACAATCTGATTTTTAATGAAATTGTTATTAGAGGAGTCAGTAATTGTTAAACATCCTTCCGATGATATGGGACGTGACACTTTAGAAATATCCCTTGGCCAGCATCTTCGTCTTTCTTGCAAAGCTACAGGTATACCATCGCCGAGTTACCAATGGTGTTGCAATAACATTGAGCTGCACGAACAGCAAAGTTGCGAACTTGACATCGTTATAAATAGGTAAGAATATTGTCTAAATTTGTGGTGTGACAAATCAATTGATTATTACATATAATTTCTCATAGCCACGATCAAGCTGGAGAGTATAACTGCAAAATCTCACAAGTCACCGATGATGAAGAAGCAGTATTGCTAACGAGATCAGTTTTTGTAAATATATCTCATGTGCCTGTGGTTATACAGCAGCAACCGCCTGCTTTCTTAGAGCTTAAGGAAGATGAAGATTTTTTAATTAAATGTGTAGCACATGGTCATCCTGAGCCACGCTATCAGTGGTTCAGAGATAATACAAGACTAGAAGGAGAAACATCTAATGTATTGCACGTAAGTATATGTAATGTAATATTATATGTAATGCAATAAGTATATGTAATGTTAACATTAGATAAGGTAACAAATTTTGTAACAAAAAAAGAAAAAAATATTCTAGATAAAACAGTTTGGCTCCAAGCATGAAGGAAAATATTATTGCTACATAAGCAATGATGTGAATGAGGTAATCACTGAAAAAAGTCACGTAATGGTAAGAATTACATTTCGTAATCCATTAGTTTATGAGAATTCTGAGTAAAGAGATTAAATAAAAATTTTGTTATAAAACTGTTATGATAATACACATATTCATATAGTTTGATATTCATGTTGATATAGCTGGATCTTCCTCGTGAAAAGGCAATTGCAAAAATAGCTTTGATTATTGCAAATTGCGATTATGAAAATCACATGTGTCTAGCGACACCTAAAAATGATGCTGCAAGAATTGGTGATCTGTTAAAGGAGATGGATTTTGACGTAATCTGCCTTGTAAATTTGTCACTTGAACAGATGAAGAATGCTATAAAGGTATTTGGGGAAGTTTTAATGGAAGGAGTTTATGGTAAGTTATCATAATTACACTATACGGAAATATAGTAATCACTCATTAAAATTTATATCAATGTAGGATTGTTCTACTATGCTGGGCATGGTTTTAAAATGCAAGAAAGTTATATGCTTGCTGTCGACGCGCCAGAATCTTATTTAAGAAAAGACGCAATTTGCGAGAGCGAATTGCTAGCTATATCGTTAAAAAATGAACCTGCTCTTTTAGTAACGATACTGGACATGTGTCAAACTGTACCACCAAAGTAAGGAATTTTATAATTATCTATTCTTATATAAATATTGAGAATTTGAGGATATAAAAATGGATAATACGATCAAATATTCAGATATATAATTTTTTTTTTTTCTTTTTTTTTTTTTTTTTTTTTCAGAGAATGTAATCCATGATATTCATAATGAAATACCTAAAGTCGAAGAATATAAGAGTAGGAAAAATCTACGAAATTTAGTACAAGCATATTCCACATCTAGCCATCGTCCTAGTTATGAAAGAGCAAATAGCAAGTATGGATTATATGCAATGCACCTGATTAAATATATCAGTAAAAATATCCCAGTCACCAAAGTATTTGAAGAAGTAGGAAAATGTAAGACACGAAAGAATTTATAATTCCAATATAATTCCAATATTTCCTAATTGGTAATTAATTAATTTGTGTTTGCAGCAATAGATAAATTGTTAAAGGGAAAAGAACGTAACCAAATTCCAATGTTTGCCTTGACCATTACTAAATCTTTTCGTCTCACTGATCCAATTCGCAAAAGTAATTATAATAGATAAAAATCTTACGTCTTAATGTACACATTAAATATGTTTTAAGCCGGCTACACACGTTCCGATAGAACTGCCAGGTATGCTTGTGCAGGCACGCCTGTTAAACGCCTGTGCAGGTCTACCGGATGCCCGTAGTGCACCCACACGTTTCGGTAAACCTGTCAGTATTCACGCTGACCATGGCATCGACAGACGACGTTTTAGCGATAGTCGGCTTATTATTAGCAAAAAAATGTTTGAAACATAAAATAAAACGTGAGATATGGTGTAAAGAAATGGCTGAAAAAAAGACAACGTTATTCACATGTAAACTTATTAAATGAACTGCAGTTTGCACCTAAATATTGTCATAATTATTTACGGATGGATGAGGAAATCTATTTAAAGCTCCTTTGTTTAGTTACTCCATTAATTAAGAAGAAAAATACTGTTATGAGTTATGAGGAACGCCATTTCACCGCACGAGAGATTATATATCGGATATATCATGGATATATCGATATATCGGACTATGAATACCGGCGTAAGCCTGCCCACGTGGTACACACACTTCGGTTTGCCTGCGCAGGTCACTCCGGCGCAGGCATATCGAATGATTTTTCGTATGTGCTCCGGTCGCCTGGACAGGTCAAAATAACTGCAGTTTTATCATCTACGTTCCGATAGACCTGCACAGCGTGCCTGCGCAGGCATACCTGACAGTTCTACCGGAACGTGTGTAGCCGGCTTAATATATGTTATGACATTTATATTATTACAGGAGATCTATCACCAGCGTTGAAGTGTTTAAATAAATTAATAGCTTTTCCAAGTAAATCTTTTGAAATAAACCTCAATCAAGCTGGTATTTCTGCCAAAGTTGATATCTCATTATTTATGGAGCCTTATTTAAATATAATTAAGATTTCAGTGTGTAATTTAAACGATTTGGAAGTAAATTTTTTTAACTCTGTGTATACAGAACAGAATAAGTTGTTCCAAACTGCAAACTCCAAAGTATGTTGGATACATAATCCACAAATCTATCAGGTACTTTAAACGCGTAAATTTCATCGTTTGCATGCGGTAAATATGTTCATGTGTAAATGTGTTCATATTACAGAATATTTTATGTTATTTTACAGGGATATTTGATTGTATCCGTTAACAAAAACGGAGCGCTTATTGACGCAATGAAGTTGGACATCAAAAATTATATTCCATTAGTATTAAAAAAGATCAGCTAACATGTACAGAATATACAAACTTAATTTATATACTTCGATTGTGAATAAAATATGATTTGTTATATATACATATATGAAACATGATATAATGTAAATTTGTAAATAACCTTGTATTGCACTGATATCTTTTTATTAAAAAAATATAAAGAAATGTTACATCTAAGAGGGCTAGCACTTATTTTCTACAGTGACAACAAATGACTAAACGGATTAACGCGAATTTTATTTCAAACTGTTCTGCAAATATATCTACTACTTTATGTATTAACACTGTAATGATTTACAAAAGTTGCAATCCATGGACCACCAATATTATTTACATATTTACGGGTAAATGTATAATTACACATTACCAAATCCTCTAATTTTAACATGTCTGTCATTGTCTCTATCCTCAGTAGTTTCTTAGCTTTTTCTGGGATGTAGTGACAGATCGTTTTAATTTCAATGGAATGCTGCTCATCTGTAAATAAGACATATACGTATATATCTGTAGGGTACTGGTATCAGCTTAATAATTCTGTTACCTGTTGTAACTGCAATATCACCCAAGACATTAAACACAATATCATCCTCATTTACCGCAATTAACCATCTTTGCCCAGGGCTAAGAGTCTCGATCTTTGTCCTTAAAACTTCTATCATATCTTCTGCCACAAGACCTTCTAAGGAATCGTAGTCTTTATTCGCTAAAGCCTTGGATATTACTGTTATTGCCTAGAAACGTAAGAATGCACTTATCAGTATCCAGAATCCAAACATATATATATATATTTCTAATCAGTCATAGAGAAAGTCTCATACATATTTTGTTCCGTCGAGGGTCTCGGATAGAAGAAACTCTTTATCTATGCGCGGAATCTGAAAGAAAGACAGGAAGAAAAAGCGAAACGGGAGTAAAAGAGACGGATTGAACATCTCGGCGCCGTCCACGAGCGCGGGCAGGGAGATCCGCGGCTCGGAATCCGACTCGGTGCTGTAAACTCTGCAGGCGGCGATACTCGGAAACGAGCACGAGGCGGTCAGCAAATTCGACCCGTCGCCCTGCCGGGCGATCTTCGTTCGCATTTTGTTTCTATAAGTGACACATGCGGCGATTCGTCGCAGATTGCACGGTACGCTCCTTGCCAGGACCAACATCGTCACTTGCATGCGATAACGTAAAAAATCTTCTACGGGCAACAACAAAATCACGGAGCGCGCGATGTTTTTCTAACCTATCTTCCAAAACACCGAAGACTGTTCGCGTCCGCGATAAATCTGCGGAGATTTATTTGAAATTCTCTACGACGCATCGCTATCGATAACGCTAAACGCACAAATAAACTTTGCAACGTTTTTCGCAAAATATTGTTTATTGTTCAGCGACCGTTTAATTTAAAGATCTTTGTAATTGGCGCCAGTCGCTAATTGCGTAAAAAAAGTTACTATAAACAGAGAGAAGGATGAAGAGTGGTCATGCCCGCGTTTTAGGTGGTCCTCGTCCATGAGCGCCTCTATGTGCACAAAACGTGCACATTGAACTACGTAGCCATATCCACGAAAATTTCTGATGGGTAACGCGTTATGTGCACGCTCTATTGGTTCTGTTCCGTGCTATGTCCAAAGCGTCGGTAATGCATGGTAATGTAATGCATAAAGCGGGGAGCACACACTTCTGCACAACGCATAATGCGTAAGCATAAGAAAATTGATTGGTTTATACACATGTGCATAAGGAAATAGACCAATCAATTTTCTTATGTTTACGTATTATGCGTTGTGCAGAAGTGTGTGCTCCCCGCTTAATACTTATATATGGAGGGTATGTGCTGGGTCGCGGCGACCGCGCTCGACGCTCGGCAAGCTTCGAGCCAGTTCGAGCGAGCAGAGAAGCATACGATCTGCTGTCTTCTTCTTAAGGTGAAATTTCATGGACAGTGAAAAGCAATAGCAGATCGTACTGATTGGCTACAAAATAGAGAAGTTCTCGAGTTTCTACAACTTCTCTATTTTGTAGCCAATCAGTACGATCTGCTGCTGCACTACCCATGAAATTTTCACTACCCATGAAATTTTCACTACCCGTGAAATTTTACCTTTATGATATAGCAGATGTAGCTGCTTAGCACGCATTTCGGGTATCGCATCTCGCGTCTCACCAAGCGCCGAGTCTCGAGTTGGCAAATCGACGATGCGTTACATTTATGTTCACACTTACGAATTTTAATTTTTATGTTTATAAATATTTATTTAATTACATTATATATGAAATGTATAAATATAAAATTTACAAATATAATTAAATAAATATTAATAAACATAAAAATTAAAATTTGTAAGGATAATGTATAAAAATAGCAATTCCTATTTTTGCCCATACGCTTTTTTATCTGAAAAAAGTACTACATTAAAAACATTAACTTCAGCATAGTATAGCATAATATTTAAATTTAATATTTAAATGCATAATAATAATTAAATAAATATTAACTATCGAGAAAAAAATTGTAGTGTTCTTTACTCTTATTAAGTTTATAATTTTAGCTATGCATGTTTAAACGGCCAAATCACGAGCACCAAAAGAGAGATATTGGATTAAAATAGAAACAATTTATTAAACAAACAATACACACGGTTAACGTTTCGACTGTACTTATATAGTCTTCTTCGGAACGGATTGCTATGAAAGAAGAAAATAAATATCAAAAAATCTGATAAACGTGTTTAAGTTAACGTGTTTATTAAAACATTAAACAATCTCTTAAAATAATATAAATAAAATAAACAATCTAATTGAATCACAAATATAAAAACGCCGAAATAATCGAATAAAACCATGACAAAACATACCTAAATTTATTTATATTGAGAAGTAAAGAAGGTAATCTCTTCTGTCAGGAAAAAAATGTAAAAAATTGTTAAGGAAATATTCTGGTTTGAAAAGTCATAAAGAAAGATATTTTTCAGGAATTTTTTGCAGGGAAATAAAAAGAGCGAATAACGCTAAACTGTATATACATGTTTATTTAGCCTTATTTTGAAAATATATTTTTAGTTTTAAGTGATAAAAATGCTCTTCTTTTCCATGTTATATCATGTCATTAGAAGGTGTAAGTGACAGACGGTGTAAATGATTCTAGCTGTTCTAGGTGTCTAAAACGCAAAAACCAAAAATTGTTTTATTCAGGAGAAGTGTGGCTATCGTATGAACTAGGACTAAACTAATATTTCCATTCTGGCGGCCTTTTTATTAAAAATATTATAACTTCTTTCAAAATTTTAAGAGGATTTTATTAAAAGAAAAAAAAAACAAATAAACGTATAATGTTTATTCTAGTTCAGACAATAGTCACACTTCTGAATAAAAAAATTTTTGGTTTTTGCGTTTCTGATACCTAGAACAGTTAGAATCATTTACATCGTCTTTCATTTATACCTTATTCTAGTGACCAGGATGTAACATAGAAAATAGAGCATTTCTGTTACTTAAAAAATAAAAATATATTCTCAAAATAAAGCTAAAAGAACATGAAAAGTTTAACGTTATTCGCTTTCTCAGTTTCCTCCAAAAAATTCACGAAAAATACCTATTTTCACGACCTTTCAAATTAAAATACTCCCTTAATTTATTATTTGTTATTAATATATTGTTGGTAATTACATATAAGTATAATTAGAAAGCATATTATAGTACAAAATAGTTTCAATATTCAAATTATTGTAATAATGAAGAAATCAATTATTTACAATATATTTACATTTTCTTCTGTGTCTGTGTATGTATTATTGTCTATGTATTATTGTATGTGTCTATGTATTATTGTAGACAAGTTTCTTTGCACGTTTACATTTTTTTTGCAGATTTTTACAAGCTTTTCTTTCACAAGTGTGATATGTCAAATACAGACAAGATTTTTGCACACTTATCTGTTATAAACGTAATGTTAAATGCAAGATTTTCATAATCAAACGTTCAACATTTTCGACATTTTTCTACAAACGAGGGACCAGCAATATCATCCGCAGCATGTAGCTTCATAGGCCAATTTACGGTTTTAAGGTGGTTCTAGCATTTAGGTCAAATGTAGATAGCCCGGAAAATATGGTATTAAATGAAAGGTTAACGTTCCTAGAGTGTGTCTGAAAAATTTCGAATTTTTTTACTGCTTGGTTCCGGAGATATATGTCCGCAAACTTTGCCAATTTTACATGGTGATAATAGGGAAAGAAGGGTCAGATCGCACATTCATGGAATACGTTCATATTTCTCGAGTAGATAAACGAATAAAAAACTGTTTAATCGATGCAATAAACATTTCTAAAGATACTGACGCGACACCAAACTGATTGATCGTACCGTATATAAATAAAGCGAAACTTTCGACAAACTTTCGGCAACTTTCGACGTTTCGACACGACACGAGAGTCATGGCGGCCGTTTTGAGTGGCTGCTTGGCAACGTCGCACGCGTCAGCTGACACACAAGACGCGTGTCCTACCATTCTCCCACCGTTGAATGGAGGTTATTATAAGGATAACATATCTTTTTCGGAAGTTGTATGAATATATTCACTATCGCGGAATTGTAGAAATTGTGACGTATACTTTTTCTATTTTAGTTTATTTTATTCTTTACCGGCGTGATCATATTTATACCCAGATAGCCAAGTCTGTCGAAAACTGCAGATTTTGTAAAATCTTGCTACAAATGTTGTTGACAAGAAGGATACAAATTTAATCCAGAATTTGATTTAACAAATAATGTCGACAAAATGCTAGCAAATATGTAACAAAATCTGCTGACATAATTAGATAGCAAATTGCCAACAAAATACGGGCAAATGTGGCCATGTAACCAGACAGCAAATTGGCAGCAAAAACCGAGCAAAATTTGCGTTGAGCACTCTAACAATAAATTGGCGGCAAAAATCGAGCAAAATCTGTGTAGCGCTGCCTGACGACACTTTGACGGCAATATACGGGCAAATATACTCATATAACCAAACAGCAAATTGGCGGCAAAAACCGAGTAAGATTTGCGTCGAGCACTCTGACGATAAATTGGCGACAAAAACCGAGCAAGATCTGTGCAGCGCTATCTGATGACACATTTGCGACAAAATACGCTCAAGGTTTGCGCAGCGCTGTCTAATGATAAATTGGTGCAAAAATCAAGCAAGGTCTGCACAGTGCTGCCTAACGACAAATTGGTGGCAAAAATCGAGCAAGCTTTGTGTAGTGTTGTCTGATGACAAATTGGCGGCAAAAACCGAGCAAGACCTATCACAATTTAACGATATATTGATATTGATTACATATTTTTTTATTCTTATATATATACCCTGGTAACCATTCCATTGCAATTCTGCTGTAAAACTGCACGAAAAGTCGTGCATTAACTTTCGGGCAGATCATGCGTTTTCTATTTCCAACTTTGACTATTTTTTTGTTGGCAGAAACTTGCTCTCGTCGTAGTGCAAGAGAATTGTGGAAGATATGTGTATGCATTTACATATAGCAGAATAGTGCAAGAAATGCGGCAGATGCTTGCGCAAATCGCAGTGCAACATAATCGCGCCAGATTTGTAGCAGCGCCTACTGCTACCCATACAGCACAAA
This sequence comes from Temnothorax rugatulus, assembly GCA_035220575.1. Taxonomy (NCBI): domain Eukaryota; kingdom Metazoa; phylum Arthropoda; class Insecta; order Hymenoptera; family Formicidae; genus Temnothorax; species Temnothorax rugatulus. The sequence goes on along the minus strand of JASTWL010000019.1, from coordinate 895,308 downwards.
TATTTTTAAAATATTTTTAAAATACTCTTTAGGAAGATTAAAATAATTTACAAAAATATTTTTTTATATTTATGCGATGCTATAAATTTTATAGCATCGCAGTGGTGTTAGGTAAGCCTTGCGTTGTATTGCTGGCGAATGTCATGATTTTGCTTCGCCGGAGGCCTGCTTATATTAGATCCCAACTGAAATTTACTTGCAAGTTAGTTTTACCATTATGCACCGCCTAGCGGCATCGTTGCAGACTAGCACGGAAAGATGAGCTGTATGGGTAATAATTTGCAGAAATACGCATTTATATACAGCAGAATTCAACAAGAATTACGGCAGATGCTTGCGTAAGAAGTAGAGCTGCAGAAATACAAATGATTTTGGCAGAATATACCGTAAGGTAAAGATACCAATAGCCGGACACTTAAGCGTAGGAAATGTACCAATACCTGGACACGTACCTGTGTCTGGATACCTTTTAAAAAATATAAATTTATGGAAATAAATGTTTGGATATTATAACTGAAGTTTCAAACTACAAGAAAAAATACTTTTATCTTTGATTTTAATTCGCGTTATACTTATAAATAATAAAGGTGTCCGGATATAGGTACATGTCCGAGTATTGCCGGTATTGGTACCTTTACCTTACATCTGATTTATCAATCAAACATTTTTCGAAATTCGTAACGCCAAAATGGACCGTGTAGCCTACATCTCACAGTACGAAGCTATAACAGTTTCACAATCTCCAGTTAACTTACAGTAATTATTTCTATAAATATTTATAACATAAATTATAAATTATAACATAATTTATAAATTAAAAACAACTTTAATAATATTGATGATAATTATTTACACTTTATTTTAAAATATTTATTATAATCTTTTAGATACTTTTATTTTCCGGACATTACAATATTTACAAAATATTCAACGTATATATTTTCAAAATATTTAAATCTTTTTTATAAATATTTTAAAAATATTTTAAAAATATTTTTGTTGTCTGGGAGTTTAACGCGCTCGGCTGTTCTTTTTCTGACGGGTAGATGCTTGCACGCTTTTTTCGCATTTCTGTCACTCGGATCTGTACGGCAAAAACAACAATTTAAGCGACATTATACACTTGTAAAATTTTGCTGCAAATATGTTTCAAGAGTCTAGCACACTCGATTGTTCATTTTCTGACGGGCAGATGCTTGCACGTTCTTTTCACGTTTCTGCCGGTTGGATCTGTACTCAAAACTCTGCTGCAAATGTGCGTGAAGAGTCTAACGCGATTTGCTGTTATTTTTCTGTTGGGCAGATACTTCCATATTGTTTTCACATTTCTGCTGCATGTTTACTTTTAAGAAATAGTATAAAACTTCACAGTAGCTTCTTACAGCAGACTACTGCAATAGTACAGTAAGTACTCATTCAATCACAGATATTATGCACTTCTGTCGCAATTTTGGACTGTTTTCTTGCGCACTTCTTCGGGACGTATCTGAACTATCAGACTGGTTACCAGGGTATATATATATATATATATATATATATATATATATATATATATATTGCTAGAACAATAAAAAGAGTACTGAATATAAAGTATTTTCGAATACTTTTATGCTCATTATACACTGTTCCTCGTTAAACGCATTAAATTAAATGAACATTGAACAGATTAAATAATGAGCACGCGCGGTCATATAGACTAGCTATTACATGGCTATTACACGGCGGCTTAAAATCCGGTTTAATAACTATAAATATACTCTATATTATCCAATCCAAAATTTTTGCAGCCCCACCGCCACTCTCAGGTTTTGTTTACTCAGCGCCAGTAGTTCTTTAGCTCTTCCTGGTCTGCTGTTTTAAAAATTATATTCGTATATCCAATTCAAAATTTTATTACTCTTTTTAAACTGAATTTGTCTCTTAAGATGATTTTTGAAAAATTATATATTTGCGCTGGTTATGACATATGTAGACTATATATAACACTTACATTAAATTAAGAAGTAGTCTACCACGTAAGGCAGTTGGCTCACGATCCAGAGGTCTCGAGGTCCCGAGTTCGAATCCCACCAAGGTAAAGTGTGTTTTTCAAATACGAGAAAATATTTATAATCATAGACTGCATCTTAAGAAACAAATTTAGTTAAAAAATAGTAATAAAATTTCGAAATAAATATAATTTTTTAATTTTTTTTGACAGTGTTGCGCATTCTTTGCACAGTTTTTGAGGACAATTTGTCGTCGGACAGCGCTACGCAAAGCTTGCTCGGTTTTTGCCGATTATTTGTCGTCGGACAGCGCTACACAAAGCTTGCTCGGTTTTTGCCGATTATTTGTCGTCAGACAGCGCTACGCAAAGCTTGCTCGGTGTTTGTCGACAATTTGTTGGCAGACAACGCTACACAAAGCTTGCTCGGTTTTTGCTGCCAATTTGCTGTCTGGTTATGTACACAGGCTTTGCTAGCAAAACGAGCTTAAAGATGACACAGATGGCACCGGATTTCACACCAATCTTTGAACGAATTTGATGCCATCTTGGCGACAATTTGCTATCAAATTGCTTACTGGGTAGTTATATCACCAACTCTAGTCAAATTTGCTCTGATATTTTCAGTTTATAGCAACGGTTAAATGAGAAAACACCTTACGGAATAATTAATTTAAATGTACGCTGATTTTTACATACTAAATCATTCATATTTGTCACTTGTAACAATAGTTGTTTTTGTGACTTTAAATTCCTGCTAGAACCACCTTAATCGAATTTGAATTCGGAAGTTTAATTTATGTGCCATTTGATATAGTAAATGGCACTGCAGATATAAACATATCAATTTTATGCTTTGTAAAAAATAAATAAATAAATAAATAAATAAAAATTAAAAAAAAATTGGCCCCTTTCGACCTTTTATTCGAAACGCTGCAAAATCCGTTCGAAATACAGTAAAATTGCATAAAGACAATTTTGTAGAGAATTAAATTTCCTATAAAAAAATCCGGGAGGAGGGCATTTCTCTTGTAAAATTAATAGCTTAGGCATGAGTGACGCCCGAAGTCGCGCGATCGGGAATTCGCCAGTTGCTCTGGTTAGTTGTAAAATTCAATACTTTAGCATTGAATGAAAAATCTCCAAAAATTCAAGGCTTAACTAGATAAAATAGGAAAGCTATTTCTGGGTTCAAACATTTTTTTATCGATAAATTCGAATTATGACAGCTGTGTGACAAAAATTTTTTTTTCGTTCGATATTGTAACTTTGATCGGCCATATCTCGAAAAGTATTAACCGGAGTTCTATTCTTCCTCTATAAGGAAGCCAAATTTATAAATTATTATGCATAATTATTATGTTATGAAATTGATGAATAATAAACTATGCAGTTTTAGATCAATTTGCAACTTTTATTCAGACAAGGAGAGATTCCAAGAATTATTACCTGTTACTTTTCGCACAAAGCGAGAGTGAAATTGATTATTTTACTATTTATGATTAGTCGTTCATATATGGCAATATACGTACACGTATTTAATAACACCCTGTAATTATTTTTGTCGAAAGCTTACGTTGCGGTCATGCACCGAATATAAGAATGAATTCAACATGGGCACTATACATCCTTTTATCCAACCGACAAAAGTGAATTTTATGTTTAGCAAAAAAATAAAGTTATTTATTTGCAATATATATACATCTGAGGTTTTTCTGGTTACTGAAAATGGAGAGGTATATATTACCAGATTTATATTAGAAAAATTTGTCATTTTTATGAAATTACTGATGATTCTTTGTGGAATATTTGTTAAATATTTTTCTGATTTAAAAATCAATTGATTTAAAAATCAAATTAAAGAGTATAAGAAGATTATAATTTTTGTCTTTTAATAAATAAAACATACAGAAATAAAAAAAGTAAACCATTTCAGAATTAAGATAAATTTCGTCTTTATAAAAATGTGTCTATAAAAAAATAGTAGATATTACGACACATTGTTCTTTGCATTCTCTACACTTAATTTAATGATTCTGTAAAAAATAAATTATATATATACGACAGATGAAATCGTTACATAAAACAGTTTTCGACTGTCATAGAAATATGTGTTAATGGGGTTTATTTAGTAGTTAGCATTGAATTCATGGAAAAAATGAATTTTAGTTTGTCCAAAACCAATATGGTGACCAAATTATTCGTGAAATGCTAAAAAATAACTATTTTGTTCTTTAAAAATTACAAGCTGCGTTCAATTTTCTTGAAAATTTATATCATGATACATTTTGAGATGTTGATCATAAATTAACAATTGGGACGTCGTATTTGAATATGACGAAACCCAATATGGCGGCTGTATATTCGAAAAATGCTAAAAAATAATGACGTCGATATTCAAATCATACAGACTCGTTCTAATTATTATTAATTTGAGTGTTACGGTATTTTTTTAATTGCTGCTCATCAACAAGAATATTTAATTTCAATATGTTGAAACCAACATAGCGGCCAGTTTATAAGTAAAATGCTGAAAAATGATTATCTTGTGAAATGAAACTCACAAACTTTGTTAAATTTTTATTAAAAATGTCGTGTCCCTACAATCTTTTGGTGAGTGGGTTACAAATTAATTATTACATTTTTTCAGATATGGCCGGACACAACATGGTGGCTAAATATTAATTTTTTCGAAAAACTAAAATTTGTTATTAAATTAGCAAAACTTTTTCAAATTTTTATGAATTTTCATAATTTTTTTATTTCTGACTATGATTTCGTTATTGCGGTGACAAAATTTGAACGTGTTTGATCAATTATGGCCGCTAGATTTTGAAAAAAACCTCCTGCTTTCACTGGCTGGACAGTCTGTCTCTCTCGACCTTCACTGGCTCGAAAGACTACCTGTCTTGCCTTCACTTACTTATTCAATGTCAAAATGGAGAAAAAGTTCATATTTTGTCGACCAGTGTAACCAGAAATGTACTTAAGTTAACAAATGAGATGATTTTTTATCGGTTTATGGACTTATTCAGATACTAAGGCATATATGCCGTATCTCGGAAACTAGATCTGATAGACCACAAATCTGACGGTATACTTGGATTCTGCACCTCACAATTACCTAGAAACACTTAAGAAATCGCAAGCAACAAAATGTGTAATTGGAAAAAGTTTGTATGATTTGAATATCGACGTCATTATTTTTTAGCATTTTTCGAATATACAGCCGCCCTATTGGGTTTCGTCATATTCAAATACGACGTCCCCAATTGTTAATTTATGATCAACATCTTAAAATGTATCATGATATAAATTTCATGGAAATTGAACGCAGTTTGTAATTTTAAAGAACGAAATATATATATATATATATATATATATATATATATATACATATATACATATATATATGTTTACATATAGTATTATGTATATTTTATTTTATATGTATATTTACGTCATATTTAATATTTTTATTAATATTTTTATAATATATGTGCATAATATTTTACAGCATAAATATACAATATGACATTTACATTTTTACTAAGTTGTCAAGTAATGTCATATTTTGTATGTGTACTAAATTGAATAACAAATAGCAAAATAATCGACACAATTAAATAAATTTTCTTTTAATCTTTAGATTAGGGGAGACCGCGACTAAACCGTCAGTTTTTTTTCGGTGCGGATTTTTAACAACAAAATAAATAATTTCAGTTAAATGTGGTATACGACTGTAAAGAGTGAACCTTTAGCTACAAAATTTATATAGGAAATTTTTGTCTACGTCGCTTTGTTTAACTGGTATAGAGCAAAAACGACAACGGTGGAAAAATTGAAATCTCAAAAATGCCGGGGTTGAACCGTCACCCCCCCGGGGTAAATCCGTCACACTGCATTTTCAACACATATACGTACATCTAATCCTGAAAAATGATAGGATACATTTTAATAATTGTTTTTTAAGAGAAAAATATAAAAATTTATTTAAAATTTTTATGCGAAACATTATTAAAAAATAATTGTTTTACCTATTCCATAAAACAATTTAGGCACGTGAATACAGATCCTGACAAGCGCACGCATGTGTTGTGTGCCCTACGCTCGCACGCAATGCACTGTTTCCCATATGCTCTGTTTATTGTTAACTTCTCTGAGCACACGCAGCACGTATTATCCAAGTCTTCGTCAGAATCCGACCGCTGCTGCTTCCTTGATTTCCATTTACGCCCACTGCTCGTCGAAGGCTGCGGTTCTGTTTGTGTGGCATTTTTTTCAAGTCGTTCAACATGGTTCTCCGGACATCGAATTGTTTTGCGGCTGCGTAAGCGCTCATTTTATCTTTTCTCACCGCAAGAACTGCCTTCTTGAGTTGCTCTTTGTCGACGGGAGTCGTTTTGCGACGATACGTGCGTACCATTTCCCTCCTATACAAACTGACGCACGTGCAAGGGAAGACAGAATCACGCTCGAGGGAAACCTAACCCGAAATCGCCGTGAGCTGAAGTCGTGCGCCCGGCGCGCCACAGTGACGAGACTGCCGGACTAGCCCCGGGTGCTTACTGACGGATTAGCCCCCAAACACAAGTTTCAGGTTTGATCGCCCGCGAAATATTAGACATCAACGATAATGAAAAAACTACACTGGATTCGTGTTCAGCATGCATTACTCTTTATAATCACGTACCTCGAGATTTGGAGAGCAAATATTATTGCAGATATTACAAAATTTCCACGCGCAGAAAATTTCACTTTCACCGTCCGAAAACACGTTTGCTCTCGTAAAAATCATAACACGGCAGGTAACTTGCCGAAACTCCGTTGGTCACATGGGTACCATAAGCAGCGTTTACAATGTTAATAGCGAGTTCGCACAATATACATATTCCGAGATATTTGATTTGACGGATTTACCCCGTTGACGTTTTATAGCCCCGGTCTCCCCTACGTTTCTATTATATCATTTTATTTTGTATACTTTAACTGAATAAAATCTATGTTGTTATTTTTTTAAAGATATATATTTGGGACGGCAAGAAACCTGTTAACATTGAAAATAACAATGAAGAGGATTACGCAGATCAATTAAGGATGATACATCCTATATATTATTGTCCTCAGACGTTTGATTGGAGCAATATGCGCGTTGTAAAAAGTGTAACGAACGAGCTTAACTTTCTCGCTTTAACTGACGATGGAGAGGTAAAGAAATGAAAATATTACGATACATATTACAATAATAATTATTACTTACGGATTTTACTTCGATATATCGTAGCTATTTAATATAGATATATTACGGAACTGTTTACGGCGGTAGAAGCCTTCAGAATATACATCAAATAGTTGTCAAAAAGAAGATCACATGCTTTGGATGCGGCATCGAATTCTATGTACTAGCTACCGATAACAACAAAACATACAGTTGGGGTGTAAATTTTGGGGGTCAGTTGGGTATTTCCACTACGACAGATTACTCCAATTCATTATGTGAAGTGGTCGAACTCTCAGGCAAAACAATAGGTAATATGTTCTTCTTCAAGGTACATTTCCAAAAACGTAGAGACGTGTGGATATATCGAAGATTTATGGATGCAAACACTGTAGAGTAACCTAGTCTATTCGATCTTAATGTTTAGTTAAAGTAGCCTGTGGAAATTTCCATACACTTGTACTGACTGATAAAGGGAAAGCATATGCCTGGGGTGCAAACGATCGTGGACAATTAAATATTAATAACGAAAGAGACGTCTTTTCTCCTATCATGGTTTGCTATTGTAAAATTATCGTGGTAAGCGAAACAGAAAAACATATGAATAAGAAAATTTTGCGATTGGCAGGTAAATGTACCTAATGTAAGGAAAATATCAGATATTGCCGTCATGGACAATACCAGCGTTGTCAAATCCAATGAAGATGGACTTATCTACATATGGGGTTGTTTGGGTGGGTTGAAAATTAGGAAACCTGCTGTCTGCGCGTATACGAACATATTTGACATGAGCAACTGATGGGCCAATCGCCAATTTCCATGGAACGTGTATATACAGATGAAGAGACCAGCATACTGAGTGATTTGGCAGCTATGTTCGATGATCCTGTAAGCCCATTAATTCTTTATTCTATGTTTCCCTTTTTTTATTTAGTATTTCCAACTATCAGGATCGCGAAGTATCACGGCTTATTTTTTAATAATTATTAACTCTCTAAATTTCTTGGAGTGGGAATACTGAGATCTCACTCCAAAAGAGTGAAATCTTACTCCAAAAGAGTGAAATCTCCCCGGAGTGGCAGTATTCCCACTCCAAGAAATTTAGAGAGAAGGTATTCAAAAACCCAATAAGCAAACTGCCTGCAGTATAACAATAGATTGACAAATTTGTTGAGATTTATCAACAGATCCGGTATCAACTTATGTGTCCGCATTAAACTCGAATCGTGTTTTGCCGACAGGCAGAACCTGCCACCTGCCAATATAGAATCTGACGGCAGAAACTGAACAGAATCTGTATTTTATATACATTTGAATGGAATATATCATTCAAATAGTTACAAAATGGCGCACATTTTGCTAGAAGCCGTGGACAATTAAAAATCTTTACACATCAGAATACAGAATTGATTACTGATTACAGTTCTTTTATCCTCTTTATATTATAGATTTTCAGCATGTTTTTCCATATGTACCGATAGCAGTAATCTCACTCGATTCTTAATTTCTTGTCTCAAAGTGTCTTTTCTTTATTACACTTTAATGAAACATACCCAGTGAAAACAGCCTAGTCAAAATGACGTCAATATGACGTCAAAACTGTCGTTTGTCGTCATTGTGTCAAAAGAATAGACCAATATGACGAAAAATTGACACCATGTAGATTGACGTTGTGCGTGACGAAACATTATAGGGAAAGGTGGAAATGAATTTTTAGATAATATAATTGAGTGTTATGCGGGAAAAACTCGATTAATCAAGTTGACATCAAAATGACATCAAAATGACTACATTACCCACACAGCAAAATATCCCGGCGAAAGCCACACGCCGCAAAGGAACTTAGAAAGCTTTTACTCGGGCTGCGCCGGAGATAACGACCGCGACGCGAAAGCAACACGCCGCGAGGGAACTTAAAAAACTTTTGCTCGGACTGCGCTGGAGGTAACGACCGCGGCGCGAAAGCAACATGTCGTGAAGGGACTTAGAAAATTTTCGCTCAAACAAGCGCTAGTAACATGCGCATACATGCGCCAGTACCTTCTCGTAAACAAAAATCCTTACGCACTAGGATAAAAGGCGAGCTTGTAAGATCTTGGCTCTAATATTTTTTGTGATACCTCCGAGAAATTATACAGTGCAGAGATGGCAAAATGCACTAGTACATTTTATGTTCTTTCTGAGACAGAAACTGGATCAGAATTATGTTTTGCTATGTCGGTAATAATGAGACAATTTGATTTACTCAGTTATTTTCTTAAAAGGGATCTCCGACGTTGTTTTGTAGTGTGTATTTCGATTTATATATATTTCGAACGTTTGGAGCTTCCGTGATCGCGTTTATTATGGTATTATTGAAGACCTTATACTGTATGAAGGTCTTTAATAATATCAAAAATTTCTCATATTTTCTCATAGAAATTTTACAAGAATTGGGACTTATAAAAAATTATTAAAAAATATATATAATTTCTCAGATACTTTCAGAAATAATTGGATAAAGATTTTTAAAATATTTCAGTATCCGTATGTATGAAAATTTTTAATAAATTGCACAGATTTTCTCATATTTATAATTAGATTTCTACAGAGATATATTAGCGAAAGATATTTAATTTTTTTTTTCTAAAAACGTTGATTTGAAACGTTAATTTGATTTTAGTTTTGCATTTATTACTGTAGAGGGAATTATTTTGATGTCACTTTGAAATCAAACAGACATGTCACGTTGACATCAAACAGACATCAAAATGACAGTCATAATCGCCATCAAGGTATAGGACGTTTTGCAGTCATGATGCCATCATTTTGCCATCATTTTGATCACTCCTTTTGACATCATACCCCTCGTCAATTTGATGGCAATTTGACATCACTTTGACTAGGTTGTTTTCGCTGGGTATGTTTATCTTCAACAATTATTAATTATTTCTTGTTTTTGAAGTCAACGAGCGATCTTACGATACAAGTCGAAGAGCAATAACTTATTTACGTTCACAAAGCTATCCTGAAGATTCGTTCTACATATTTCAGAACCATGTTCCGGTTTGATGGGAGTGAAAATAATCGATGGTGCGTGTGAAAGTATTTTTAAAAATTTTATGTAGTTTATTTGTTTGTTATAATCAACGTATTTTTTTTGACAACGTTATGTAGCATAGTAACTATTCGTATGTCATATATAAAGCTTTTTTAAGATATTTGTACGTCGGAATAATAGATTTATCTTCTATAGAGAATCTGTTAGGTGAGTTGAATTAAATATATCCCATATTATATATTTAATATATAACGTTGATGTCCGCAATTCGCGACTAAACTATCTCTTATTTGTTGCAGATTTTCTCAAATTGGCTGATGCGTACTGTGAGGAAAATCTCGAGAAAGATTGCATTCGGATGATAAAAAAACAAGTCACTGATTCAAACGTATTCCTTATTATTGATGTGACGATGCAATATCATAAGAAGGTAACTGGTAGTATCAATTTTTTTCCTCTTCTTGTCCAAGTTATATGGTTTATGATGAATTGATATGTTATCCAGTTATGCTTTTTTTTTTTTGTTTCTATCGCAGTAGAGAAATGTTCTAATCAATATTTTTCTCCTATACGCATACGCGAGAGGTACAAGTAAGACCGGGGAAGTCCCGAGATTTTTACCTCCACAGGCGAATGCATTAATATATAATTATAAAACTGTCGCACAGTATCAGCTTTGTCGCCAATAAATGTGTCTTTATGCTGTATGTTTATTTATCTATTTATATGTATGACACCTATTTTCCAGGAATTGGAGGAGTATTGCTTTAAGTTTTTTGTGAGAAACACGATAGACAAGGAGAATTTTAAAGAATTAGATTCCGATATGAAAGAAATGTTTTTAACTAAAGTAAGCGAGTTTTGCTCTTGTGATGATTTCGAACCTAATTTATTTGATAATAAATTTCGAACTGTCGGGTCAGGGACCACAGACTGGAAGAAAATGCGAGAGCAAATATCTGTCAGAGATCATATGAGACATAAAGTCGGAAAGTGGAAAACAAGGACATAATATTCGTTTTATTGGAGAAATATGAATAAGTAATAAATTTAAGATTGTGTAAGAGAAATTACAAATATCTGTTAATAAATGAATTATTTTAAACAAATTCTGTTTAAATATTGCTGGCTGTGTGTAAACAACGGAAACTAAATTTAAATGAATAATAATAAGTGATACTTACTTCTAATGCCAACTTATGGGGTATGAATTTTAGAGATCAGTTGATATGATTCAGGAATTAAATGTAACATTATTCTGAGGATAAATCTGAGATTATCTCGTCTCGTGTATATCTCTATTTGTAAGAAATGATTAAAAGATTGAATGCTATGGATAATTGAGTAAACGTACGATTGTAAGAAAGTAAATAATCGATGTAAGACTGTGTATTAATAAATTATTTTCAATAAATTTTTTAAAATGTTTGCTATGGATATGGGCAAATTATATTAAAAAAGAAGAATGCCGGCAAGAGTAAACATTAATAAATGGATCGTATCATAATACTCCTTTAAATAATATTAATAATAATACTATTTGTAATCATGTTATTAATAATACTATTTATTTGATGCTGTGTATACATTACGTGTATCTCAGAAGCAAACGTTGTGCAATTTAATAGTCACAAGTACTTGTACATCTTGTGTACAGCAGGAATTAATCTTATTCGGTAATAATGAGTGTGTCCCGCATTTGACCGCTGCGATTGACCGCAACCACTCACAGAGTTGGATTAACATTTTATTATTGGTATGAATCATAAAAGTTATTCGACATGCGAAATTCCTCCGTTCGAAATTTCGGACCGTTAACTCACATCATGTTCCAGACGGCAACAGATAGATCTACATCATTAAATAGTGAGAATTTCCGTTAAATTTGGAAACCAAATTCCCTCCTCTTCTGTGAAAGGGGAAGAACTCTAATCACGTTCTGGCGTTCATAAGCATAAACTTTAGTTGGGTGATTTACCGGACGTACATCAACCACGCGGACAGACGCACGTTGACTCTAAGGGAAAAAGGCTAAAAAGAAAAGAGCTATTTGTTTCTACCGATTTGAAGCATTCGTGGTGCATTGCGAATATATTTAATACACAGTAATTGCACAGTATTATTTAATACTACAACTGTTTAGTACTATTAAGGTTGTATGACCCCTTATAGAAGAAAAAATGCCAAATTCTTCAAACTTTGTCAGGTGATGAGTATTATAATAATAAAGCATTGTGCCAAGTTTGAACAAGTTTGCGAGGCCCGTTCAAAAGTTATAACAATTTGAATTTAACATGGGCTCTTATGGGAATTCATCAAGTTTCACTATTTTTTCAACTTCATTTGAGAAATTAATATCGAAGAAAATATGGCATACTTTCAAAACTTTGCAGAAATATTAATAAACATCTTACAAACAAATTAGAACCAAAAAAATTATGACTTCAAGGATATTTTCTAAAATATTGAATAAAAAACAAACAGAGAACAGTCTCGCTTGGTCTCGCTGAACTCGTAAGTACGGAGATCCGGCAGCAGCGCACTATGACGTCACATTAGAACCTCTCTCTCCGTCACTCTCCGTAAAGGATAACAAATACTACAGAGGTCCGTTACTTTTTTCAATAGAGCCTCCTGTGTATCGAAATATAATTAATATCAAAATGTCATAAATAATGTTATAACCATCAATTATTAATTTATATGTAAACATTTCGTTTATTATATAACTGCATTTAAAAGGATAAATTATCAACACATATAATAAATATGAAATCTTTCACAAATTAAATAAATAACATATTAATATTTTATACGTAGAAGAAAATACATTTAAATAAAGTGCGTGTAACGCTCGATTAACATAGATATTTGAACATTTATATCTATATATATATATACTAAACGGAAACAAACTATAATTATATTGAAACATATATTTTAATAAAATAATTAATTATTAAATAATTCTAGTGTTTTAAAATAATCTATTATTTTTTTAATGACTGACTTAGACGCCGTTACTACAGGCTTATCATTTTCCTTTTTACTTAACAACTGATAAATCCCTTCTGAACTAGATTGAAAATAAGTATCTTTTAAACATTGGATGTTAATAGAAGCTCGTGCCAGTTTTTTCCTAATATCTAAACTCACTATACCGTACGTTTAATGGACTTAAATCTGGAAGCAGACTATTTATGCGCTTATCTACAATCTACTTTTGTGATTTTTCTGCATAACTCACTGCATATTTTGTTAATGTTTCATAACTAATACCAAATTTACTAATAATTTTTTCTAAAATATATACATCTTGCACTGCGTTATGAGCATTTGCCCTAGAAATTTTAAGCCAATTTGCTAATCCTGTAATTGAACATTCTCCTTTACCTTTTCGATTAGTTTCTTTTTTTATAACCTGTAAGGTATCTATAAATCCTACAATAATGTCAGCAAACTCTTCGTTTAAAGAATAAACTGTTATTAAATCAATCAATCTTGGTCCATCAAAACTCAAATTATGTACCGCTATATAACATTTCTTTTTTAATAAAATTAACCATTGATACAAATTTGTTATTGCAAGCCTTGGTGGAACTGAAGGAACTGGTTTACCATACAGCATTAACTCTGCTTGACATTTTCGAAGACCATGTACTTGCGCAGCAACTGCAGAAATCTCTTGACTAGGTTGAATATAAACGTCGAAAGAATTTTTACCACATTTGGCTGCAATTTGCAAAATATCGCAATTTCTTTGAAATCCTGAGGTTTCGAGGTCAAGATATACTATGGGAATATCTTCTTCCATAGTACCTTCATCATCACTCATACATTCTTTATTTATTTGTACGGCTGGCTCTTTCAATAAAGCAGAATTACTTTCGTAAGTAACACCTTCTGAAAGTTCTCTTTGGTATCGTAGAGAAGCTCTATATTTTTTTAATTGCATACGCCTCAATTTAAATGCACGACTTGCTGTTATTTGTCGTTTTTTAATTGAATAAATTTTCTTAACGTGCTTGGAATGATGTTTACCAGGCGACAATGTCAACATTTTTGCAGCTATTTGGGGGTAACTTTCTCCAATGTTCTTTTGCGCAACAACAGAAGCATATCGATAATCGGCTGATGCTGTTAGGCTTAGACATTTAGATTTAGGCGCCTTACTAGCCATACTTGCATTAAAGCTTTCATTTACGTTACTGGAGGCGCCTACAGAAAATTTTTCTGCATTTGATGCAGTTTATTAAAGACTTCCTTAAGTGCCTCAAATAATTTTAAGTCTGTAAAGCCATCTGAAATCATTCGGTGATTATAATTTTCCTTGTCTTTCACGTGTCCACACCATTGGCCGCATTTTTCATGCTGATTGAACGCGTGATAAGGGATACTCTTTATCGCCTCGGCCATAGCTGTACTTTTACCCCTATTCTGGGTCATAGCGCATGTGAAACATCTGTGAAAGTAGGTTATTCCGTCTTTTGTCAACTCTTTGTGCTGTTTTTCTATATTATACAACCATTTCTTCACTCCTTTGGATGTATGGTTGACATCTGATAATTTTGCAATTGAATGCGAAGCACCTGCTCGACAAGCAGCTATGGCGGAACTATCGTCGTCACCAACACGAATGCCAATTTCGACATTTTTCGATTTTAAAATATCACTTTCATTGACTAGTTTGTTTGCTGCATGCGATTCCATGGCTTTGGCAGAGCCTCTAAAATTCAGTCTGCAATCATGATCGAAAGGAGTATGTCCTATGTCACATTTTTTGCACTTTCGATTACATGTTGAGTAATCTAATATTTGCTGACTGAAGTGACCTACTATAGATCCAAAACTATCATAGTCATTAAGACTATTATAGTCGCGACCAGTTCCTCTTGTAGTCCACCCCATATCATAAGACGCCATCACACGAACTACTGTATCGAACGTTACAGGATGAGCATCTATTGAGGATTCTTGGGATGTATTGAAGATCTCACACTGTCAGGGCTATTAAAAAGTATATTAAAAATCATTTTTATTCGAATTCGACAGGATATTACATATAGCAAATTATTATATCACATCAAAAAATTATTTCTTATTTTAATGATTATCTCATTTCAAAGTTGATTTTTAAATTGAATTTAAATATAACATTTTAAAATTCATGCAATCATAAAAATACAAAAATGTTAGAGTTACAATATACAATTATCATAGTTGAATATCTAAAGAATAGAAACTCAAATCAATGTACAATTTAAAGCGAATTCAATTGTAAAATAAAATACAAAATTACATGTTTTCTTCAATAGTCGCTTTATTTTCTAACGTTAGTTGTCGCTCTAATTCAACTGCACGCTGACAACTTTTTTTAGCTGCTATTTCCAGTGCTCCTCTTGCTTCTGCTTCGTATCTTTTATACGTCTTGAAATTTATTGGTGGAATATTTAAACAAGCTACCAATTTGTTTAAATTTGTGCAACCTATTCCGCTGTGGATCAGTCCTAGAAAAAGATTTAACTTAAGTATATGTGGCTGTTTATTTATTGTATATTAGGCTTGTTTTTGAAGTATTATAAATAATAGTTTGCTATATAAATAATACTAACCTATTGCTAATTTGGTATTAACATCAAATCGTGAGTTGCGTCTTGATTTTCCAGGTGGAGTGTGTTGCTTTCCCGTTACAACAGGATTAACCAATAAACATTTATGGCATCGTATGAGCAAAACAGATCCAAGGCCTCGACGTTCTTCTTGTTCAATATTCTTTAATGATAAAGTTTCTTTGCAAGATGTGCACCATAACTGTTCACCGAGAAATTTTAAATCCACGATTCGGCGTCCTTCACCAGGCTTATTCGATAGATCTTGTTCTTCATCGATATCTGTTGATTCTTTCTTCGCAGTACTTGTATTTTTCATACAATCATCTGGTGTGGTTTCGACTCGTGTCTTCAAATTACGTTTCCCAGTATTTGTCTGTGCTAACCGTTGATTGTACACTTTTTCAGTGACAACTTTTCCTTTCCACATGTAACGTTTTACTTTCGGCATTTTCGTAGCGCAAGCGAAAACTAACCTCATACGATGCGTCTATATATTACACGTGCTCGGAGCACACTTCGCGTTCACGCAGCTGATGTCGAGTGAGATCAATGCTACCAACTTACAGAAAATGCGACTTCGCTGCGATCAAAATACTTTATGAGAGCTATTGTATTTAATTTATTAATAAATGACGTAAGTAAATAACGTAATATAATTTCATTATTTTTAAACAGTAATTACTATGTTTTGTTACTTTTTAAAGATTTTCACACTTTCAGATTTTCGTTTGTGTCAGTTGCAAGTCAGGTACAGTCTTTCTAAAAACCATTAAAAGTGAAAGTTTACATACGAGAAAATATGCATAAAAATGTCTCTATAGCTCTTAAAAACACAGGCAACCGTTATTTTAATAAAATATTAATATAAATATTACTTTCCAGTAAAAAATATCTTCTTAAATATGTTAATTAGCTTTATGTTACGTTTCTTAAACTTTTGGCAGAAATCTTACGGAAAGTCACATCGAACACCCGCAACGCGGAATGGCACTGCACTGTGCGCCGGAGTGACGCGACGCTTACGATTTTCGTATTTTTAACTATGTTCCACCATTTTTAAAAAATTGAAAAAAATATATGTTATAGTGGACACTTTAAGAGAAATTTTCGTAAAAATTTCAAAGTGGTACCTCGAAAATATCACCCTAAAAAAAATATTAAAAAATTCAAATATTTTTTTTTTTGGTCTTTTTTTTGGCAAACATTTTGGACATTTTTTTTGTTAATTAGTTTTATTAGTCTACATAACATATATTTTTTTCATCAAGATCGGTCAAGTGGTTTTCGAGAAAAATACATTTCTTTATTTTACTTTCTCCCTGCATAACTTCTAAAAAAATGAATTTTTTAAAATAATATTTGGTGGAAAGTTTTGTCATATTGGTACTAACTTGTGACATTAATGTCAGCTCTGTATGATCAAGGGCAGATTTCACATGCTTACTCCGCTAGGCCCTTTAAATTTGTTTTAAGATCTTGCAAGGTTGTGCTACATTTTTTTTCATTGGTTGGAATTATATACGATCGCTCGAGATTCGACAATTTTAAATGTAAGACCAGACACTGAATACTGTCCTGCAGCGATGAAATAAGCAGATTTGCAGTTTTTACTAATTACAGTCGATGAAATGAACGTACGTAGGGGAGACCGGGGCTAAACAGTCTGTTTTTTTTCGGTGCCGATTTTTAACAACAAAATAAATAATTTTAGTTAAATGCGGTATACCACTGTAAAGAGTGAACCTTTAGCTACAAAATTTATTTAGGAAATTTTTATCTACGTCGCTTTGTTTAACCGGTATAGAGCAAAAACGACAACGGTGGAAAAATTGAAATCTCAAAAATGCCGGGGTTAAAGCGTCCTCCCCCCGGGGCTAATCAGTCACACTGCATTTTCAATGCATATACGTACATCTAATCCTGAAAAATGATAGGATACATTTTAATAATTGTTTTTTAAGAGAAAAATATAAAAATTTATTTAAAATTTTTATGCAAAACATTATTAATTGTTTTACCTATTCCATAAAACAATTTAGGCACGTGAATACAGATCCTGACGAGCGCACGCATGTGTTGTGTGCCTTACGCTCGCACGCAATGCACTGTTTCTCATATGCTCTGCTTATTGTCAACTTCTCTGAGCACACGCAGCACGTATTATCCAAGTCTTCGTCAGAATCCGACCGCTGCTGCTTCCTTGATTTCGATTTACGCCCACTGCTCGTCGAAGGCTGCGGTTCTGTTTGTGGCATTTTTTTCAAGTCGTTCAACGTGGTTCTCCGGACATCGAATTGTTTTGCGCTTGCGTAAGCGCTCAAATGAGCTTTTATCTTTTCTCACCGCAAGAACTGCCTTCTTGAGTTGCTCCTTGTCGACGGGAGTCGTTTTGCGACGATACGTGCGTACCATTTCCCTCCTATACAATCTGACGCACGTGCAAGGGAAGACAGAATCACGATCGCCGTAAGCTGAAGTCGTGCGCCCGGCGCGCCACAGTGACGAAATTAGCCCGATTAGCCCCGGGTGCTTGTAGACTGATTAGTCCCAAACACAAGTTTCAGGTTTGATCGCCCATGAAATATTAGACATCAACGATAATGAAAAAACTACACTGGATTCGTGTTCAGCATGCATTACTCTTTATAATCACTTACTTTGAGATTCGGTGATACAATAATATTCAAGATATTACAAAATTTCCACGCGCAGAAAATTTTACTTTCACCTTCCGAAAACATGTTTGCCCTCGTAAAAATCATAACACGGCAGGTAACCTGCCGAAACTCCGTTGGTCACATGGGTACCATAAGCAGCGTTTACAATGTTAATAGCGAGTTCGCACAATATACAGGTTCCGAGATATTTGATTAGACTTATTTACCCCGTAGACTTTTTAGCCCCGGTCTCCCCTACACATTATTAGGATATTGAATTTCACTTACGATTATCGCCCACATTGACGATATCTGGATGATAACTGTGGAAATCTTAAAAATAAATATAAATTATATAGTATAGATAGATAATTATATAGTATAGGATAGCATAGATTATACATATATTTAAAGTATTACATTCACGTTTACGGAACATTTGGGTAATACATTAAAAAATTAGTAAATATTAAACGTTCAAACACTGACAACCACGCAGTTTTCGCAACACGATTGATTTTTAATAATACCTCGTCGATGATAAAGGTGATTTGTCACATTTGTCTAAAACGATTAATCAGTTGTCATAAATAATGGTAAATTATACAGTTTTGGATCAATTTGTGCAACTTTTCAGACAAATGCTACGTTTACGCAGCGAGGCTATGCGTTTACGCGATGTAGTAACTTACGATAATTCACCTAAATTATCATAACTTACGATAATTCACTCCGCGTAAACAGGGGTGTCTAGCCGTGACTTAAAGTACGATAATAGCAGTAACTTACTCAAATTAGCTAATACTTTCCTTGCTAATACCTCGCGTAAACGGCGAATTTGATTAAGTGCAAGAGTGCAAGGAGAGTGCAGCACAATCTGCAATGGAATTATTACCGAAACGTGACTTCATGGCTAAATTTCTTCGAGAAGTCGAGAATAGTACTCACAATATTACTTGTCGAATCCGTTTTGACAATTTGAACTGATAACCTCTAAATCGTATTACGGACCGGAGAGGAACACTATATACTTCGCGAATGCGTAAACGGCTCTCAAAAAGTATCGCAGAATACTACGCACGCGTAAACGGCTCTCAAAAAGTATCGCAGAATACTACGCACGCGTAAACGGTAGAAAATTATGTATCGCGTAAACGCATAGCCTCGCCGCGTAAACGTAGTAAAAGTGAGATTTCGAGAATTATTACTTTACTTTTCACCCGAGAGCCAAATTAATTATTTTACTAATTGTGTTAAGTACAAGCTTACGCATAAGCCTGGCCTCTAGATTTAAGTAAGGAAATGACACACTACTCGTAAATTCGAATGTAAAGAGATTGTGTATTCTGAATTAACTTGTATCCCAAAAGTAAGATTGTCTCATAATAGATACATAAGTAGTATAATCGGGTTTCATACCAAATAGTCAGCTGCATAAAATACAATGAACAAGAATAATCAGAAAAGAATAATCCTTTCTTAAGCAGAATTCAACATTATAATCCTGTATTAAATAATAAGGATCATCCGAAGAAAATAGATATCATGTATGCTCATGTCTTGAAATATTGACGTAGTCAAGTTTATCCCAGAATTAATCTATCTCAAAGAAAGGATCGTTCTTGTTAGACACATATAAAAGGAATATAATACGAAATAAATATCATTGATTATATACAAGAAATAATCATAAATGAAGAAATGCGTCAATTTGTTGATAATTAGGAAATAATCATTCCGGATGAAGCGATTGAATAATATAGAATTCTACATGCTCGAAAGAGTAATGACTATTCTCAAAAATAGGTAAAGGATAACAATAAGACAGCATGTTCTGAGTAATTTCTACAAGTCATATGTAACGCACTTTCAAATATTAATTAACACATTAATTCAAGCCATAAAAGAATAATATCCAATACATAATATAACGTGTAATAATCGAACTCAGTTAAAGATAAAGAGATAATTCAATCAAGTAATAATTAATAATACGCAGATAATAAGTTTTATCTTATCAGCGCAAGAAGTGTCAATAGTAGCGGGTTTGGACCACAGTAAACGCAAATGTAACGCAGGATTCAAATGAATATCGTAATTACGTTTCTCTTTTAGTAATCAATCTCGACAATGTAACTTTAAGCTATTTACAGAAAATATTATTTACTCGGGTTGCAACCACAAGAAAAGCTAAAGAGAAAGAATTATATTGAGCTCAGTTTTCTGCTATTGAATCGAGGGCCCGTAATGCCTGCAATCTCTTGGGATTAAAGACATCTCTCTCTCTCTCTCTCTCTCTCTCGATTTCTGAAACCAAGATCGTAATATGAACGTATTTACGGCCTCCAGTGATATACGAACGTATATCATAACTGCGGATGATCTTGGTTTTTTATCAGAAATCGATAAGTTACCTCTGAACAGGAAATACTTCCGAATTTGTAAGCATTCTTTTAAGAAAAGATCTCAGGCTTCACCCTCGCAAGGACATCCCTTGATCCGACTCTCAAGAAGATCCTCTCGTCCTCTGCAATGGCGGTTCCGTCTTTCGTCAGAATCTACGATGGCGGAAAGGCGACGGTCTCTCGAGGGCGATCTCCTCCCTGCGTGCGAATACACGCAGCAGCAATGACGACGGGCTCTCGTCGCTTCTCGTCTCGAGCAGCAGCTGTCGATCGCTCTCGTTTTTCCGTCGGATCCTTCCCTCAGACGATGTGTCTCAATGCTCGTGTAGCTCAGCTCGATGCAGCAACGCAAGAAGTCGCAGTCATCTTACTAACGCGTACTATTTCACGATTAGCTGATATCAAAACGGTCGAATCGTCTCACACAGGAGAACGCTATTACTCGTATAAAAGATGAAAGACGAATGAACGCTCGTCGAGTCGTACGCACGCCCCCCAGTCCACTCACGCGTGCGCCGTATCACGCCTTCTTCGCGTGATCCGTCTCTGGGGTCCTATTCTCGACAAATATCGCATACGATATTTTAGGAATGTCACTAGAAAATCACACTTTGCAAGTGTGTTATTGGTTGCAGAGTGTGATATTTATGATATGTCGTATGCTATATTTTTCAAGAATAGGCCCCCTGGGTCGCAACACGGTCTGCGCCGCGCGCGCATGAATACATAATCTCGCAGATGAAATTGGTAACGGCACCACTGCCGCCATCTGTGGCAGTTCCACTGAACTACACTTAACACACCAACTACTACCACAGATGTCGACTAATACACAATCTCTCCGTTTCTAATTTCTCTTTAAACATTCCGCCCGCCTTAAAATTAGAATTAGAAATAAAATTAGAATTAAAATGTGATTTCAATCCAAAAGAGGTAAGTCCCTTAGTAGTGTTGGATTTCTGTTCACCTATCCCTATTAAAGAGAGACAAATAAGTACGAGGTAATCGGAGTTGTTGTACGACGCGTTCAGAAATCAACGAAATCTCCGAACCTTGATCAAGCAGAGCTCGAACCTTTCTAACTTCCTTTCTATCTGAAATTATCAACACTTGCGCGGTAGCTAACAAGGCATAAGAGGCAGTTATTGTTATACTGACTGTGGAATGTAATATCTTAGCCTAGTCCTGTCCCGCAACGGCAGGACTGGTTGGCTGTGGAGATTCTGGTTTCCTTTCACCAGTAGTGGATGAAGTTTCTGCTTTATCGTTCTCCTTATGTATCGTCGTATGATGCTTTCGTCCACATTTCTGACAACGCTTAGCTACTCTGCAATTCGATACTCTGTGATTTCCTAAACAATTGAAACACAATTTGTGTTTGGCTATGAGGGCCAATTTCTGAGCTGTAGTTTCATCAATGTATTTCGGACACCTCATAACGTAATGCTTTTTTTTACAAATTGCACAAGCAGATGTGTTAGACGAGGAAGCATCGACAGATTTTCCTTGATAATTGGCCGTAGCCTTTTCAAGTTTCAATGTAGCTTTTCCTTTTAGAGATTTTTCATACGCCTGAAGAGAGAAAAGACGAGTAATTAGAAAATCATTAAACTCTTGCCATGAGGGAGGGATCTGTGTTGACCCCAATTTATTTTCCCAAGCCTTCACCGATTTTGCATCCAACTTTTGAGTCGTCATAAACACGAGAAAATCATCCCACTTATCCACGGGGCGTAGTAATGTTTCTAATGTTCGATAGATTTGAAGAATAGTAGTATATAAATGTTCTAACTCGCTAGCCGTTCCATTTGTCATCGATTTGAGATTAACTAAAGATTGTAATAAATTATTAACTTGAAATCTAGTGTTGTCGTAAAACGAAACCACCGAATCCCACGCTTTGGGAAAGTTCTCAGAAGTGAGAGTCGTGTTTTTAATCAAGTCAGCAGCATTACCGATTAAACTTGTTTTTAAGTATTGTAACTTCTCAACCGATGTCAAAGTCGTGTTTGATAGAACAAGAGAAGCGAACAAGCCTCTAAAATTGAGCCATTCTGACGGAGTGCCGTCGAACTTCGGAATATTAATTCGAGGGAGACGCGCATGCTGATATTGAGAAACATTAGCCATAGGAATCTCCTGAGATCGAGATTGTGTGAAGGAAGACCCTATCATATTTTGTTCCGTACTAATACTAAACTTTATCTGTTCAACCGCTGTCAGGTAACGCTTGTGAGTCATAGAAAATAATTGATTCGTGAAATACGAGTGAGTTCGAATTAATTGATTGTCTTCGCTTTTGAGTTTAGTAACGGCTAATAGAATAGCATCGTGTGTTAAACCGAACCTCTTCCATTTTTCAGCTAGTGAGGAGAGGTGACTGTCTATTCTCTGTCTCGTCATTCCCGACAATCCATTTTTAATAAAGTTATCATACGCGTTTGCAATCGAATGACTCAACTCGAGCTGTTGATTAAAATGATCAATTATCTGATCCGGTGACATGATTTGTAAATATCTGCTGATACATCAAAATCGAAATGATTCTTGCGGAATGCTTTTCACTTTTGTCTGTTTGTAAACCTTTAACCGAATCGATGTGTCGCTCCCTTAATCCGGATGTAACACATGTAATTGTAACAATATTTAGAAACCCTGAATTAATCTCTACGTTAATCTTTGTATCCGGATCTATATATCCGGCTCGAAGGACCAATGTTAAGTACAAGCTTAAGCCTGGCCTCTAGATTTAAGTGAGGAAACGACACACTACTCGTAAATTCGAATGTAAAGAAATTGTGTATTCTGAATTAACTCGTATCCCAAAAGTAAGATTGTCTCATAATAGATACATAAGTAGTATAATCGGGTTTCATACCAAATAGTCAGCTGCATAAAATACAATGAACAAGAATAATCAGAAAAGAATAATCCTTTCTTAAGCAGAATTCAACATTATAATCCTGTATTAAATAATAAGGATCATCCGAAGAAAATAGATATCATGTATGCTCATGTCTTGAAATATTGACGTAGTCAAGTTTATCCCAGAATTAATCTATCTCAAAGAAAGGATCATTCTTGTTAGACACATATAAAAGGAATATAATACGAAATAAATATCACTGATTATATACAAGAAATAATCATAAATGAAATAATGCGTCAATTTGTTGATAATTAGGAAATAATCATTCCGGATGAAGCGATTGAATAATATAGAATTCTACATGCTCGAAAGAGTAATGACTATTCTCAAAAATAGGTAAAGGATAACAATAAGACAGCACGTTCTGAGTAATTTCTACAAGTCATATGTAACGCACTTTCAAATATTAATTAACACATTAATTCAAGCGATAAAAGAATAATATCCAATACTATAATATAACGTGAAATAATCGAACTCAGTTAAAGATGAAGAGATAATTCAATCAAGTAATAATTAATAATACGCAGATAATAAGTTTTATCTTATCAGCGCAAGAAGTGTCAATAGTAGCGGATTTGGACCACAGTAAACGCAAATGTAACGCAGGATTCAAATAAATATCGTAATTACGTTTCTCTTTTAGTAATCAATCTCGACAATGTGACTTTAAGCTATTTACAGAAAAGATTATTTACTCGGGTTGCAACCACAAGAAAAGCTAAAGAGAAAGAATTATACTGAGCTCAGTTTTCTGCTATTGAATCGAGGGCCCGTTATGTCTGCAATCTCTTGGGATTAAAGATCTCTCTCTCTCTGTCTCTCTCTCTCTCTCTCTGTCTCTCTCTTTCTCGATTTCTGAAACCAAGATCGCAATATGAACGTATTTACGGCCTCCAGTGATATACGAACGTATATCATAACTACGGATGATTTTGGTTTTTTATCAGAAATCGATAAGTTACCTCTGAACAGGAAATACTTCCGAATTTGTAAGCATTCCTTTAAGAAAAGATCTCAGGCTTCACCCTCGCAAAGGCATCCCTTGATCCGACTCTCAAGAAGATCCTCTCGTCCTCTGCAATGACGGTTTCGTCCTTCGTCAGAATCTATGATGGCGGAAAGGCGACGGTCTCTCGAGGGCGATCTCCTTCCTGCGTGCGGATACACGCAGCAGCAATGGCGACGGGCTCTCGTCGCTTCTCGTCTCGAGCAGTAGCTATCGATCGCTCTCGTTTTTCCGTCGGATCCTTCCTTCAGACGATGTGTCTCAATGCTCGTGTAGCTCAGCTCGATGCAGCAACGCAAGAAGTTGCAGTTATCTTACTAACGCGTACTATTTCACGATTAGCTGATAACAAAACGCTCGAATCGTCTCACACAGGAGAACGCTATTACTCGTACGAAAGATAAAAGACGAATGAACGCTCGTCGAGTCGTACGCACGCCCCGGTTCACTCGCGCATGCGCCGTACATATCACGCCTTCTTCGCGTGATCCGTCTCTGGGGCCCGATTCTCTAACGACAAACGTATGCGTAAACTCTACTCTAACAGAAAAGCTGCAAGCTTATTGGCTAAAAACTGTGTGATAGCCAATCAATTTGTAGCCTTTAGGGGTCCAGAGCCCTATTCGCGAATCGTTTTCATGAAACTTGCATGCGAAATTCAATGCTTTTCAAATAGAAAGTCGCATACGAAAATCATTAGGGCAGGCTCGAGAATACGGTTCCTGGGTCGCAACACGGGGTCTGTTCGCATTGCTTGCACTTTTTGCACTCAGCATCTTCGCTTTCTCTCTCTCTCCAACGGCCGAACATATATTTATCTCATTTCAAGTGCAAAAATGTTTGGGGATTTCAAGCAACGCGAATAAATCGAAGGTCTGCGCCGCGCGCGCATGAATACATAAGGTTTGTTCGCGTCGCATACTCCAATATACACTAGAGAGCACTTGGATCACGGGTAAAAGGTGGCGATTGGAGCAGATGAGTTTTTGGAGTGCGTTGGAGTGAGTAGGAGCATGGTGAGGCATGCGACGCGAACAAACCTATAATCTCGCAAATGAAATTGGTGACGGCACCACTGCCGCCATCTGTGGCAGTTCCACCGAACTACACTTAACACACCAACTACTACCACAGATGTCGACTACTCCGTTTCTAATTTCTCTTTAAACAAATTGATTACGCGTTTTTGCACGGTAATGCGTATTTAATAATACTGTAATTATTTTCGTCGAAGGCTTATGCAGCGGTCATGCAACGAATTTGGCATTCTAGCTTTTTATTTTATCCAACCGACAGAAGTGAATTTTATGTTCAGCAAAAAAAATAAGTTACTTCATCTACAATCATCAAGACATCGTTGTTTTGGTTACTGAAGATTAAAGGTGCGTTCGGGGAAACGCTATTAGCGCTGACAACGTCATTTTATCTCTGTTACTTACTGAAAGTTGAACAAGGACAGAGCACGCTCATAGCGCTAAAAGTGCGCTCCCCGAACTCAGCCGTAGAGGTATGTTAAGCATTTATATTATGATAAAAATATTTGGCGTACATTTGTATAAAATTATGCTGCGTTAAAAACTAATTATTCAGATATTTACGATGATAATTGAAAAATTCAAATTTATAATCGATAATATCGATATTCTTCAATACTTATGATTCTTTGTGAAATACTTTTCTGATGGTTAGAAATCAAATTAAAAGGGGATCCTGAATACCGACAATTACAGTCAAAGCTCGTTCTTTGAAACGGCTTTATAGATCGCAAAATCCTTTTACAGGAGTAAAGTATAGGTACTAATGAAGAGTGGGAATGTAAAATAATTAGTAATAATTGAAAAAAATGTAGAAATGCATAACCTTATTTTCTAATAATATAAACAGTTGTATAAGTAATATGTACGAAATGAAATGTTCCCACTCTTCAGAAGACGTGCACAAACAATAACGTACCTTTGAAATTGAGATTGAAAGCCTGGAATAAAAATGAGAGCTTCGAAGAAATTATAACCTATAACCATGTCTATCCTTGTCTATCATCATTGTCTATACAAGGACAGATATAGAATTTGGTCGGTAATACAGACGGCTCCAGCATCACCTTAAGACCCACACAGCACATGATATCATTAGTATATACTGAGTATATACGGAATATACTGAGTATATACTGAGTATATACAGTACACTGAGAAAAAAATATTGTTGAATCAAAAAAAAAAATTACTTGTTTCAATTAAACGTCGACGTCACGGGCTGCCACAAACATCATTTAGTTAGTTTAACATAATTTGTGGTTGAATTTTAATACAACACATTTTCTTAAAAGAAAAATACATGATTTTTGAATTAATGAAACATAATGATAATGTAAATACCATACGAAGTTGATTCAACATGAATTTAAAATAAAACAGTATTATACAGTGTTTACATAAATTACATAAGAAGTTGATCCAACAAGAATTTTAATTGAAACATTATATGTATTATTCATACGAATTCCATACAAAATTGATCAAACAAGATTTAAAAATAAAACAATAATGTGCATTACTCACATGAATTCCATTTCGACTTAATCGAACAAAAAATTTAAATAAAACAATGTAATGCATTACTCGTACAAATTTCATATAGAGTTGATCCTACAAGATTTTTAAATGAAACACTAATATGCATTACTCACATGAATTCCATTTAGAATTGATGCAACAAAAATTTTAAATAAAATAGTGTAATGCATTGGTGGGGTAGGTTGTTAGGAGTGAGCTCTAACTGACGAGCTTGAATTGAATGCTGGAGAAGACCCGCTGAGTTGCCCTAGATATAAGGGTCGATGTCGAATCTTCCTTACGAGAGAAAATACCGGCGATGCGCCGCGTAGCGGGCGCGAGCCGAACTCTCTTGACAAAATCTCAGAACAAAAATCTCAATTGACGTCATATTTAATCAAATTAATAAAATGATGTACTTGTATTGATAATATCAAAATTGATGTATAATGTTAAATATTATTAATTATTTTATGTGATTGAATCGACAGAAAATTTAGTTGAATAGGCTGAATTTATTCAATTCCATAATAAAAATTTAATAACTTTATATTTAATTAAAGTAAGTACTTATTTAATCAAAATAAGTACTTATGTTGTAGAAGAAAGCAAATATATAATTGACATAACTGACATAGGGTTATGTGGGGTGATGTGCAACATGGGGTGATGTGCAACGTTTCCGATTCCTGGTCTGCATGTCGACATTTGACAGAACCGCATACTGTCATCTATTTGTGTCAATAGTACCTTGTTTTGGATAAATAACTCGTGAGATGGCACGCACCCTGTTTTGCTGTACGAAAAGCGAGTTAAATTTCTCGAGCTCAATGTAATTTTCGCTTTTCACATTCATAGTGATTTCGTGCATTGGTTTTAGGTCATCTTATAGGTAAATATTTTTATATTGTTAGTTTTTTAAGTACTTTTGATAATCCACAGCGATTTTGTGATTTTCTTACGTTGTGTTGGTGTCACGCCAGTCTGCGCAAAATAGCGTGTTTGGGGTTATGTGCAACACTTTTTTTGGGGTAATGTGCAACACTCATTTTTCGCTAGTTTATCGCTATTTTACGATGGAACATGTGTATATGAAGTGTTTTAATGCATTTTTCAATGTGTTTAGTCATTATGCCACGAAAGTATAAAATCTACTTCATCCGATGAAGAAGTTGAAGACTTGTGCCCGGCATGTAAACGAGTTTTGCCAAAAAAATTGAATCGCAACAATTCAATTTACTGTAACACTTGCGACATTCCTTATCATTTGAAATGTGTCGACATGCAAGGTCGCAACTATTTTACTTGTGACAACTGCGATTCAGATGATGAAAAATAAAGTTTTTTGCATTTTTCCTTTCATTATTCGATTAATTTGTATTTAAGAAGCCCAAATTTAACATTTAAGTCGATTGATGTCGATATTCATGCATTTTTTACCTTAATTTTACCTGTGTTGCACATCACCCCAAGAAAATTTGAAAATGCTAAAACAGACGTTTTTGAAAACTCAAAAAATTTTTAGGAAAAATTTAAAATTTTGAAAATCTAATCACGCAGAATTGTAGTATTTTCCTTCCTCTACATTATACAGCCATGATATATTCAAGAATTTGATTTTTGGATATGTTTTTCGAGCAACGCGTGAACGTGTTGCACATCACCCCACATAAGCCTAATGAATTTTTCAAATATTTCTCGCTATTGAAAGAAAGATCTCAATTGATGAAATAAAAGCATGGTATATTAATTTGATTAATAATATTATTGAATTAATAAAATGAATTCTAATTAGATTTATATTGTTGCTTCAACATATTTTTGTTTTTCGTGCAACCAAAAATATAATTAAATTAATAGTATTTATTCAATTACATAACACAAATTGATTAACTTTATATTTAATCAAAGTAAATATTTATTTGTTTAAGATAAGTAAATATAAAATTGGGACAATAACATTTTTCAACTGTTCTATGTTATTAAGAGAAAGATTTTAATTAATAAATCAAAATCATGGAATATCAATATGATAATCAATGTTATTGAATCAATAAAATCAATTTCAACTACACTGATTTTGTTGATTCAACAATATTTTTTTCTCAGTGTATATACGCAGTATATACGAATGATATCATGTGCTGTATGGGGAAGTGTAGAAAAAGATAATAATTTTTGTCTTTAAATAAATAAAACACGTATAAGTGAAAAAAGTGAAAAGTGAAGAGCCATAAAAAAACATTGCCGCGAATATTAGTAAAGCCTTTATTTTATCGAACGATTAAAATTAGGTAGAGTACACGAGCCAAATGATAAAAATCTTTCTTTTTCAGTTTAGCTTCTTTCTCTTTATTTCATTTTTTACAAAAGTTCTCTCTTATGCAATAATACAGTCAAAATGTGTATATGAAAAATTGACGAGTTTTATATGGTATACATTTGTGATTTTCAAATTTATTTAAATTTATTTGTTTCAGTACTTATTGCGCTAGTAGATTTCTGTTCTGTATATATTAATTATAGATTGTCGTTGATTATTGCCCCGTGTGCCCTGTATGTATCGCATCATTAATTAAATAAACGATGTTAAATATATTTCTTATTAACCGCTTAACCTTTTCACGATGCGTCGCAGTTTTCGCCGGTATCGTAAAAGTCTCAATATATAATAAAGATCCCAGTGTGTATGTACATTGTACACGATACACTTTCGCCTGAGCTTACACAATATCGTTGTAGCAGCATATTTGTATCATTGCATATCGCATATATACAATGATATATATATATATATATATATATATATATATATATATATATATATATATATATATATATATATTATTTTATAGATATATTTTAGTAAAATTAATCAAACATATTTTATATTTTAATGTAATAGCTATTAATATTTTTTATTATGGTAGATATTAATCAGAATAGCTCGCATAAATTTCTTGGTGGTACATGTTGTCCCATAACTACCATGATTTCAGGGTAAATTTTAAGAGAAAATTCGCTCCGTGATATTTGCAGTGTGACAATAAAGAGCGCTTCAATTATGTCGCCCTAGAGTTTGTTATTTCAACTGAAGATTCGTTTTATACGGAAAACGCATTTTTCCGTGTGTATAGTTCTCTTCAATTTACTCCACTCTTTTATAAAGGAATACGTCTTACTTAAAGAAAAATATACTTCATGTAAGATTTTTTGCTTAGAGGAAATGCTTAGAGGAATTCCTCACTTATGAGTAGATTTTTTTGTGATATACATGTAGTGATGCCGCCGATACGAGAAATTTCGAGACGAGACGAGAATCTCGTCGAGATTTTTGATATATCTGAATCAAAAATATTATTTTCTTCATCACTAAATTGTGGACTATTAGAAGTAAAGCATAACTCGTCGTAAACAAACACTCGCAGTTTTATTATATTAGAAAGAAGGTAAATAAGGGACACGTACTCAAGGAAGCATACACAACTCGAGGAATAACCCCCCAAAAAAAGTAATTTCTTATACAGTCGTTTATTTATTTTAAACAGTTATTTATTATAAATACTACGCCAATGTCAGCTAGAATTCCATAGAGTTGGTCTAGGAAGAGTTGAGCCAACTAGTGTTCCTCTCGCTGATTGGCTCCGCCATTTCCCGATTAGCGCTTCCGGTTTTTCAAAACATTTGACAGGTTGTTGTCATATCAATTAATAATATATAAAGTATTCAGCAATTATAAAATATTCTAACCTGAAATAAATACTACTGATATGTTTTAAATCTTAATAATACTATTTAAAATAATTGCAAGATAAAATGACTATCTCTGCAGCTCCGTACTGCAAAAACAATTCGATGCATGGGACAAAAATGAACGCCTTTCCCAAGGATCCAAACCAGCGGGCAATATGGATAAAAAATGCTAATATACAATCAATAATAAAGGACCGTTCAGCTTTGTGTGAGGTGTATATTATTTAAATAATATATAATATATTAATAATAATTATAAATTATATATATATATATATATATATATATATATATAATTATAAACCAGCTGTTCAGGAATCGCGAGAACTCTCTCGGCTCTTCCGTTCGTTTCGAGCGTTAAATTTCTGTATCGCTCTCGCCGTGTTTTCATTTCGCGTATTTATCTGCGAGACCTTGTCATTACCCGACGTGTTCCTGCGAAATCTATCGGTTACCCGAATTTCTCGTTCGATCCTCGGAAACGATCGCGCTATTCGTCGAACTCTCCCTCCCCTCGCGCGCTCGCAATTACCGTCTAGACACACTCTGTGAATACCGCTCGCCTCAGAACTCTCCGTGACTTCGCAATAGCAACATTAAATTCTCGATACAACCAAGACCGCATCTTTGATTCGTCGTTCCATACCAATACCTTGACTGCCGAGTCCTTTTTACAAGGCTGTACCAGCCAACCGCGCTTTGCGATACGAGACTCAATCGTAGAGTGCACATTTTGGTCCTTCGAGCCGGATTCGGAGTCAAGAAGAAGATTATCGATTACGACCTTCGAAGGGCGGAGTGACGATACCCGTTCACCATGGCACCCTCGTCAGACGAGCTCATGGCAAAGCAGAACCAACTGATGGGCTCAATAGCTCGTACTCTGACCAATTTTAAGAAACTGGGTCAAGCCAAGATGACTAAGGCGGTGGTGCAGAGCCGAATCACAACTTTCAAGGAGAAGTTCTCAGCATCGCGGGACTTGGATGCGCGGATCCGGGCATCCCTTGACGTGAGCACGGCCAAGGAGCTGCCATACTTCGCCGACGACCATTTTCAAGCCTGTGAGGACCATTTCGACGAGGCGCTTGACTACATGTCCGAGGTACTAGCCAAGGTGTCTGAGATGGACACGGTCGATCTCAACGTAAGTCACGCTTCAGATTTCCTCCTCCGTCCTACGGCTCAGCTTCCGCGGATCAACCTACCGACCTTCAACGGATCTGTCGACCGCTGGGAAAGCTTTCGCGATCGCTTTAAATCGATGATTATCGACAATCGCAATATTTCAAATGTAGATCGGATGCATTACTTATGCTCAAGTTTAACGGGAAGTGCAAGTAGCGCGCTCAACCATCTCGCTATCACCGACGCGAACTTTTCCGTGGCATGGAAGATTATTACGTCGCGTTATGAGAACAAACGTCGTTTGATTAATGGTCATCTGCAAACATTATTCTCGTTGCCACAGCTCGCGTCCGAGACCTTCAAAGACCTTCAGAATTTGCGTGACAAAGCGAGTACATCAATTCAAGCGCTCAAAAATCTCGATCGTCCCGTCGACACTTGGAGCGATATCCTCGTATTTCTTATCTCGCAAAAACTAGACCAATCTTCCCGAAAAGCGTGGGAATTGCAGCTAGGCGAGACCGTCGATTATCCTACATACGACGATTTGGATCAATTCTTAGAATCGCGTATCCGCGCGTTCGAGGCAATCTCCCCCCCGAAACCCGAGAAATCGACGGACGGGCCTCAACAATCGTCTAAAGCGAAATCGATCGCTTCTCATTCGACAATAACGGCGAACCTCGCGTGCCCGATGTGCAAATCCCCGCACTTACTCTATCAATGTCCGTCATTTTTAGCTTATACTCCGTCGCAACGGTACGAATACGTCAAGAAAGAAAATCGTTGTATTAATTGTTTCGGGTGTAAGCATTCGATGAAAGATTGTAAAAACGTGCGATCATGTAAAACGTGTCATAAGCGACATCACACATTACTGCATTTCACGGACGATGCAAAACCGGCTAGCGGAGAGTCCGCTCCTACCGTCGAATCGAAAAGTACCGAGACAGATAACGAAGTCGCGTCTCATGTAATTTCAAATGCGCTAACGCCGAAGTCAACCGTACTTTTGGCAACCGCTCGAGTTCGTGTTTACTCTCCACAAGGTCACTTCGTCTTCGCCCGTGCGTTGCTCGACCAAGGTTCCGTTGCTACCTTAATTTAACCGAAAATATCGCTCAGCGGTTGCGTCTCGCGAGAATGAAGCAAACTACCCGTATTATCGGAATCGGAGAATCGCAATCGTTGTCGCAATCAACCGCACATATTAGTGTAACCGCATCGTTCGGCGACAAACCTGCATTCTCGACGACCGCGTACGTAATCAAATCGCTGTCAAAGTACGCACCGAATCGCGTTCAATCAACGTCCCGATGGGCGCACATCTCTAACCTAACGTTAGCGGATAAGGACCCCATGAGCTCTGATCCTATCGACTTAATTATCGGCGCGGATTTATACGGCATGCTTATATTAGACGGTGTCCGCAAGGGAACCGCTAGCGAGCCTATCGCGCAGAATACCGCTCTCGGGTGGATACTTTCCGGACCTATCGCTCCCGCTCGCTCCCTCCACCCCGATTCCGTTCATATTCATCACGGAACAATCCTTGAAAACCTGGATCTCGATCTTCGCCGCTTCTGGGAGATCGAAGAAGTTCCTCATAAACCACATTTAAGTCCCGAAGAGCGACAATGCGAAGAGCATTTCGCCGCTACTCATTCTCGCACGCCGGACGGACGATACGTCGTTCGGTTACCCTTTAAAACCGGACCTCCTATAGATATTGGCGAATCCCGCTCTACTGCGCTGTCAAGTTTATTCCGCTCGGAGCGTCGACTTCTTCGCGAACAAAATAAAGCCGCGTTATATCGCGAATTTCTTGAAGAATACGAGACGCTCGGTCATATGACTAAAGTTAACGATACCGACTCACAATCGAGTCATTCTCAAGTTTATTATATTCCGCACCACGCTGTTTTTCGTGAGAGCAGCGTTACCACTCAGCTTCGGGTCGTATTCAATGCTTCCTGTGCTACATCGAACGGTACCTCGTTGAACAATCATTTGCTAATCGGTCCTAAGCTCCAAAGTAATCTTGCCGCAGTTATTCTGCTATGGCGTCAGCATCAGTTTGTTTACTGCCGATATCGCCAAAATGTACCGGCAAATTCTTATCGATAGCCGCGACGTGGACTACCAACGAATTCTCTGGCGCTCGTCGCCCTCACAGCCAGTCGCGGAGTACCGGCTGCTCACCGTTACATACGGCACTGCCGCGGCCCCGTATCTCGCGCTTCGCGTCCTGCTACAGCTCGTAAAAGACTACGGAGACGAATTTCCGTTGGTCGCTTTGGTTTTGCTTCTCCTAACATACGTCGACGACTGCACGTTCGGAGCTGACAACCGGGAGCTCGCGCTTAAAATTCGCGATCAGTTGATTGCTCTCTTGGCAAAGGGCGGTTTCCGGTTACGCAAATGGGCAAGTAACTGTCCCGAGTTGCTGTCCGACATTGATCCGTCAGATCATGGCCTCGCGCGCGATAAGGATCTACACGTCGACGAGCCGCTGAAGATATTAGGCATCGCGTGGAATCCCGAAAGCGATTCCTTCCATTTCCGTGTAACGAGCCCACCGAATCCGGGGTATACGAAACGTGCGGTTCTCTCCACTATCGCTAAACTTTTTGACCCGTTAGGATGGGTGACTCCCGTTATCGTTGTCGCGAAAATATTAATGCAACGCCTATGGGCGTTAAAATGCGATTGGGACGACGTGTTGCCGTGTGATCTCCTAGAACAATGGCGCGAATATCACCGTCAGTTACCGCGTCTCAAACTTATATCGATTCCTCGCTGGACACAATACGGTGTTAATATCGCTGATTGTGAGCTTCACGGGTTTTCGGATGCGTCGACAAAGGCTTACGCCGCGGTCGTATATCTCCGTCTCGTACCGAGAAACGGTCCCGTTACCGTTTGCATACTCGTCGCAAAATCAAAGGTCGCTCCAATCAAAACACTAAGCGTACCGCACGCAGCTAATCTTTTTTTTCCGTGCGCGACTAAAGCTCTGCGGCGCGTTACTTCTCGCACAGTTAATGTCCTTCGTTTTGTCGAGCCTCGACATTCCAAATCTCCGATATCACGGTTGGACCGATGCGAGGATTGTGTTAGGGTGGCTCAAACAATCTCCAGCAAAACGGGAAGTTTTAGTCGCCAATCGCGTCGCCAAGGTGCAACACCTTTTACCGAACGCAATCTGGCATCATGTTCCGACGGCAGATAATCCCGCCGATTGCGCATCTCGCGGTTTACGCCCTAGCGAACTCGCCGATTGCACCCTGTGGTGGTCGGGGCCCCCCTGGCTTAAACAATCCCCTGAGCATTGGCCAACGTCATG
The DNA here is from genome assembly GCA_035220575.1 of Temnothorax rugatulus. Taxonomy (NCBI): domain Eukaryota; kingdom Metazoa; phylum Arthropoda; class Insecta; order Hymenoptera; family Formicidae; genus Temnothorax; species Temnothorax rugatulus. The sequence continues at coordinate 859,669 of JASTWL010000019.1, read as the reverse complement.
CTCGTTGCCAATCGCATCCGACGTATCAAACGACAACCGAGTCGTCGTACACGCTTGCGTCGCGCGTCCCATCGAACCGTGGGATCTCGCGACTCGCTATTCCTCGTGGGCTAAACTTCTACGCGTAACGGCATATATCCTGCGGTTCGCAAAAATCCTTCGTTCTCCCCTCAATTCCATACCGGATACCGGGGCTGAGGTCAATCTATCGCGCGCATTAGCTCCACGCGACTTTCAAACTGCCAAGATCTTTTGGCTCAAAAGGATTCAGGGTGACATATTTCCGCAAGAAACTGCGAGTCTAAAAGCAAGCAATCGCGTTCTCAAGTCAAGCTCACTTGTCGCACTTAACCCGTATCTCGACACCGATGGCTTCATACGAGTCGGAGGGCGGCTTCAAAAGTCCGATCTCCCAGAATCAGCCAAACATCCCATTGTCCTGCAGTCTCATCCATTAGTATCTCGCATTATATCGCAGGCTCACCATATTACACTCCATGGAGGTCCTCACCTTACCCTCGCTTACCTCCGTACCCAGTTCTGGATTCTGCGCGCTAGAGCAACAGTACGAGCGGTTCTACACCGCTGCGTTGAATGCATTCGCGAAAAGGCCATCGTCCCGGCGGAGCTCATGAGCAACTTACCAGAAGTTCGAGTCAATCGAGCTTCGCGAGCTTTCGAACATACCGGAGTCGATTATGCAGGGCCTATACTCGTCCGGTCCGCGAAAGGACGCGGCCATAAGGCTCACAAAGCCTACATCGCCTTATTCATTTGCATGACAACGAAAGCGATCCACCTAGAGCTAGTAAGCGATTACAGCTCGGCGGCGTTCCTCGCGGCGTTTATCAGATTTGCAGCTAGGCGCGGACATCCCAATAGCATGTACTCCGATAATGGTACGACATTTCGGGGCGCCGAACGAGAACTCGTCGCCGCGTGGAAAGCCGCCGTGCGCGATCCTAACTTTTTGAACCGATTAGCAGGCGATCAGATAGCGTGGCATTTCCTCCCCCCAGCGGCTCCACATTTCGGCGGATTATGGGAGACAGGAGTCCGTAGCGTCAAATATCATTTCGCGCCCTTACTCCCGGTCATTTCTTAATCGGCGCCAGTCTTATCGCAATCCCCGAACCAAGCGTGCTCGACATGGCGGAGAACCGGCTCTCACGGTGGCAACTCGTACAGAGAATCACTGAAGGTTTTTGGAGGTCATGGGTGAGCGACTACTTGCATACGCTCCAACAGTGCCCGAAGTGGCGCGTTATCCAAAACCTGGCCAAAGTTGGTCAGATCGTCCTTGTACGTAATCCGCTCGTCCCCCCAAGTCATTGGGAACTCGGACGTATTACCGTCTGTCATCCCGGGGATGACGGCCTGACGCGCGTCGTTACCGTCAAAACCGCACGCTCCGAATATAAGCGACCCATTGTCAAGCTGTGTTTCTTGCCTATCGATATCAATGTCGAAACCGAAAAGGAACCGGTCAAGGCGGGCGGCCAGCGGCCGTAACACGATCCATCTTCCGGTCACCAAAACGATATGTATATATGTATAAAGCGCAACTGTATTTAGATTTAAGTTTTATTGTATTAACACATTACATTATGTATTTAGATTTAAGTTTATTATGTATTTAGAGTTAAGTTTTCATTGTATTCATATAATTCTCGTTTCGAATGTAAGCATTCGAGGCGGGCGGTATGTTCAGGAATCGCGAGAACTCTCTCGGCTCTTCCGTTCGTTTCGAGCGTTAAATTTCTGTATCGCTCTCGCCGTGTTTTCATTTCGCGTATTTATCTGCGAGACCTTGTCATTACCCGACGCGTTCCTGCGAAATCTATCGGTTACCCGAATTTCTCGTTCGATTCTCGGAAACGATCGCGCTATTCGTCGAACTCTCCCTCCCCTCGCGCGCTCGCAATTACCGTCTAGACACACTCTGTGAATACCGCTCGCCTCAGAACTCTCCGTGACTTCGCAATAGCAACATTAAATTCTCGATACAACCAAGACCGCATCTTTGATTCGTCGTTCCATACCAATACCTTGACTGCCGAGTCCTTTTTACAAGGCTGTACCAGCCAACCGCGCTTTGCGATACGAGACTCAATCGTAGAGTGCACACCAGCAACATCTAAAAACTTACATAAATTTCTGAGCAATGTATGGGAATATAAGTATCGCTTTTCGATTTTATAGTTTCACTTTGCTGCAGAAATGTGGGAAACACAACGCATTGATGGGAAAAAGAAACTAAAATCACATGCTGTGCCGACAATCTTTGGAGATAATGTCATTCAAGTGCGTAAAAAAATAGTTTCAGGTATGATGATAAATGACAATTAATTAATTTAATAAATTTACAGAAAGTTAAAACTTATTTTCTCCAAAAATTAAAATAAAATATAACAAAATATAAAATATTGTATTTTTTAATAAAATAAAATTTAATATAAAGTAATAAAATAAAATAAATTTAAAAATAAAAAATAATAAGAGAAATAAGACCGTTATGGTATACAATCAAATTAGAATAAATTGCCATTTTCGGGGCCAAGCTTAGATCTTTGATAGCTTAATATTAATATTAATTCCGTGTATATATATTATATTCCGTGTGCACATATATACACATATATATTTTAACTAAAACTACGAACCGATTACTGTCGGATCACATACGGAAATTAATATTAGTATTAAGCTACCAAAGATCTAAGTTTGGACCGAAAATGACAATTTAATTTAATTTAATTATACATATATATATAACTTATTAAACTGCGACGGACTTGAAACACAGTTATTCTTGAAACATTAAAACACCTCCCCGTAATAAAATCGAATCAAATTAACCATTTAAATAACTATAAAGAATTTATTGCGAAAAATATATTACCTCAGCTAGGGTTCAAACTTGGAACCTCCTTCATTCCATGAAGGGTGTCGTACCAATTCGACTACTGAGGCATGTGGTAATATTTATCGCAATTAAAAATAAAATTTTATTTTATTCAAAAATATGTTTATAAAAATATGCTATTCATGATGTAGAGTTTAGAACGGACACAGAGCCCATGCAGCAAACGACGTTGTTGGTTCATACTGATTCTTTGACAAAATCCGTTGTTATATTATCTGCGATATAGAGAATAAGGATGCAGAATCCACACAACAGTCTGTGCTATCGATGCCATCTTCAATTGATGAACTTCCTGAAACTAGACTTGAAACTGTACAGCAAGAAAAAGAAAAACATGTAGGTCATGAAGAATTGTTATGTACTAACATTCAAGAAAAGTTCCAAAAACTGCAGAAACTATATAAAAAATCAGAAAAATTGCGTATTTCAATGAAGAAACGTTATAAACAGACACAAGTGGCATGGAAGAAAAAAATGAAGAAAATACAGAAAAAATTATGTATTGCTGAAAAAATTCCAAATGCATTTCGGAAAATATTCAATGAAGATCAAATAAAAATGTTAACTCTTCAATTAAAAAAAATGCCTAAGTGGTGTGATGCGACACTAATTAAAGGGTATCGATTAAAATTTGCTTGCGGTAATTCAGGATATCGCGAATTATTAACCCAAGGACTTCCACTTCCTTCATTTAGAACATTAAATAGAAAATTAGAAAACTGGAAATTTTTGAGCGGAATAAGTAGTGAAATTTTTGATTTTTTAAGCGTAAAAGTTTCGCAATTTCAAAATGACATTGACAAAGATTGTTTAATAGTTCTGGATGAAGTAAGTATAACACTAGCTAAAACATATGATACATCTACCAATACATTCGTAGGAAATGTAACTTTGCCAGGGCATGACGGTAATGAAGTAGCGACACATGCTCTAGTATTTATGCTTGCGGGTATTGGACAGAGATGGAAGCAAACTGTTGGATATTTTTATACAGGAAATAGTACAGACGGATCTATTTATAAATCTTTAATATTAAAAATAATTGAAAAAGCGAATGAAATAGGTTTACATGTCCATGGAATTGTATCCGACATGGGTTCACCGAATCAAGCGATGTGGAAATCCTTTGGCATTAATGTTTCGAGATATTCCATTGCGCAAAATAAATGTCAACACCCACTAGACAATACTCGACATCTGTTTTTTTTTTCACGACGTTTGTCACGCATTAAAAAATTTAAAAGAAGGGATACTCAATCATGTAAATGTTAATATTCCTTCCAAATTTGTTGAAAAATATAAATTGCCTACAAACGTCGCAAACTCACAACATTTAATACAATTGCTCAATTTGCAAAAAGATTGGGACTTACTGTTTGTACCCAAGTTACGCGAGGAATACTTAGATAGATCTAGGCATTTTATGAAAATGAGGGTAAAGAGCGCATGCCACGTTTTGAGTCCAGAAGTGAGTTCTGCGCTGAACTATGTAGCTGATGAATACGATCGACAAGAGTATAAAACAACTTCTTGGCTAGTTTCACAAATTGCAAAATGGTTTAAAATTGTCAGCGCCAGAAATCTCACTTTTGCACTCAGTAAATATAATGAAGAAAAATATCACGAAACCATAAATTTTTTATACGAATTTATCGATTTAATTTCATCATTAAGTTTTGGTAAAAAAAAACGATTGGAAGCCTTTTCAAAAAGGTATTGTTATATCGAATTGTCAATAATCGAATTAGCCAAGTACTTACTTGACAAAAGAAATTATAAATTTGTTTTATGCGGTCGCTTTACACAAGATTGCATTGAAAATTTATTTTCCGTTCTTAGGTCAAAACATTCGACACTGAATGCATTACAATTAAAAAGTAATTTAAGATTAGTCACCATATCTCAATATATGAGACAAGTCGCAAGTAGCAATTATGATGAAGATGATAGAGAGTATTTGCCCGACTTTTTAAAAATTATTAGAAGTATCAAAAAGGAAAGTATTATAAGTAACACTTCTGAAGAAGTCCCAGTACCTGATCTGTTAGCTACTGACGTAATATTAAGTAACGTGGAAATTAATATACTAAATAATGTAGCTGGCTACATTATTATGAGCATTGTTAAAGCGAAGAAGGCATGCAATCAATGTATACAATCTGTTGGCAGCAAAAAACGAAAAATAGCGTATTATAATAAATTAACATCTATAAGTAACACTACAAAGAAAACACGTTATTTTTTGTTAATCAAAAAACGTTTAATTTTTTTCTTGACATGGAAAAAATATTTCGATCTTTCAATAATAGTACACTTTTCAAAAGCAATATTAATTTACATAAATTGTTTTCCATGAAATTTAATAATATGTCATTCTTTTTGCCTGAGTGCCATAATCTCAAAAATTCTATTATTTCTAGATACGTAGCGTTCCGTTCAAAAATAAATTCTAGAAAAGGTCGCGTCAAAAAAAGTACTACATTAGCAAGTAAAACGATGGCAATGCACTACAACGTTAAGTAGAATTTGTTAAATATTTGCTTATTTAATTTTATCCGAAACTGATTAAAACGTACTGTGTATGTTAAAATGTTTATTAAAGTTTTTTACTTTATAAAATGGTGTTGTGTTATTAATTAGTCTATATATATATATATATATATATATATATATATATATATATATATATATACATATGGAACACTTTACGATTAAATAAAGGCTCTCTCTCTCTCTCTCTCTCTCTCTCTATATATATATATATATATATATATATATATATATATATATATAGAGCCTTTATTTAATCGTAAAGTGTTCCAGGAAATGCATTGAATCTCAATGGTTAAGATTATTTTAAAAACACACTTGCGTCCACTTAAACTGCGTTCCGATATTTACTACAAACACTGAAAATCTATAGTTTACGTAAATAACCTACACTATAGATTTTCAGTATTGACAGTGAATATCGGAACGCAGCCTTAATATATAAACTGAAGTTTCAGCAATTTGAAAATTCCGCGTATCAAGTTGGTCACGTGGTTTTGATCGGGAAATGGCGTCTTTGAAACTTCCGGCCGACATTGGCTTAACTCTACCTTGACCAACTCTAGAATTCCATAAGGGAATTTCTCTTATGGCTTTCTTGGCTTCAGATTTTTTTCAAGTTGCAACTCCAAGCTGCACGACTTCCAACGCCCCATATTATATGCATGAGCCAAATTACAGAGTAAATATGTATTATATGTATTATATATATATATATAGTGTTCCTGTAAATCTTATGAGGAGCATAGGGCCTCCACAAAGCCTCGCCAATCCGGCTGATATCTCTGTGTCGGTTTCAGTAATAGTGTTAATTTTTAAGATGGACGGGTTATTAGCCCGCCGCATCCGGTTCTGAACCATTACCATTTTCCTTTGGACCAACGGTTTAACGTCTCTTTCCGAAAGACGGAGCCCAGTTTTTCCATCTAGGGTTACCTCTCACCGCTAGATGGGGGGGCAGCGTTTTTTTTTTTTTTTTTTTTTTTTTGCTGAGAAATTCTCAGTGACTTAGCGGGATTCGAACCCGGTTCTCCGGATTACGAATCTGGCGCTCTACCCACTAGACCAGCCGTCACCCCCAAATATGTATTATAGATTAGGTAATTGTCACATTTATTAATGGAAATAAGAATTAAATTTTATTATAGAATTATGAGAGTTTTCGAGACGAGACGAGAATTTCTTTTTGAGACGAGATTCTCGTCTCGTCTAAATCTCGTCTCGTCTCGTCTCATCTCGTCTCGTCTCGCGGCATCACTATAATATACATGTAAAAGCTAGTTTTTCTACATTTTATTTTTAAGAATTAAAAGGTTTTAGAAATTTTTTTATTCCTTAAATGATTCAATTGATTTTACAGCATGTTTTTAAGAGATACCAGATGTTTTTATTAAGCTCACACGCACACGCACAATTTTTTCGGAAAAAAGATTAATTAATTAATTTATTTAACTCGTCAACATACAACTGTAGTTACAAATCGTTGGCTAGTATGAGTCTGGGGCGCGGTTGTGCGTGCGACAAATCAAATTTTACAGTACAAATAATTCAAATTGGTTGCAAATCCCAAAATCGGTTTTGATCTCTACTGAGATCCTCTTTAATTGGTGGCCTTTGGCAGACTTTTCAGAAAAAAGCTGTACATCGTTCAGCGACAGTACGAGAGGAGAGCTCTCTACCAAGATTTAAATTATCGATTTAACGATTCTGATTTTGATCTAAGACTTTTAGAGAATAGATGACATTTTATACCTAAACAGGCGGTAAGGTGCGATAACATTGGTTCCGTCTTGAAGTTCCAATCAAGAGACGTATTTATGGCATTGAACGCAAATCCTGGTATAGCTGTCATACTAGGTTCTTCTGGGCCAGCTTCGATGAGCAAAACCTTTCGCCATGGATTGTCGCTCAATCTTCTCGTGATTATTGGCCCGGCCACACCTGCGCCGACAATTATAAAATCGAACCTGAAGACATTGACGATAATATGGGTGATTTTTCATAATATATAGAAGAATAGAATTTGCACTATACATGGACTTGACAAATCTCTTATTATATACCATTCGTTTTCGTTCGGTGCTTCGTCTCTGCCCAGTCGTCGACAAGGATCAGCAATGTCGCATCTGGAGGACATCGCGTGTTGAACCAACGTCATAAAATTACTGACACCACAGACTCGACTCATGTATCGCGTATCCTCGAATTAGCAGGAGCAACATTCGGTGGCCGCATAGTCGCTGGCTGCTTGAATTGACTAGAGAATGATGTTCGATTTAAATGGGTACAAAGTAAAAGATACTGTTGTTTTGAGATATAGAACCGTTCACAACCGTTTTAACCAGCCATATTTCTAACCATATTAAATCTTGATATTTATAAACACTGTCTCGAATATTTTGTGCGTGCTTTTTTTCCAATACAAAATAGATACGTACCAAAGCAAATACTAAACACGACTGTTCAGGATTTTCACCGCGATCGATCACCGCGATCGATACCGCTGCCGCCATCCCTGAGCCGCCCCCTGAACGAGGCGACTTCGCGCCGCTCCCCCGCGTCACCCCTGACCGCGCAGTCTCTCGCGTCGCGTTATCGATCCGGACATGCGAGGATCCCGTGATCCTGCGAAACGCGCCTATTGGCCCTTTCAATTGTCGCGTCACGGAATGCTCCGGAAACGGGCCCGCGAGAGCTCCGGTCCCTTCAGTAGAAGAAAATCGAGCGGTTCAAGCGGTCCTCTTGCCGACTTGCACCCGTACGCATAGATCTCTACTCCGATTCACGCGGTCAAGTTCGCCGTCGTGCATTCGTTAATCTCGCAAGTGGCGGTTCACGCGGACTTACGCCCCGTTGTGCATCCGCGCTGCAGTTATAGTGCCGTCAGTGCACTCAGCCAAGTGTCTCGCAGACACTCGCAACCGCGCCATTCGCGCGCTCGATCCGCTCTCACAGTGCGGTGATGAACTTAACGCCTCTGAGCGTCTGCAATTTCACCTTCGCTGACAGCGAGAGGTGCAATCCATACTCTACTCCACGCCGCGCCTCGTTCTGTAAAGGCCCTCGGCGAAACTGTACATTACAATAAAGTGCCGTGTAATATTTGACGTGAACAGAGCAGTGTCCGTTCATTTTCCGCACTCCGGATCCCTGTCGGGGTCGACTCGGCCCCCTCTTACGCCAATTGGCGAAGCCGGAGTTACGCCCGGCAATCGCAAATTCGCCAACAACGACATTGTGAAACTCGTGATAAAGGGAAAGGATATGTATAAGTACCTTTAAGGAATTAAAGTTATTAAAGTTATTTAGTATGCGTTAATACCCATTTTCAAATGTGTAAGGAAGATGTTTTCAAGCAGATTTTTAATGCATTTGTACAGATTACATTTACAAAGAAGTGGTCGGAAGTGTCCTCCTCCGATTTTAATGAGCTTTGAGTATGCTGTATCTTTTATACTTAGTTTCGGAGATATTCGACCCGAAAGAGAAAAATCGATTTTCTTCAAAAGGGTTTAAAGGTTTTATCCCCTAAACACGCGTATGGGCACGTATAAAAAAAATACATGCCTCTTATTTTCGTCCAGAGAATTAACAATATACTAAAAGCTCATCAAAATCGGAAAGGACTTATGAGTCTAAAATCATCCTATTCGTATTTCTATAATATAATTACGCCGTCTGAATTATTGCGAGATTTTTTGTCGAGGTCGTTACTCACAGCTACTAAATTCACGGTAGCGTTTTTCCTAGCCGATAATCAGGATTCCCTCGAGTCGCGGAAAAAGATGCATATATGAGACGCAAACGCGTTTAACTCTATTCGAACGATATATACGCGATATATACCGTCGTCCTTAATTCACATTTCTCCCAAAAATTTCCCAAAAATGTTTGTTTAAGCATTATCCATATGAACATAATGTATAAGTAGGGGAGACCGGGGCTCGTTGGCACCGTTTTCACAATTTCGGTATTTGAGTTTTTATACAACTAATTATCATGATAACAGTACTAATATGATAGAGAGAGAACCTTTCTCTACATTTCATGCCAGGAACGCTCCTGTATACTGTACAGTTTCTTTGTAATAAGTGAAATACGAACATGCTGCATTGCAGCCAACTTGCCCAGATAGTAGGGTAAGTTGGCTATGCGACAAAAGTCCATGTTAAATTAATGAGAACGTAATAGAAACACAAAACAGGTAACAGATACGTACTTCTTGATAAATATTGTATCTTATAAAGTTATTTTGTAATGATAGAAATAGCAAAATGCTGTTGCAGAGAAAAAATTGTAAACTATTTTAGATTTAGCTTTCTTCAACATAAAAATATTAATATAAATATATATCTAGCTTCTATCAGCATTGTAGGTAACAAATCACATGCTCAAACAGGTCTCACGCGCGCGGCAACAAGTTAAGTTAAGCGCGTCTTGATATGAGCCAACATACCCCATCCCTACATACGTTTTATTTCAGTCATTTTATTACAATAAATTACTATTGTTAGTCAAAATAGCATGTCATATAGTAACAGAAACTTTTCTTTTAACTAATGATACGTCGCTTTGATTTACTTCTCAAGCTGAAGAACTTTAATACGATATTTTGAAACACTCGAAAATTTACTTGCCCCCTATCGAATCAGAGTTTTCTCTTTTTCTATTGTAATACTTGTTTGATTAAAATAAAACTTTGGGAAAAGTACCTATGCCATATAAGAAATATTTTGTGATAACTTTTCCATTGTTTTGTTTGCTATAAATACATAAACGGATCGCATTGAAAACTTGCCTCTTGTGCCAACGAGCCCCGGTCTCCCCTATTATGTATTATTATAACATAATATATTTTTGAAATTTGTGCGTGAGAATTTGATGCTTTTTACTTTACACGTACTTCTCTCTTCTTATGCGCTGCAACTTGTGGCTTACGATTGCCTCGTACGCAAGAGTACGATGCAACAAAATTACAAGCGCTGAAGCGTGTCAGGTTTAAAACCGATCAGATTATCCGATTGTTTAAAGTGTGATATTTATACAATTGTGCCAGCTTATTAGAGAGATTGGATGGATAGCTTATTAAAAAAAAAAAAAAAGTTTTCAAGAAAAATCTTTGTCTTCTCCTGAAATTGACATATCATTGCGACAAGTTGAAAAATGTTCGATATTATAAAACAATATTATTTTACCTGATGTCTTGACTGGAGTAGTGATAATATAATGCGCCAAGGCTAACCAAAGAAAGTACCACCGCATGTCTGCAATTTAAAGACCAATATCGTCTGTGTAAGAATGACAAGAGAGAAGGAGTATGAAAGTTAATGTTGAAATATTATAAAATTGCGACTTGTATTAAGTAAATTGCAAGAAGATGAATGATAACGTTTGTATATTGTAATATAATTTAGTTTCCAAATAATATTTTATACCGTTTAACAATAAATAACATCACATTATATATCATCTACGCGCGCGCCTGTGCGTGGTTGCGTTTCGCGCGTATATATATCTCGTAATAATCGTTATAATTTACGTTGATCAAATGCATTTTATACTACTAGGTATATATCTCTTCAAAAGACAAGTCGGACACAGTCAACGTTCGATCATTATCGTAGAGCATCGTTACTAAAATACAGGCTTTACGTTGTGTGCTCATTAATAAAAGGATATATGTATATAATCGCTTGAAAATGATTACGACGGAGTTTTGACACATGTCGGCTAAACACTTGGGCGAGAGGAACGAAACGTCGATTATACGATTTATGAGAATACCATTGAAAGTAATAGCATACGCCGACAATGTAATAAGCGCGTTTTACAATAAACTTAATTGTCCCGCTCTGTGGCATTGTTTTAAATTTCACCTCACGTGACACAAAGTATTGAAGAATCCGTAATTTTTTATATTAAAAATTAGTTGTTATCCATTCTTTTATTATTAATTCCCTTATCTTCTTTTAAACGCGCGATGTATTAATGAAACGTGTCGATACAATTTTTAGCATTTTTATATATCATTACTTTTAGCATTTTTGACATCTATAATAAGAGATTATCCAGTATACCATGTTTTTTTCCACGTGAAAGTTATTGCTTGCTCGTGAAAAAATTTCGCTATAGCGATCAAAGAGTACGCAATATGTCCGATATGACATGACGAATATATCACATGTGCGAAATGCCCGGCAGAAGTTTCTCCATTCGCAAACGGAGCAAGTGAAATTTCGTTAAACTGTACATTAACGCCGTGTAGACATTAACATCGTAAATGACTCAAGACAAAGAGATAAAACAAAGACAAGTGTTCATTTTTGATGAGAGTTTTAATTTTACTACACGTAGAAGAACCTGAGAAAGTTTATAGAAATTTTTATCTTTTAAAATTTTCTCTTTTAATCAAATCGTATTTTCTTCGCTAGAAACGAATGAAAGACACATGTTAATATACATAAAGGGCACTTCGAAATATCATCCGTACATTCTAGACTTGGTCTTTTTCCAAATATTACCTGTTTAGATAAAAATATGAAATCTAAACATTTCGTGGAAATTGATATTTCGACAACGTTTGTACGATGATATAGGACACATAGGCACCAATTGATTCGTCTTATCACCAAAACCACAGATTATCTTAAACGATCAACTCGGAGTGTCTCGGATTCGCAATATGATCATGTTCTCGACACTTACCGTTTGGCACAGCCAAAGGGACAGCATAACTACGACCACACTATATGCACTAATCGAGAAACTCATCGCGTGTGGTCAGAAACATTCGTTGACGAAGAAGACACACGTGGTGTGACGTCATCGTCCGAGTCTTCGTCTTGGCTCCAAACAGGATTTACACCGCGTGGATTAATGCATCTATGATTTACTCTTCGAGGATTTACGATCGAGTGATCAACACTTTAAAGAAGCCAGAAAATGAACTTGTCGATCTTACTTGTACATCCGACAAATTGTTAAAGAATTTATTTTGTCAAGAAGAGAACGAGAGAGAAACAATAAAAATAATGAGAGAGAGAGAGAGAGAGAGAGAGAGAGAGAGAGAGAAATTGTAAAATAAACGGTACATCAGAGTTAAAAGTTATCAGAGAAAAGTTCGAGCCACGAAATCGCAATCATTGTACATTTATTCATGTAACTCGTTCAGGTTTACAAGTCATACGCTGAATTGAGAAGATACGAGCGAAATTTCGTTGGACGCGATAAAGAAATTTTTCGTTCGTTACGTAAATAAAGACTTACTACAAACAGGCATGATACCGTTTGTTAAAACGGACGCTAAAATCTTTCTCATTTAAAAAATTGTATCAACATTCTGAGGTTTTTTCCCCCATCATATTAATACACAATATTTTAATTCAACGACTCAAGTCGATGACTGAAACTTGACCGACTTGACCGCATAAAATACATATATAATAACGCATTTACGACGAGCTGCTTATAGTTCGTAACACGTAGATATGATAATGCGAGCAGTGCCTTTACATTGCTGTACTTAATATCTCACGTTTCTTTCCTTTTTATTTAATTAAAAGGACCTTATCTTTTACCTCGATTTTTTACGTAACGATACCTCCGCCTCCGGCCGGTATAGCAAAGCTCCACTAGCTTCATTCAGCTTATCGTTACCGTCCCGCGCAGAAAAATTCATACCGCGAACGAAGAATTTATACTGGTTTATATAGGGAAAAAAATAAACCCTATATCGCGATTTACATTTCGGATATATGACGAGGAGCACTGGGAACACCGCATACTCGCGTGGTGGAGGAGAAAAGGACTTGACTCGACAATACGTATCGCGCACTTCTACACATGGATCACGCGTCATTTTATATTTATATTATAATTTGAAAATAAATACGCACACACATGTGGATGTGGAAGTAATACGCATTCATATCTTAGCGGCTGTAACCGACGTGCAACGATACGTTGAACGTCATCGTTAACGCAAAGCTACCGGAGAATAGTAATATCAATAGAGATATTTTGGGGAGACATATCCGGGAGAGCTTATCCAGATATCGGAGTCTAAATTTAGATCACTTAAATGTGTTTTGTCCCTTTGTTTTTTTTCCAAGAAAGATTGTCGTCATAAATGTAAAAGCCCTAAACGAAATAAGGAATATTGTGGTACGTGATGTCTGAATTTTTCAAATAATATATTTCAATATTCGAATGCGTGTTCCCTTTTCTCTTATGCATATCTAAATACATAACTTCCTATCAAATTGTAGTAAAAGTTATTTCTATTTCTTTTCGTTATATCGTTGTATCGTTATATTGGTACGGATGCCTTCCGTCATCTCTAAAATTGCGTAATTACATCGACACGTGTCGCGAATTAATTATCATTATGTGATTATTTTATAGGTTACGTGGAATACTCGGGACACTATAGTGTTGAAAAGTTGCAAGAATCGTACGTAAAGCGAGGGTTAGATGTAGCTTTTTTATTTTTAAAATATCTACATACTTTATCATACGTATTTATCTATTTTATTATTTAAATAGCAGTTTTTCACAACTTTTTACTGTTATCGCATATTCGTCGTTAGCATCAATGCTTGTCCGTTCTTTCTATTTCTGTTTTCCAGTCTTTTTTTCTGTCATCTTTGTCGGTTTGTACCTCTCTCTTTACTTCTATCTCTCTTCGAGAGTGAACTCCTCTTCTTGTCGTACCGCTTATTCCAATTTTGTTAGGACCATTTTTGTTTGTCAGCATTTTGTACTTTTATTCTGTCATCTTTATTAAATTGTGCCTCTGCATCTTTTCTTCTATCTTTTATGTAAGTTTACCATTGGAAATAAGTATTTATTAATAAATACTTAATTCATTATTGTCACAATGAATTTCTTTAAACGCATAGTGTCTCTACCTATCCGGCGTAGACGAAAATCGAACCGTGACATAGGTTCTCGTCAGTGTAGGAGAATTCAAGCTGAATTGAGACAAGTTAAGGATATTTATTGTAGGAATGATCAATGTGTAAGCACAAGTAATATCACTTCTGTTTCCAACGGTGCAGCTTCGACCAGCACACAAAGTAGTGCATCAGTGATTCCTTCGTCAGTTCAATGTAATTTTTCTGAATCACATTTGGAATTATCTAACGTCTCTTCTGAAGAATCTTTGTTTGAATCTTTGACTGATAATTATTTCTGCGATGATTCCGATGACAGAATCCATACGAGCAGTGAAGAACTTGGAGAAGAATTTCGTGACGTACACGAGCATTTGAGTGTAGGCGTAGATTTGTTCAAAGATCGCCTTATAGCTCTCCTTATGGATAATAACATGTCTCACGTGCAAGGAAATAACATTCTTGCTTTATTGCGTAGTCATCAATGTTTTTCATATCTCCCGAAAGATGTAAGAACACTATTGCGTACTCCAAAGACTCCTGTGGAATTATTCGATGTAGAACCAGGAGAGTATTTACATTTAGGCTTCGAGTCGGCATTAATTAACAGTCTTCAATCCACTTCCCCTTCTTTGATTCCACATAGCCTTCAAGTAGATTTTAGCACGGATGGTGCTACATTAGACAATTCTGGGAACATTGTTATTTGGCCGATTCAATGTAGAATTGCAAATATACCTAATGCAAAACCAGAAGTGGTAGGGATTTATCGAGGAAGTCGTAAACCTTCCAGCGCGGGTCAATTTTTTAGCAGATTTGTGGTTGATATCAATTCGGTTATAGATAACGGTGGTATCTTGTATCAAGATACTAAATTCCCTGTCACTTTACGCTGTTTTGTAGCTGATGCTCCGGCTCGTGCGTTTATATTAAATCACAAAAGTCACATGGCAGCTAATCCTTGCTCAAAGTGTACAGTGACAGGTCAATATTTCGATAGCCGAATGGTTTATATTTCTCTCAATAACACTCCCCGAACCGATGAGAATTATATGTTGCAGGTAGACGAAGAACATCATAAAGGCCCTAGTCCTTTATCAGATCTACCGTTTGGTATGGTTTCGCAGGAACGTACCGTTACCGTTTGAATCGATGCATCTTCTGTTTTTAGGAATAATGAAAAAATGCTTCAAAGCATGGATCGACGGCAAATTTAGTAAACTCTCAAAACTTGCGGGTTATAGTCTTCAAACTGTATCCTCAAGACTAGAAACATTGAAACAGTATTGTCCGCGTGATTTTGCTAGATCCCCTAGAAGATTAGGCGCTTACAAGCGCTTTAAGGCGACTGAAAATCGCCAGTTCCTTCTCTACACAGGTGTTGTCGTTTTGTATGGAATTTTAGATGAGGATGTTTATTTGCACTTTGTTCTTCTTCATGCAGCTATCCGCTCTCTCGCATGTGAAAAATCACCGAATTTTGATTTTGCAGATCTTGCTCTACGTACATATGTTGAGAAATGTGAAGCTATTTATGGGCTGGCGTTCTTCTCCTACAATATTCATGGGCTTTTACATGTCGTGGAGGATGTGAAACGTTTTGGTCCACTTGATGCATACTCTGCGTTTCCATACGAGAACAACATGTCAATTTTCAGAAAATATTGTAGAAAACCTGGTCTTCCTCTTCAGCAAATTGCAAATAGGCGAGCGGAACAAAGTAACAAATGTAATAAAAGATTTGTGTTAACAATTGCCTACCAGCGGTTGTCGACAATCCATCTATTGAAATGTTAGGGAGACACGCAGCAGGACCGCTCCCTCGCGAACTTTGTCATCGCAGTTGTCAACAGTTTCAGAGAGCAAAAATTGGTCGATGGTTGTTCACTCGACAAAAACGAGACAATTGTTGTATCTTGCGAGATGCAACAATCTGTGTAATTGAAATTTTTTTAACAATTGAGACGATAAATTACTTGCTTGTACGCAAATTTCTACATGTACAAGATTTTTACGATGTGGGTGTTGTTGGAATTCGGCAGGGATGGGTGCGCGAAATGACTGGACTTTTTATGTTCACTTTGAACTCGCACAGTATATTTG
Source organism: Temnothorax rugatulus (assembly GCA_035220575.1). NCBI lineage: Eukaryota > Metazoa > Arthropoda > Insecta > Hymenoptera > Formicidae > Temnothorax > Temnothorax rugatulus. The sequence continues at coordinate 843,196 of JASTWL010000019.1, read as the reverse complement.
ACAGAATAATGGTAAACATAAAGTCTTACAATCTATATATTAGAAGTTTCGTTTGCGGGGATCGCTCTCGCTCGCGGGAACTCTCGCGCGTTATGTTTTCTCGCTACGTTCGTGGTCGAGTGCAGCGACGGGCCTCGTGGCCCCGGTTGGCCTCGCGGTACAGGCTGCGCAGTCGCGCTATCGCCCCTTCTTTTCCAGAATGTTCTCGCCAGTGCTTCGCGCCCCTGGTTTGAGCCCGGATTATTTCGGCATTTCCTAACACCCCCTTTTAATCCGGAATCAAATTTTACAAACAAAATTTTACAAACAAAATCTAATGTTGATTTCGCTTATTTTAACCTTATCTTATTCTACTCTTTACTTATCTTGTTACTTTCAATCCTAAGCAGTTTTCTTTCTAATCCTAAATATTTATCTCTTTTACCTATTTGCTTACTGTAGATCAATCACGCTACTAAGGTGTTTTTGTGTTTCTCAAACTTTATAAAGCTTAACGGTTTTGTTAGAATATCTGCTGGCTGATTTTCCGAACAACAGTACTTTACGACGATGTTATTCTCTGCTATCTTTTCCTGAATAAACCGGAATCGCACATCGATGTGTTTGGACCGTCTGTTTAGTATTCCCGTTTTCATTAGGTGTATCGCGCTCTGATTGTCTATGTGAATTTCGGCAGTTATCGTTTTATCTCTTAATTCCTCTAATACCGCTTTAAGATATAGAACCTCTTTACAACATTCAGCCGCCGAGATAAACTCTGCTTCAGTACTGGAGAGCGCAACAACGGGCTGCTTCCTCGAACACCAGCTCACTGGTCCTCCACAATATTTGATTATATAGCCCGTGGTGCTCTTTCTCGTCTCAGGGTCACCAGCGTAGTCCGAGTCGCAGTAGGCCACCAGTTTTTCCGCGTCCTTCTCTCCGCCGTACACTAGCCCGAGCTCCTTGGTTCCCTGCAAATATCTGAGTATTCTTTTTACATTTAAGTGATCTTTACCTTTCGGAGATTGTGTATATCTGCTGCTATGGTTTACAGCGTAGCAGAGATCTGGCCTTGTTTTTGTTGTCAGATACAGGAGGCTTCCTATTGCTTGTCGGTACGGGAATGTTTCCCGAACGTTTTCGACTTTTGAATCCCCCTCTGGTTGTATCGGCGTGTTCGCTGGCTTTGCTTCTTTTATTCCGTACGTTTCAAGAACTTGGTTGGAGTAAATTTTTTGACTTAGCTTCAGTCTTTCCTGCGTTTTTTCTAGTTCCATTCCCAAGTATGTTTTAGGGTCCTCTTCTACTGTTAATTCAAATTCTTCTTTGAGTTTCTCCACTAATTTTAGTATTTGTTTCTTACTCTTCCCGAGAATGATGCCGTCGTCTATATAGACCCCAAGGAACATCTGTCCATCTTGGCGTTTAAGAAGGCAGTGTTCCGTTGTCAGCTGCTTTAGCCCTTGTTCTTTCAGCGATTTCGTGAATTTTTCGTTCCATTTTCTTGATGCCTGCTTTAGCCCGTACAGCGCCTTTTTCAGTTTGCAGATCTTGCCTTCTGTTTCTTCGAAGCCTTCCGGCAGTCGCATGTATACTTCTTCTTGTATTTCTCCGTAAAGGAAAGCAGTACGTATGTCGAATTTCACAATGTGATAGTTTTCAACTGCTGCTAGTGCAAAAATCATACGTAGCGGCGCGCTGTTTATCACTGGGCTGTAGATTTCCTCGTAGTCTATTTCTTTTCCTTGTTCACAGCCTCTCACGACCAGTCTCGCTTTGTATTTCCCTTGTTCCTTGATTCTGAAAACCCATTTGCTAGTTAGAATCTTCTTGTCTTTCACGTCCTTTTCGTCGACTAGTTCCCAGGTTTTATTTTTCTTCAACGAGTGCTTCTCCTCTTCTATAGCTTTCTTCCAATGTTCACTCTCTTGTCCTTTTACTGCCTCCTTGTAGGTCAAAAACACTTGGTTTGCGTATCTTTGCGGCGGTTTCGATTCTCTCTCGGACTTTCGCAATGGTTCTTGCCTTTCTCTCATTTCTCGATCTTCTCTTTTGTTCTTGCCGGTATCTTCCTTTTCGTCTGTCAGATCCACGTATTCTTCCTCGGTGTCGTCCTGATCCTCTTCTGACTCTGCGTCTTCTTTCTCTTCGTCTTCTTCAAGTTCATCCGCTTCTTCTTTCTCGTTGCTTGTTATTATTAAGTTCTTCGTTTTCTTCTTTTCTTCTTGGGGGGTTTCATCAAAGATTACGTCACGTGAGATTGTTATCTTCCTTCTAATTGGATCCCACAATCTGTATGCGTTCTGAGTGTAGCCTACAAGTCTGTAGCTATTGCTTCGTTTGTCCAGCTTTCTTAGTTGGCCCGTTTCCTTTGCGTAGGCTTTGCATCCGAATATTCTGAGTGATTTCATATCTGGTTTTTCTCCGTTCCACAGCTCGAATGCTGTCTCGTTGTTGGTCTTGTTTGGACTCCTGTTATGCAGAAAAGCTGCCACCCGAACGGCCTCTCCCCATAATTCTTTGTTGCTTTCTTGATCAAAAATCAATGCTCTGACCTTCTCCACGAGTGTTCTGTTCAGGCGCTCTGCCTTCCCGTTTAATTGCGGCGAGTAGGGAGCTGTGTAGTTTATGTTGATTCCTTTTCTTCTGCACCAGTCTTTAAATTCTTTGCTTGCGTACTCTCCTCCGTTGTCGCATCGCAGGTTTATAATCCGCTTATTCCATTTTGTTTCGGCGAGTGCTGCATACTCCTTAAATTTTTCCAGAGCTTCTGATTTATTTTTCATTAAGTAGACTGCTGTGTAATTAGTATAATCGTCTAAGAACGTTATAAAGTACCTTTTATTGTCCCACGTGCTAGGACTTATCGGGCCGCAGACGTCGGAATGTATTATTTCCAGCGGGTGCTTCGCTCTTTTTCTATGTTCTCCAAAGGGTGTCCTTGAATGCTTTGCTTGTATACAGACTTCACATTTATTTCTTATTTCTTCAAAGTCGTGTTTGTTTACGGACATTCCCTCCGATAGTTTCAACAACTTTCTCATGTTTTCCGTGCTTAGATGGCCTAGCCTTTTGTGCCATATTTGCGCTTCACTCCTTTTTTCTGCTATGTGGGCTTCTTGCTGTGGCTTCTCTTGGAGTTTTACTGTGTACAGTCCCAGGCTGTCTTTCTTTCCTCGAAAGATTACTTTATCTTTTTTAGTTATCAATACCTTGTCTTCTTCGAACAGAACTGTTCCTCCCTTTTGCGTAATCGCGCTTACCGAAAGCAGGTTCTTTTTCAGATCCGGGACGTAGAGTACATCGTTTAGAACGCAGTTTTGAAAATCTATTTTTCCTTTTGCTTTGGCTTGCATGGAGCCTTGTTTCTTTGCCACTCCCACGTTTGTGCGCACTTCTTTGATTTCCCTCAGCTTCTTCTTTTCGTTCGTCATATGTGAAGTCGTCCCTGAGTCGATAATCCATTCTGTTGAGTCGGATCCATCAATTAGAAATGACACTTGGTTGCTTTCCTCTTTGTTCTCGTTTTCTGTTCTTTTTCTAAAAAAGCAATCCTTTTCTGAATGGTTCTGCTTTTTACAGATTTTACATCCCGCTTTCACCTTCACCTTGCAATCTCTTGCTATGTGTCCTGTCTTTTGGCATGCGAAACATTTTGTGTTCTTACTTACAGTTTCATTTCCCGACCTGCATGAGCGAGCCACGTGTCCCTTTTTACCGCACTTAAAGCATTTCTTTTCTTCTACTTTAAACGCTAATTGATCTTCGTCTCCTGCTGCTCTGTGTCTCGTCTCTTCCACCAAAAGTCTTGCCGTGAGGTTAGTCAGCGTCCTTTCTTCTGCCGATACGGACTCCCATGCGCTTGCAAAAAATTTGTAGCTATCAGGCAAAGTTGTTAGAATCTTTGAAATTATCATGTTATCGCTTATTTCTTCGCCCAATGCCTTTAGTCGATAAGCTAGGTTTTTCAGTTCCGCTATATATGTAGTCACATCAACAGATTTCTGTCTTTTGCTTTCGAAGAATTTTTGCATTAACGCGCACTTTTGTTGCTCCGAGTCTCTTTCGTAGATTGTTTTCAGTCTTCGCCACATTTCGTGACTTGACTCACAGCTTAAGATATGTACTAACGGCTGCTTATCTATTGTTGTGACTAGGATTTTCTGAGCTTTTGCATCGTTTTTAATCCACTGCTCTGTTAATTTTGTATCTGCGGCGGGACGCGTTATTACTGTATCGTAGAGATTGTTAGCTCTTAATATTATTCCCACCTGAAATTTCCAGATCGGGTATCCTTCGGCATCCTTAAGTTTATCCACGCAGTCTAGGCTTTCTCCGCTCGTGTGTGTGGCCATCTTCTTCCTCCTTCTTTCTTCTTAATTGCTCTCTTCCTTTCTTTCGATTCTGTGCGCTCTTGCTCGGGAGGATTTCTCACGTTTTTTCAGATCGCGCTACGCCACGTGCCTGGGCCCATAACCTGTTGGAATTCGGCAGGGATGGGTGCGCGAAATGACTGGACTTTTTATGTTCACTTTGAACTCGCACAGTATATTTGACAGAATAATGGTAAACATAAAGTCTTACAATCTATATATTAGAAGTTTCGTTTGCGGGGATCGCTCTCGCTCGCGGGAACTCTCGCGCGTTATGTTTTCTCGCTACGTTCGTGGTCGAGTGCGGCGACGGGCCTCGTGGCCCCGGTTGGCCTCGCGGTACAGGCTGCGCAGTCGCGCTATCGCCCCTTCTTTTCCAGAATGTTCTCGCCAGTGCTTCGCGCCCCTGGTTTGAGCCCGGATTATTTCGGCATTTCCTAACAGGTGTACCATCTTCTTCTGTCGGCGTGTACAAATGTTCAACATTGGTTAACGAAACCTGTATCGTTCTCTTCGAAGAGGTTTCGGCAAAGTGCTATAGCATGCCTTTTTGGCGATTTTCTGATTGTAATTCTTCTGATGAGAGTGATAACGACGATGAATGCAATCAGTACATCTGTGCAGTTTTACTTTAATTTTCGTTATTAGATTTATCTGTCAATATGAATAATAGGTATATAGTAAGACAATTATAATGCATGATAACTATATATAAAAGTAAGAAAATTAAAATATTTGTACTGCGGTCTTTATATCTTTAGTTTATGTACGCGAAAGATACTTTGAAATGTTATGGATAATGACATTTTGTATATGTGGTACAGAATCTTATTGCTTGCATGAATCAAATCGGAATGAAAATCAATAGCAATTCAAAGTAGTATTTTAACATAAGAATTTTACTATATAATAATAGAATATTCTGAAAATATATTATATATATTTACGTTTAAAAGTGTACATATCATTTATATTTAACTTACTAGAATGTATATGTGTATATTTACATTGTCCCAAAGCAAATGCTTATTGAAATTAATTTTACAATCACTATAATATAATATGTATATGTACCAATTCTAATATTTCATAGATGAACCGAGAAAAACGAAACGCACGAAAACCGAAAAAGTTTTGCACCACATCCTCTACTGATGAGAAACTATCCCGACGAAAGGACCACCCTCGAATGCATTGAGGAAAATAAAGATAGACTTAGTGAAACGGACTCAGACAGATAACAATCTAACTCAGAAACGACAAACTTCTAAAATTGACACTATGGATGATTTTAGACGAAAAAAGTTTAAACAAACTTCTAGGATAGACATTGTCAACGACTCAGCAAGACGACATTCTTCTAAGACAGATATGATGGACGATTCTGGGCATGTTTCAAGGGCAGACACTTTGAACGATTCTCCACGACAGACGACACGAGTACGATCACCATCTCTTTTGCAGGCATCATTGTGCACAAAACGACGTGAAAATACGAACTCATCGCTATTGCTAAAAAGACAGAAGCCACACGTACAAACACCGACCTCTTCACAGACTGCAACAAGACAACAACTGAATTCACAGTCAGATTTAGAGCCACCATAATATGACCAAACCCACGATAATACGTTCGATCCGAACACACGTCATACTATCGAAAGCCAATATTCGCCAAGCATTATAAAGCCTTATATTCAATTTTCACCGTCACAAAAACAACCACGTATCCATTCCATGATTCCATCTTACGCACAACAGCCACTTGACTGCCAACCTTTACAATCTATCGATATAACACACACTCCTTTACAAAGACTCGACGTAAACATTCCACACCCTCGTACTGCACAAACATCTTCAACAAGGTGTGAAGAACTATACTTACAGACCGTGAGGTCAGTATACTCGATAAAAAGTGTAAGGTTTATTATTAATAACTTATAAGACTAATTTATCAAATTTTCTCTTCTTTCTTTTATGTCTACTTATTTGAAATTAAAGGAAAATTGAAAAGCATCTGGCGAAGTTGCCTGAAGAGTTTCGGTAAATTTCTTAAATTTATTATTAATTATTATTAATTAATAATAATCACCATGTAACATTCTTACTCACTTTATGATAGGTACTCAATTTTATTATTTTCATATTTTTTTAATTTTTAGACAGATACATAAAACACTGGCCCGCATGGAAAAGAAACAGAACGTGCAAAAGATTCCAAAAAGATCTAGTATTCCGCAGAAACCAAACTGCCTTCCGATTGGAAATATGGAACAGTTCGAAGCATTTGAAAAGCTCAACACGGCAGAGTTCGATACTGTTGTAAATATACTGAACCAGCTCATATGCATGCATGCAACAATACGCAAAATGCTAGTAAACTGAGGTTTTGATAATTTTGTTTTAATTGCAGGTGTCGTACTTTGAATACCTCGGGGCTACGCTACAAAACATTAATCCAATTTTAAAGGAATCTCTCGATGATGCTTTCAGCCATAGATTTACGTGGCTAGGCAACAATGAAAAAATATCCATGCGAAAAACCGTATTAGTCGATGCAATATACAGACAGTATGTACTCTTTTTGCTCTATCTTATTACTATAACTATATTTTATACAAATAATATTTTCTTGTGGTAGCATATAATGAAAAACAGGAATGTGCAATTTGCACGATTATTTACAGTACGTCGGTATATTTAATACATTTAATCCGCCAAAGAGCCTCTCGCGAATAATACTTCTTCCTCTTTTCTCCTTCGATCTTGTGATGCATCTATAAAATGTCATTAGTACTATGTGAAATTATATATATTATATACAACTGCATTTCAATTTTCCTTAGGTGCAATAGCAAAGATGGCAATATCTAATGGAGAGGCAGTGCCAAAATACGATGAGTTAAAGTAAATCTTAATAAAGCAATTATGCTATTATTTATTACAAATTCACCTAATTAAAATGATTACTTTATTTCAGAAATGCAGTTAACGACGCTTTACGGACTGCCAAACAAAGGCATCGCAATCGCTTAAACAGGCCTGAAAGGAATAATAGAGAGCCTGATAATGCATTCCGGAGATATTACCGACGATACCAAGATGATGGCCATCAAAAGCACAATGAACAGGAACAATCTGACCAGGACACTGAACAGGAACAATCTGAACAGGACACTGTACAGGAACAATCTGACCAGGACACTAAACGGGAACAACCTCATGTGGACAATGAACAGGACCAGCTCAGCAATGAGGATTAGGATAAAAACGATGACCAGGGGCAGGATGATAACTAAAAAGACTTTGGCAACAAGAAAAATAATGGCAGTAGCGACAAGAATTTCAGTGGTCTTGACACGCGAGCGCGCGCGCACACACACACACACACACACACACACACACACACACACACACACACACACACACAACAAAGGCGCACACGCGCAGAAACTAATAATAATATATCACCCAAAAAAAAATGTTCTACTGATAAGTGGGGAATTCCTCTTAGCAGTTCCTCTAAGCAAAAAATCTTACATGTAGAATATCCTTCTTTAAGTAATACGTATTACTTTATAAAAGAGTGGATGCGTAAGCTATAATCAAGAGTAAATTCCTCTACAGCAAATTCTACTATAGTAATCCGAATAGCCTCTTAAAATAAGAGGATATGCTAGATATTTGCGGCGCGCGCGTTAAAGTTAAAAGACGATCGTCTTATTAGCTACGCGATGCGTACGCTACCATACGAGACGCCCGTATAGAAATTTGTTTGGGATGGCCTTACATAACATAAGGCCCCGATCATTAGTTATTAGGGATGCCATAAGAAAGATTTCCTTATTTTAACCTGATGAGGTCCCGATCATTATTTATTAGGGATTCCATAAGAAAGGTTTCCTTATTTTTATCTAATAAGGCCCTTGTAAGGATTTGATAAGAATGTTTTAACGTTTTAACTTTATAAATATACTATTTTCATAAATATATTTACGAACACAAAATTTCATAATAAGCCGGCACTGGTTTCTGACATTCACTCGACATTAAGAAATATTATATCATATATCCAATTCAAAATTTTATTACTCTTTTTAAACTGAATTTGTTTCTTAAGATGATTTTTGGAAAATTATATATTTGCGCTGATTATGACATATGTAGACTATATATAACACTTACATCAAATTAAGAAGTAGTCTACCATGTAAGGCAGTTGGCTCACGATCCAGAGGTCCCGAGTTCGAATCCCACCAAGGTAAGTGTGTTTTTTAAATACAAGAAAATATTTATAATCATAGACTGTGTCTTAAGAAACAAATTTAGTTATAAAATAGTAATAAAATTCGAAATAAATAATTTTTTTTATTTATTTCAGGTGAATATCGGAAATCAGTGTCCTCTAGTATTAAGAGGACACAATCTTAAGTGTAGTGTCTCATAGTAAGAGGATATTCCTCTACCTTTTAAAATATCTTCTTGAGACCATATTTCAGAGGAAAATCCCCTTACATTAAGCGGGAGCCACTAAACGACAGAATATTTTTTTTTGGGTGATATATTATTCGTTCTCTCTCTCTCTCTCTCTCTCTCTCTCTCTCTCTCTCTCTCTCTTTCTTTTCATTTCCAAAGAGTTTTCTGCGTGCTTTTTTTGCGATGTTAAATGACTACAAAATGAGATATGTATTGTTTTGTTAAATGACTACATGTCATGTTCCTTTGGTGATGTTAAATGACTATAAAATGAGATATGTATTGTTTTTTATTTTTGTTAGTAAGGGTATATATACGTATGTATATTAGGTATAATTGCATGTCGGTAGGGGATGTACTCTATTAATATGTTTGGGATAGTTTAGTTTTTCGCTGAAAAAAACATTTCTTTATTCTTTAAAGACATCTTATGTCCCGATTTCGGATTTTGTGTTTTCTGAGTATATTCTCTCTGAATAATAAAAAAAATAGAACTTTATATAAATATTATATTTATTAAATGCGTATACTTTCCTATTTCCTCTCTAAATTGTTTATTGAAATAATTGCACTATCACAAAATTGTTGAAAATATAAAATTTCAATGTGAATTATACATTTGCAGTGCGATTAATTCAACAAATAACAACAATCATATCTCTACTCTCTATCACATGTACATCATATTTTACAAATTATGATGTATATGTGATAGGGGACCAAAATATATCACATAAACGCATATTGTGCACAAATAAAGTGAGATCCGATGCTGCAATTTTGCTGGAATGTTGCCGCAATTTTGACGGAATGTTACCGAAATCGTATTTGCACTTCCCAACAACAATTGCCGCAATTTTGCAGAAATAATTGCCACAATTGTACATTTTTTATCGTAATTTTTGCCGCAAAGTTGCTGTATTCAATTTGCGTGTTTTTTTGCTTGCAATATTGCATCAAATGAGGACTCACCTTGTTGGCAACTTGCTTGCAACATTTTTTAGCAAGTTGTTAGCAAAATGCCGGCAAAATGTTATCTGGGTCATTACATTATTAGGCCAGCGATTTTTCAACTCGGCAAGAATGGAGGTAATGTAAACCTCCCGATAAGGTGCAGCCGTGTACCTACCTCAATATAAAGCAATAAAAGTCACAATCAAATTTCAATCACAATTTGTCTTATTGTTCGAATTTTAAAGATAAAGTATGAAAATGCAAACATGAAAGATCGAAAGCATATCGATACTTATATTTTTTATGACGTATGGTTATAGTTTTTGATATATTTTTCGATGGTGTATTATTGCATGTGGTGCAGAAGAAGCTGTGTGTAGACTATTAAAACGCGCAGATACAATACATGTATTGTACAGAAGACGTCAATAATGCCTTCCCAACTAAAATTGCTACGCACAACGCATCTAGCTATTCGTGCATCAAGACTATTGGTTCTCAGAGAATCAGAGAACCGGCAAGCCGGCAACGTCTCGGAGAGCTGTCAGTGTTAACTCAATGGAGAAGCGCTCGAGCCACGGTGACGGACGGACGTACGGACGTTCCCTCCCTATCGTTCCTACGCAGAACTTGTGCATTCCTGTGCCAACCGGTCTCCTCGTGTCGCGGAGATTTTTAATATATCGAGGATCGACTAAAGTGTTCGTTACCCGTACTCCCGGGTTTATTTTAAACGGTTTTTCGTTCTTTATTGTGCTGGAAGACTTTTTAATCGACATCGATTCCACCAAGGAGATGCAGGCGGCTTCGGCCACGTGCACTCCCGAAAACAGTAAGGGCACCCGCAGCCGGCAGAGGCTTTCCACGTCGCAAAACGAATTCGATTACTTTGTTAGCCGTGTCAACAACGAGGTAAATACACGTAACCTGCCCGTGAGCCCCATCGCATCGCCCATTATTCGATCTCGCTCTCCGTCTGGGAATCGTGAACGCGACTCGACGGAAGAATTTGATAACGATTCCATCGATTTAGAAAAAGCGTCGGAAATCATCCTTGAAATGGGGGGCAAAAAACAAAAGTAAAAAGGGCAATTTCTCGACCCGGAAAGACACAAAGGGCGCGAAGGGCGCGGCACTCCCCCCCCCCTCCCCAGTGTAGATACCATGGCCTTATACAAGCCAAACATGACCGTCCTTGAGAATATCAGCCGCGCTGTTTCTGACCCGACACGTGTCGGATCGGATTCCAACGCGAATAATAACAATCATTCCGTTCCGGACGGCATGCACGCGAACATAGTTTTAGACAAAGACAATGCTAACGCGCCGGTATCTTGCGATCAAGTAAATCCGTCCGACATCGCACCCCCTGCTAGCGCATCCGTGGATCTCGACAATCCTAGCGATTCTAGGAGGGGTCTTAAGCATTTATTACCTTTTTTATTGTTCTTAAGAAGTGAATGCCAATACTTTTTCTATTACTGAAAATCTTAGAATCACAATACAATTTTAATTATACCTGAAAAATTCGTTTATACTTTAGTGCCCCTGGTGGGATTTGAACCTGAGACCCCTGGCTTATGAGTCGCTCATCTTACGTACTGCACCACTGCTACAATTGATAAATATATTTTTTTTGTCTATATATGTTATGACCAATTACATATGAATTATTAGCTAGCAACTACTCAGTGACGAGTTAGAAAACTTAATTTAATCAATAATATCTAGCTACTATAGGTCTTGGATCAGATCGACTACGTTAATTTCCACTCGGGTATTCGCAAAACTATTGACTGCAGTTACTATTCAGATGTGAATAGTTACTATTGAACAATTATGGGCTTGAAGTATAGCCCCAATAATAACTATTTGCCAGACTGTCGACGAACGGTTGCCATTGAGTTCAGAATTATTCAGCAATTATACATTTTTACAACAATGTTTTTTACAAATAAATAATTGTGAATAGCTACCATTTATAAGTAGTGATCCCATCAGTAGTCAGAGTTTATGAAACTATATTGGGCCAATAGTATATTATTCGTCAATAGTAACACCACCAGTAGTCACATTTTATGAAATTATTGGATCAATAGTATATTATTTGTCAGTAGCAAGTCCATCAATAGTTACAATTTATGAAACTATTGGATCAGTAGTATACTATTCGTCGTATAGCAACGCCACTAAAAGTGTACTCTTCGTCAGTAGTAAACTGTTAAAAGTTACTATTAATGTACTATTCAAATCTAATAGTTACTATTGAAAGTCTAGTATTACTATTGGCTCTCAATAATTTTTTTTCATAAGGGTTCTTCCGCACTGAGTTAACACTGACAGCTCTCCGAGACATTGCCGGTTCTCTAAGAACTAACAGTCTTGATGCACGAATAGCTAGAAGATGCGTTGTGTGTAGCAATTTTAGCTGGGAAGGCATTATTGACGCCTTCTACATACATACATACATACATACATACATCATGTTTTACGGCTTGTACGATAAGATTGTTGATCTTTGTGTAATAACTTCAGGTGCTAATTTTCAACGACAGACGAGTTTAAAGAATTATGGCCTTATTATAATGTCAAAATTATTTAATCAGGACCGTCAATCGATGTATGCATATATTGCATATATGACAACGCGCGTGTCGTGTTTGTAATTATGCGAATTGATTAAATATATTTTGAACGATCTCGAACTGCATGAGCATCACGTAATATGTTTGGTGAAGACTAAATAGAAGGAGAGATCATATATTTATCTGCTGGTTATGATGGTTGTTATCCTACTTTACCGTTCGATTAAAATGTTACCGACAGCTCTGTCGGTGTAATATCATCACGAGCGCTCAGCTATAGTGTATTTTCCCGCGCGTTATGCGGCGACCGCATTACGCCCCTGATGTTGATCCTGCTAGCGCGGAGTGATACAACGCGTGCGCAAGCGGACTGCGCACGAGCCTGCCGCTCGACGAGTCGGCATTGTGCGTTCGTCGGTCAAGTCGTTAAGACGTTCCCTTTCAATACGATCGATCATTCGAGAAAGTTGTGGAACGGGTATCGTGAACGAGTTGTGGCTGTTCATGTAATTATACTCAGCTAGATATACCGACGATCTTTCGAGAGCATGGGCTTATGACGACGATGAGATATTGGCTAGAAGCTACGGCCACGAGACTATACCGGTGAGACGCATATTACCGCCATTAGAAGGACGAGGCACGATACAAAAAGATGGCCGTTCCTGTTCACACGAGGACGTCCTGGCGGTACAGTAAAGAAAGAGAGATCTTCTAAACGAGGATCTCGTACATAATTCTGAGGTTTCTACAGTAACAAGGTAACTTTCGTCTTTCTAAACTTGTTCGGATCTACGATCTGAGTGCTGTAGCGGACAATTGTTCCGTCTACATAAATCGCTCTTGATTTCCCGTGTACAGTAGCGGACCAGCGTTCCGTCTAAATAAATCGCTCTTGAGCAAATCACTAGTGCTGTGGCGGATTGTAATTCCGTCGACAGCTACAGCTCTTGAGTGGGAAATCTTGAGATCTTTAGCGAGGAACATACCTCACGTGAAAGATGCCTTCAATCCATAATGAGATTCCTGGCATCGCATGATCCGATTGATTGTTTGCAAACTGAGCTCAGTACATTTCATTCTATAGTTCTGTACGGTTGCAACCGCGAATTATGTTTCATCTTTCTTTCCATTCTCGGGAATACTAGACGTGAGAAGTAAAGTTACTGTACATATGTAAATACTTGCGAGAAAGGATTTCTTTGTTTGATTGCGTCATAGCTTGCGTTATTTTCGACACTTCATGTTTTTGAGATAAAAGCTTCATTATTCTATCTCTTAATAGAATATTAATTGTAACGTCTGATCATTCTTAATTCTATGGCAATTTATTCGACTGAGCTGTAATTCGCGTGAATATTAAAGCGAATTCATAACATTTGATTTCTACATGAATTAATACGTTTCTCCTTTGATATGATATTGATCAATATCCTTCAAATGACAGAAAGACCTTGCTCATACATACAAACAATTTACTCAACAAGTATATCTGAATGTCCATTTGATCGGACTTAAATCATTATAGCGATGACAATGAATTGAGGATTAAAAGGAACACGTATTAAATCATTCTTTGAGATATGTATTAATTTCATGATTCTATATTATGCCATTTGAATGTTATATTTACTTGTGTCTGTTATAACAGTTTTGCTTCACGAATGATTCTTTACGCAACAAACTAGATTGAGATTGCGTTGAAACCATTCATAAATATTGAGTGCACTGCAACAAGAAGACTGTATAAGTCGAACATTATTAATCCAGACGTACTTGCTATCGTCTATAACATTGACTTATATGAGTTAAAGGATAATTCGTAACATTTCTCTTTTTATAATATTACTTGTGTGAATCTTCCTTTAGGATATATGATTATATTCAATACGCCTAGCATATACTCAATCTACACATTATATATCTGTGAAAGAAAATATATGATCTCTCCCGTTATCAGTAAAAGTGTGTCGTCTCCTCCTACATTAAATCGTGAGGCCAGGCTCATGCGTGGGCTTGTACGAAACATAATAAATTGATAACTTATCATATACCAGTAATTTTTGTATTTCATTACGTGCGTGCCGTTCATCATTCGTCTTGCAGTATCAATTTAGAGTTACACGCGCGCGCGCACGCAAGCAGTTCGCTGAATAACGAAGAGCTCGTGTGGAAAAAAAGTGGAGATACAAAAGAATTTTTTTTTAATTTACATTTATTTTCTCATTTTAGTTTTTACAAATTATTAGTGTTCTGCAACGAAAGTAAGCGTTTCACAAACAATTTCTAAATGATTTATCATGTTTCTAGATAAGTGCCAAACCATCATTTATGACGCTAATATACCTAACTATTTTACATATTGTTACAACTGTACAGTTGAGAAACTCAATTACAGTTGAAGCGGTTTTTTTCCTTTACTCAAAAATGTACAATACTATACTATTGTACAATACTATATACTATATAGTATATAGTACATAGTATACATATAATATATAGTAAAATAAAAGATAGCGATACATGGTTTATCCCGCATTGATCTCTTGCGAAACGCAATCTTTAACAGTTGCCGAATCATGATTAATCTTCCTTTATCATATCGCATCCTTTTCTGCTATTATAATCGTTGGCGCGCACGCGTTATAGTATTTCCCAAAACTAATATGCGCGACATAATGGACGCGTCGATCACTCGCAGCAGTCGCAATATATCCCACGATCCCGTGAACTCTTAATTCTAGAATCAACGTGAGGGCCGCGGCGTAGCGATCATTGACTGGGGCCCATCTCGCAGATGCCAACCGGATAATATATCGTCGATGTGAAATGACATGTGTAGAACAATAAGGACGTAATAGAGACGTAAGAGATGTGCGCGCGAGCTCGTCTTATCGTTCGCTAGATTGCTGCTCGGATGTGCTCTTCCACTTCAACCAATATTCTTTGATCATGTCTGCTCCTTTCTCGCCGATCATGATCGTTGGCGCATTCGTGTTTCCACTCACCAGGTTAGGCATAATCGACGCGTCGATCACGCGAAGCCCAGTCACACCGTAGACCCTAAGCTGCGGATCAACGACGGCCTCGGGATCCCAGTAAGGTCCCATTTTGCACGTGCCAACCGGATGATAAATCGTGGCACTATAGTACCTGATCATGCATTCCCAGTAAGCATCGGTATACATGGGAATGTGTTCGCATCCTGGAAACTGCTGCGAGTTCAGCTCGCTTCCGAATCGCCTGAAGGCGCTAGTTCTGCTCAGAGTCACACTGATCTTGACTGCCTCGACCAACGTGGCAATGTCCTCCGGTTTTTTGAAGTAATTCGCAAAGATCAGAGGTTTTTCGAACGAGTTTTTGCTGCGCAGTTTGATTACCCCACGACTCTTGGGTCGTAGCAACGTCGGAACCACGCTCCACGTGTCCTTGTTGTTAATCGGACCAAAAACGGCATCATAGAACTGTTTCGTCAGTCCATGCGCTTTTCTTATTTGCGTTCCACCGTCTGAGGCAATGCTCCCAGATATGAAATGCAACTCGATGTCGGGGAAGTCCAGCGAAGCGTTTGCATATTTGGTGTTGACGTAAGCGATACCCTCGACACCTCCAAGCACCGTCAGGGGGCCGTCACCTAACGTAGCGTACTGCATCACCGCCTCGGCATTTTGCAGCCGTTTAAACACTATAGAAATCTCTTGATTGACCATGAACGTGAGTCCCCCTAGGCCGACATGGTCTTGCAAATTGTAGCCGACCTGTATGGAGAATTTCGTATGGATAAATAAGGTGTAGATGACTGTAGCTCGAAAGTTCTATAACCGATTTGTAACCGATTGTAAAATTTATTACACAATACTGATGTATGACGTATATTTATTTAGTAAGGTGCAAGACCTTTGATCGAGAAAGAGAGAGAGAGAGAGAGAGAGAGAGAGAGAGAGAGAAATCGAAAAATTCTTTATTTAAAATATTAACCCTGCTATCTTGAATCAGGGGAATCTCGAGCTCTCGCAAATGTTCCTTCGGCCCGATCCCGGACAGCATGAGGATCTGAGGCGAATTTATCGCGCCACCGGACACAATCACTTCCCTCTTTGCGTATATATGAAAGACCTTGCCGTCCCTCACGAACTCAACTCCGTAAGTGTGCTTTGTTTCGGGGTGTATCAGCACTTTGGAAGCGTGCGCGTGCATTGCCATGTGTAGATTCTTCCTGAGTCTGGCCGGCCTCAGAAAAGCCTTTGCACTCGAGCAACGACTGCCTCGTCTGATAGTGCCCTGGGGGATCATGAAGCCGGTTTGAAATTCGCCATTGACGTCGCGATTTTCGTAGCCCATCTCTTGACCAGCCTCGACAAAGGCCGCCGCTAGAGGTGTGTGCCACGGTGCCTCTTGCACCGTCAAGTACCCGCCGCTCGCGTGATACGGCGTGCGAAGCAAGTAAGGGTTCTGATTATCCTCGGATTTCTTGAAGTAATGCAGGACTTCACGCGAACCCCAGCCAGGATTACCTTGCTGCTCCCAGAGGTCGTAATCTCGCTTGTTCCCTCGTAGATAGAGCATGTAGTTGAGGACACTGGTTCCGCCCAGTACTTTGCCACGCGGCCAATTGCAACGGCAGTCCTCCATCGCTATAAATGTTTAATAACGTAAAAGGAAAAATATGACGGAGAGAAACGGACGAGTTTCTCCAGCTACTGGTTTGAGGGGGGGGGGGGGGGAGGATAAATTATATGTATACCTAGGCAGGCATCACCCTGTGGCTCGGTCTTATATTGCCAATCAAGCTGGCTTAATTGAAGATTACTAGTAAACAGAGGCACGTCCGAGACCTCGGTTTCGTCACCGCCTGCTTCCAGCAACAATACGTTCCAATCCTCGATCTCGGATAGACGACTGGCAACTACGGCTCCTGATACAAAAAGAAAAAGAAGGAAATAACAGAGGAGAGATATTTGTTTGAGAGATATTACACATATCGCAATCGTTATTAAATAACGAAATAATGAGAGTTTCGAACGTTTCAACAACTTACCTGCACTACCTGCGCCTATCACTATAAAATCATACGAAGGTAATAGCATGTCTGATGGCACGTTGATCGGCGGGGCTTCGTTATCCGGAGTTTCATAATGACAGTAGGCAAGTGTCGCAGCGAGAATCAGAAAGAATAATGAAAGTCTGCTGGTAGACGCTGAAGTCAAACTTTCGATGCCCATTTTTTTTTCCTGGCGGTATTTCCTAGAACCGAAGAACTTTGTTGGAATTTGTGATACAAGCGCGAATTTATTGGTAATTATGCATATTAATACCCCGCTCGCCAATGACAACATATGTCAAGGTCACCCTCCTGAGTGACCTTCAGAAAGTTTTATCCGGCGGTCGTTATTCGTTAAAAAGTTATTTTAAAAAAGTTTGGAAAATATAGCAGTTATTTTGAGTATTGGAAGGCATAAATGACTAATATATATGTCGAAATAGTTCACGCATACACTTTCCACGCAAAACGAGGTGCCACATGGGTTCGTGGCGTGCTTTACAAGCTCGTTTATATATATATATATATATATATATATATATATATATATATACATACATAATGAAACATTATATATTCTCTATTAATTTCCTGAATACACATATTTTATGTCATCTAGTAATATATAAAATGGGTCTCCTCCAATTCTTTTCACATAGATGATCGACTAACTTATCTTGTTTAATACCACCTCTACTTAAACGAGCTCGTAAAGCACGCCACGAATCCATGTGACCGCAGAGGGGCGATATACAATAAAAAGAATTGGAGGAAACCCATTTTATGTATTACTAGATGACATAAAATATGTGTATTCAGGAAATTAATAGAGAATATATAAGAATAATGTTTTATTATGTATATATATAAACGAGTTCGTAAAGCACGCCACGAACCCGTGACAACTCGTCTCGCGTGAAAAGTGTAAACACAGAACATAAACACAGTCTTTTCAAGAAATACAATCTTCTGACATTTTAGTTTTGGTGTAGACGCTGAAAGGCAATTATGTTTCTACATGATTTTCTACATTTAACATACGACTACGCACCCTTGATTAGGTTTTTGTGCGAAAAAGGAGTTATTCGCAATCGCATTACGTGTCCAAAATGTAATAATATTATCGAACTCGATTTTGATGATGAATCGTTAAATTTCAAATGTCGAAACAAGTATTATGTCGAACACTGCAAGAAGAAAAAGCGACGAGTTGTTTGTACGTTTGGGAAAAGTGCTTTAGCTGACACAGAATATATAATGTTTCATTATGTATATATATAAACGCTTGTAAAGCACGCCACGAACCCATGTGGCACCTCATTTCGCGTGGAAAGTGCGTGAACTATTTCGACATATATATTAGTTATTTATGCCTTCCAATACTCAAAATAGCTGCTATATTTTCCAAACTTTTTTTATTAATAATTTTTTAACGAATAACGACGGCCGGCTAAAACTTTCTGAAGGTCACTCAGGAGGGTGATCTTGACAACATATGTCAAGGTCAAGGTCATAGGCGAGTGGGGTATTAATATGCATTAATTACCAAAAATTCTTTCACGCAAAAATTTTATTATACTACAATAGAATTCTAATTTAAAATTTGATTACAGAGATATGTAATATTAATGATTTAAATAAATAATAATTTTATTGACATTTTTACTAAAGAACAATTGGCTTCAATTTGATATAATTGTTGTAATTAAAGCACATACAGATTAATAATTAAATTACGCGTTATGCGGAATGAATTTTTTTGAAAACGTTGACACTAATAGATGCGTAAGGCAAATAAGTTCTTTTCTCATAAGTCATTTATTAATATTATGATATGAGATAATTAATTAGGGCTAATGTTGTCCATTGCATAGATAATTGCGTAAATAAATGCATACATGTACATCAAGATTTATTAAATGTCTTATGTTTCCAGAAGAATCACTAGACATTGTCAGGTTTATCAGATTTAAATAGTCATGTATTATGCATGAAAAAATACCTAAACCTTAGATTACAGAATTGTTGTGAAGTACGTATATTACAAAAACTTCATGTACATGCAATATGCAATTACTGTCTCAGAGCAGTGATCGGCAAAAAACATTGTTATTATTTATCTTTTAAATGTCAAAGCAATCATTAATAAGCCAAAATACAATATTAAATGTCAAAATAATTTGTAATTAATTTCAAAAAAAGATTATTTCTATAAAAATTATTAATGTTTAACATTATTTTCTAATTCTTAGAAAATTTAGTAATAAATCAAGAATTATAACTAATTTTTCCAAAATAAATAATTGAATAAAAATAATTTATATCACACGTGCATGGAAAGTGGCCCATTACGCGCGTGTTTTTTGTGCGACAAATATGTAAACATTACCGCACTGTTTCGACTCGTGTGTGGAATTGGTTATTTGTCGCACAAAAAACACACGCGTAATGGGCCACTTTCCACGCACGTGTGATATAAAATAGTATGTGTAACACGTGTGGGTTGAAAATTGGACACGCGTGCGGGTGATCGCACTCGCCTTCGGCTCGTGCGTCCACTCCGCACCCGTGTCCAATTTTCAACTTCCCGCACTTGTTACACAAATAACTATTATATCAAATTAATAAATGCTAATTTTCTAAAAAATTAGTAATATATTTTTAATAATTGTCTACTAATTGTTCAAATAATTTACTTTATAAAAACTACTAATTTTTCAAAAAATTAAAACTATTTTTTTCTAAATAAGTAATTTTTAAAAAAATTGACAATTTATTTTAAATAATTGCCAATTTTTAAATTATGAGCAATATATTTCTGATTATTTATTAATTTTTTAGACAGAGTATTATATTTTTAATCAATTAATAATTATTTTAAATTTAGAGCTTAGTATTTTATTAATTACCATTTTTTTGTAAATTAAAATTAAAAACATTCAAATTTTTTATTTTTGATTAATTAAAAATAACCGTCGATATTGTTACTAAAAACAGAATTTTTGCCGATCACTGTCTCAGAGAATATCACATAAATATTAAAAAAGATTGTTCATAAAATGATACATTGATGTACTTTTTTTTGCTTCCTGTTGTAAAATTCGCGAAAATGATTGCACCAACATAAGAATTTATCACTTTTCTGACAATAATACTTAAGCTGATACAATAATACTTACGACTAACGGTTCGACCAGGTCGTGTGTATAGTGCTCTTGAGAGCTTGTGAAACTGAGTGACTGCAGTCCGAGAGCTCTCCCTTTTATAGGGTCAAAAGGAGTTCTGGAAAATTCCTACTTCGCCTTACGGAAAGAAACTACAGCCAGTAAATATTACACTTGTGTAGTTACTACAGGACCCCCTGTAGTTATCACAGAAAGGAACACAATAATCTGTAGTTATTACACGCTGTAATTACTTTAGTGCGTGAAATCCCTGTAATATGGAATACACGTCTAATCATGAAGTGTGAAATCCACTACACGTGTAATCCACTATATGTGTAATATACTACACGTGGGGTAAGTGACTTGTGTAGTAGACTACACGTGTAATCCATTATATGTGTAATATACTCCACGTATAGTAAGTGACTTGTATAGTAGACTACACATGTAATCTACAAAATGTGTTCATTATTTATTAGGAATGCCATAAGAACGGTTTTCTTATTTTTGTCTAATGAGACCCTTGTAAGGATTTGATAAGAATGTTTTAACTTTATAAATATACTTTTTTCATAAATATATTTACGAACACAAAATTTCATAATGAGCCGATGGTTTCTGACATTCACCTGACATTAAGAAATATTATATCATATATCCAATTCAAAATTTTATTACTCTTTTTAAACTGAATTTGTTTCTTAAGATAATTTTTGAAAAATTATATATTTGCGCTGGTTATGACATATGTAGACTATATATGACACTTACATCAAATTAAGAAGTAGTCTACCACGTAAGGCAGTTGGCTCGATCCAGAGATCCCGAGGTCCCGAGTTCGAATTCCACCAAGGTAAGTGTGTTTTTCAAATACGAGAAAATATTTATAATCATAGACTGCATCTTAAGAAACAAATTTAGTTATAAAATAGTAATAAAATTTCGAAAAAAGAAAATTTTTTTTATGCCGGGTGAATATCGGAAATCAGTGTCCTCTAGTATTAAGAGGACTGCAATCTTTTGGGTGTTACAGGCTATTTTCCTGTAATATTTTCCTGTAATCCGAGCGTATAGTACGAAAATATTACAGCATATTACAATACTTCAGTCTGTAATTTCATGTAATACTTTTATGTAGTTCCTGTAATATAATTTTCTGTAATCCGCTGTAGTTTCTTTCCGTAAGGGTCTCTATAAGAAATCTGCCTCTATTTGCCGAGATTAAGTATAGAAAAATCTAAAAAGTTTGGAATATCCGTCTAGATCCAGAATACGCCCTAGAAATTTACCTTGATTTTACCGAGATAAAGAATAGTCGGGAAAATCTACATGGGTTCTAGATTGCCACTGACAGATTTTTCCCAAATTAGATATAAAACTATAGGGCCTGGATTGAATAATCTAGCAATTAAAGTACTTTTAATTCGACTGTGACTGGCAATATATAACGTCTTTCCGATATGAACATTGAAAAAACTGTGAGCCAACTTGGTTTGTCGGATTCACACAGCACTTTTCCGGATCAATCATCGAGACATTATTAATTTCGACCATGGGTTTTGGTCAGTTTTTTTCAATGTTCATATCGGAAAGACGTTATATATTGCCAGTCACAGTCGAGTTAAAAGTACTTTAATTGTTATTCTATACTGGCAGAAGAAATTTATTATTCTGTTATTATACACCTTCGATGAAGAAATGGTGCTCCATCTGATAGTTGTTATTGCGATGAAATATCACCACAGCCCCAGTGGTCTAACTGGCACGACACCCGCACGGTATACGCCTATACGGGAGGTTCCAGGTTCAGACCCTGGCTGGGGTGATATTTTTTCGCAATAAAAATTCAAACTATTTAATATAGAAAATTACATCAACTGACCAAAACCCATGGTCGAAATTAATAATGTCTCGATGATTGATCCGGAAAAGTGCTGTGTGAATCCGACAAACCAAGTTGGCTCACAGTTTTCAATGTTCATATCGGAAAGACGTTATATATTGCCAGTCACAGTCGAGTTAAAACTACTTTAATTGTTATTCTATACTAACAGAAGAAATTTATTATTCTGAATAATCTAGCTTCAAATACCCTGATAGGTCCAGAATATAATCCTGAAATTTACCTAGTTTTCCCCAAGCTAAAATTTACGTAGTATATGTATAATATACAATTTATGCGCATAATTAATAATTGTGTCAGTTTTTCTGTGAATTACCTTGTACAAATTCTCTTCTTAATTATAGTGGTCATAATTGTAGTTTTGAGACACTTGAGATGATGAGTGATATCGAAGATGATGTCCTCACGATTGTTGAGGAAACGAAAATATTACGCGAGGAAAAATTAGAAAAAAGAATGTGTCTAAGAATGAAAGCCGATAGTGAGGTTAGGTTAACAATAATGTGCAAGGCAGTAATATAAATATATAATATACGTATATTTTCTTTTTGCTATAGAATTTATAAAATATTTTATAAATAGAGGGGTTAAAGCCATAGTGGTGTAAGTCACTTTTTTCAACTTAGTAATTTAAATCCAAAATGAAAATTAATCCGCCAATAATAATTTAAAACAAGAATCTTTATTAAATCGACGCAATTGGCGAGTAACAATAACGTTTTAATCACGACGTTTCGACCCGGGGGTTTGGGTCCTTCTCAAGTGTCTTGTAACATAAAATTCGGTAACGCCGGAATTAGTTAGAATTCTAACAAAAGTATGACGGAAACAATTAAATGTCCTACCTATAAACTAGCATGGAATCATCGCTCTCGCGTGAACATCTTAGAGATACGAGGATTTTGACCGAAAAAGTCATATGTCAAAAGCTAAATAAAAACCTTTCCATTAGTGGTCGTTATCGAGTAAAAATAAAAAATAAAAAACATAGAGTGATGAGTAATTATATGTTCGGTATCGTAGAGCGCCTTGATGCGAATTTCATAATGTTAAGATGCGCAATGCATAAAGTCAGAACAGTTAAACGGAGTCACACGGCTGGAAGATGACGAACGGTCGGGAGCGAGCAAGCAACTGTCAAGATTACAAGATGTTCATTGTTATAAGGTTAAAAGAGTAAACATAGCGGATTTATATACACGAGATGACTTTGTCGTATATTGGATTTAGGTTTTCGGTATCTTTTTGCATGTTGATGGTATTCGCTTGATTTTTGATGAAAAACTTTTCCGCTATTTCACGCTTCCTGACATTCTTTTCCTTATGCAGTATGTCTACGTCAGACCATTTAAAATCGTGCTGACAAGATACACGGTGCTCGCTTACCACCGAACGACATCCATCATCTTTCCTGATGTCGTTCTGGTGCTCCTTAATACGCGTTTGCAGATGTCTTTTCGTCTGCCCGATGTATGACGCGTCACAATCCCTGCAGTTTATCCTATATACAATCTCAGTTTCACGGTCCCTATCGAGTGTATCTTTTCCTTTTTTGATTATTACATCTAGCTTCTTCGGGATGGTGTTACCGTATCGAGACCAACGCTATTCAACGTGAATCGTATATCCTCGCTGAGACCCTTGACAAAAGGTATGGCTAGGTATCTCCGAGCATCGAAAGTCTCGATGCGTTCTTTGTCGTTATTATCGCGAGGGTAACGGAGTTGTTTTAATATCGCATTGATTTGTCTACAGATTAGGTTGTCAGGGAAGGAATTGTTAAGTAGAATAGTTTCTACTGTCTCAATATTATTTCGGTGGAATCGTTTATCGGAAAGCAAAACCGCATGGTCAGTAAGGCAATTTATAGTGTGATCTTGTATTTAAACGGGTGGTTCGAAAAAAAGTTGATGTACCTGCCAGAGAAAGTGGGTTTTCGGTACCAATTAGTTAGTAAATTGTTTCCTTCCCTAATAACAATCGTGTCCAAGAACGGAAGAGAATTGTTATTCTCTACCTCGTGCGTAAATTTAAGGCGAGGGAATTTTTTGTTACAAGACACTTGAGAAGGACCCAAACCCCCGGGTCGAAACGTCGTGATTAAACGTTATTGTTACTCGCCAATTGCGTCGATTTAATAAAGATTCTTGTTTTAGTAATTTAAGTTCAGTAGCTGTAGTAACATAGGCAAATATGTTGAAAAGACTTAAGAAAAAATTTTTTTATTTACACCACTATTTTTTTACACTATTTTATTTACACCACTATAACACCGGCCACTATTACTATGACTTTAACCCCTCCAAATGCAAATTGCAAATAAACCGTTTAAATTGTACCTGCTTAACGAATAAAATTATTATTAAAACATCCTTCAACAATCCTTCGAATAAAATATTGGCTGGGATTCGAGAAAATATTTTACGGAAAAATTGTAGATTCAAGCTTGGACCAGACTGGATTATAAAAATAATTATGGTACAATCAAACCAAGCAAATATCTAGGAAAATTATAGGTCCCAGCTAGATCCCAAATAATTTTTCTGAACAAATTCCGGGCGCAATCTTGAGCTGACCTGGATTCAATAATAGGGCCTGTACGATTTAGGCGTCCCAAACTTTACATAGGCCCTAGCTACATTTTCCACCATTTTTCAAAAAATATATGGGGCCCTGATTGTTTCCAGACCAAATTTCTACTTGGATAGATAGTTTATTCTAAGCTTTCCTGTTTTCAAAATACATATAAGACAAAGAGTATCTTATCCTTACTTTAGGAATATTCTGATAACACATTCTGGGAACCACATGGTATCGAATCCCACTCTATCCCCATCCCTCGCCCAAGAGACGGTGGTGTTTGTCTTTGGAAAATTCCCCCATGTAAAAAAAAAAAAGAAATGTTCGATAAAGAGTATCTTATCTTGGGAATATCCTGTACGCCCCTATGTGAGCGATGATCACGCTGTCAAAGTAACAAATACAGAGATTCATTTCTCGTGGATTAATATTTTGACCAGTTATAATCCGCACTGTTGAAAACATAGGGCAAATATAAATAGAATTATATATATTTATTTATTAATGCAGAACAACTGAAAATGAAGCTTTCGAGTGGCATCTTTTAATTCTGATAGCTATATTCTATCTATTATATAATTTTTTATTACAATAAATTTCACATTGTTTTTCTTCTTAAATTATCTTTTTTTATCTTGCTTAGTGTTCTCTTTATTTGTGCTATTAACAGAAAGCAGATCTAATGGCAATAAAAAATCGGCATGCTCTGGCAAAGTATTAAATGCAAAATTTATAAATTTCTGAAATTCCTTATAGTAACAGCATCGACTTTTTCTTGAAGCATTTTATTCTTATTGCAAAGTTTTATAATCTTTTCCTTCATTGCATTCATAATTTCTTCTTGCTTAGCAATAAATTCAAGTAAGGACTTGATTTTCTCTTATATATTTTAAATATATAATTTTTTGATTAATACTTAATTTTCATCATTATGGTATCTCTAGATATACAAGTTATAATATGTATATATGTATATACATGGTCTGTCTAAAAAGTAATAAGACTGAATTTTTTTTTAACAAACGGTAACACTGTAAAAACGAGACTGCAGTAAATATATACCGTACAAAATTACCTTTCTTTAAAAAAAGGCGCCAAGTACACGTATAGTAGTGTATATTATGTTGTTACCCCGAAAAAAACAAAGTGGTAGTATTATACCTAAAAAAAACCTAAGTAACAAGTGGTAGACGTAATATCTTTGTACCTCGCAAAAAACCTAAGTAAGAAGTAGTACGTAATCAAGTAATCTATTATTACAAAAAAGAAATTTGTTTTCTTTAAATCTCTTTCTTTAAATTACAGCGCCAATTACAAAGAGAGAACATATATATTAATTGCCTCAAAAAATAATTGTTGTACTACTTTGAAAAATCTTTACATTGTGTCAATTAGAAAAACAATGTATGATAACAATTTTATAAGATTAAAAATTTTTATTTAAATTTAACATGAAAATACAAGATACTTAAATACAAAGTTTACATATGGGGCATTCCACGCCAATTCGTGAGGGGTCAGACCTCGATCTTTTTATTTTTGATGGCGGCTCGTTTTTTAGCAGATCTTTACGAGTACTATACCCATGTAAGAGCGTTTCTATAATAAATGTAACATTTCCGAAATAGAGCCTGCGCAAAATGAGGACTGCAAGATTTTCAATGAATTTTTCCACCTATTAGACAACGTCTAAGAAAAAAATTCATTGAACATAAAATACGCTATTTCGATCATATTTTAACAAAAAATTACTCAAAATTTTTATAATAATATTGTTAAACAAATAGAGTAAAAAAACACAAAAAAATTTGAATATCTTAAAAACCCCATTTTCTATTTTTTTGAATAAGGAATATTCTGGGGAATATTAGAAAAATTTTAAGACCTGTCCGAAGTTGCGCAGAAAATTTGGGAATTATAGATTTTTTTGTAAGGCAGACAGTGGCTTCAAAATAAAGTTACAGCTAAATCGCGCCAGTGGCCCGGTGAAAAAAAGTTTTCACGTTAACGCTCGATCGGCTCGACGCTCATTTTCAGTGAGTAAAAATCTTCAGAAATAATATTTTTATTTATATATATATTCGTAAAATATTATTACTTGAAAATATTACTTGAAAATAATTAATATTTTACGTATTTCGAAGCCTATTTTTCATTGTACTGAGACGATCAACGACGATTCAGCGTCATACGCTGGATGTTGAATAAATTCAGCTTTATTTCTTGACGATAGCGTCAAAGCGAAACCACGTGACTCTAGAAATAATATTTTTTACTTATTTATATTATATAAATAAATTTATATATATATAAATAAAATATATTATATTTGAAGATTTTTGCTCGTTAAAAATGAGCGTCGAGCGTCAACGTGAAATGGCACCTTTAGGGTTGGTTTATAATAGCCGTAACCGTTGATTTAAGCCGTACACCCACAGAAAAGAATTCTAGATACAATACTATTAGGATCGAAATAGGGCCAATCATATTTAGTATTGAAAGAAGAATATTTTAATCTTGAATAGAGGAATTCTTAAATCTAGAATAATTCTGAGAAAATTAGAGGGATAACATCAAGATTATTTTATTCTAGATTTAAGAATTTCTCTATTTAAGATTAAAATATTCTTCTTTCTAGAAGTTATATTCTTCTTTCAATACTAAATATGATTGGCCCTATTTCGATATCCTAATAGTATTGTATCTAGAATTCTTTTCTGAGAGTGTAATCTTTAAGAAATTGACCAATCACAGTCGAATGTGAGAAGAATAATAGACTGTAATTGGTCAATTTCTTAAAGATTACGGCTTAAGGGAGGTTTCTACCTTGTTGGGTAAAAAAAATGCCTTTTTTTACGAATTTTTTTTGAGACAACTATTGAATATAGCAAGTTGAAATTTTGTGTGCTGCTTAAGTAGCTTTTATTAAATAAGTACAAATTTTTTCAATGAGCCACATGCGAAGGAGAGTTTCTAAACGCGTTTTTCTCGAAACTACATTTTTCAAGTTTGCGGAAGTTCTCCAGGACGCTCTAATTAACTAATCGACTTGAAATTTTGCAGACACGTTTACAACACGTGTGTCTATAGCATGAACCACGATTATTAAAAAATATTGAAAAGTTTCTTTTTTATAACCAATTATTTGCAAAAAAAAATTGAAAAAATCGACACCTAAATTTCAATGTCTCGCCATTTTGTCATTTTTTGTTTTTTCTTCTTGATTCTGGTTCATGCCATGCCCAGTGTTATATAAAGTAAGAATATGTTTGATTTTTTTGTTTCATGTCAATTGTTCCGGCAGCAGTACTTCCGCAAGCCGGACGCAGCGTGCCGCCGTCATCGTGTCCCCTCTCCCCTCCTTCGCATGTGGCTCATTGAAAAAATTTGTATTTATTTAATAAAAGCTACTTAAGCAGCACACATAATTTCAACTTGCTATATTCAATAGTTTTCTAAAAAAAAATTCGTAAAAAATGCATTTTTTGACGCAACAAGGTAGAAACCTCCCTTAAATCAACGGTTAGGCCAGTCAGTAAAGACACTAAAATTCGAAAATTTAACTTTAATTACAAAAGTTTTCAAATTTTAATGGAATATTGGGTGAGTTGAAATAACAATAAGTCTCATTTTGCAACCATCCCCGAGGTCCGGAACATGTTAAACATTGCAAAAAAATGTTAATTTATTATAACTTTACGAAAAAAATTGCAAAAGTCCTGCAAACTTAAAGCAATGTCTATTGTAATATTTTTTCACAATGTGTTAGATTTGCAACCTATTTCGAGGCGCGCAACATTGAATTTTTTTATAAAACAACGTTTTTGTTTGTAACTTGGAGGAAAAAATTACAAAAGTGCTGCAAACCGATAGAATAACTTTTACAACTGCCCCGAACAGCTGTACCAATTTGCAACCTTCTATGTTACACGCAACATATTTTTTTTTAAATCAATGATGGAACAATTGTTTATTTGGTCGTAATTTTGCCAAAAAAATTGCAAAAGTTTTGCAAATTGGTTGCAAACGTTGAGATTATTTTTCGTCACAAGCTGTTAAGTTTGCAACCTCGGACAAGGTCCGCAACATTGAAAAATTAGCAACAATTATTATTTTGCACTTTTTACAAGCGTGAAAAAATTGCAAGTTTTGCAAATTTAACGGAGTGCTTCAAATGTCTTCCCCTATCCGAATATAAATTTGCAACCCTCTACTAGTTACGCAAATTATTGCAACTTATTAATGACAAATTTTGTGTTACAAAATTAATGCAAAAGTGTTGCAAATCCAGGGAAACAAATTAAAAATACATTTACACATAATGTCGAATTTGCAACCTCCTACCTGTCACGCAAAATATTCAAATCAAATATATACGTTACATGCTCAATACTACGAGGCCCCGATGGTTGCTTCGCACCTGTGTATGAGGCTTTAGTTTTCTATGTTGTTGTGGTGCGTGACAATAGAAAAGTACGCGGACTTTTCTTATCATTTCTTCTATTTTAACGGTACACATTTTTGGCTCATTTTCTGACCTTTCTTGTTGTTTCTTATTCACGTAAGAAAACGTTACACGAGCAGCATCGTTTGACAGCATCGTGCTTATAAATTAATTATGGAAAACGAAAATGTTTATTTTACTTGCGGTAAAGATTTACAAAGTGGAGCTATTGACGACGTTAAAGAAAAAGGTATTAGTTAAGCAAATAAAAATTTCTCAAATCTATAAGACATTACGAAATAATTTTAAGATTAAAATATACTGATGTACCTTCAAAAAATATTTTGGACGAGGAATGCCAAGCATCTGATATCCTATTTCAAGAACCAATACTTATAGATGAAATTTTCGCTGAGAATGTGGCGATGAACGTTTCTGACAATCCTGAACCTTCTGGCAGTAAGAGGCGAAAACTCTCATAACTATAATTATTTTTATGTTATATATGCTCGAAATTTTATTTTAACTACAATAAAACAATTGCATAGTACTTTCAGTTACAGATTGTTGCATTTGGGAAAACTTGGAACGAGTGTCTTGTTCCCTTTTTCAATTCTGCAAAAATCGTAAAGTAGTTGTATTTTGAATGAAGAAATCATCATTTTCCTAACTCTTCAAAACTTTCTAAATGTAACAATTGTCGGAGTTAAAATATTGTATTCGATCTCCTTAACTCACATTCCATCAATAAATACTCAGTACATTAATACAATTATCGTAAAGAAAAATATAGTTGATTTGAATATTTTACGTGACAGATAGAAGGTTGCAAATTCGACATCATGTGTAAATGTATTTTTAATTTGTTTCCCTGGATTTGCAACACCTTTGCATTAATTTTGTAACACAAAATTTGTCATTAATAAGTTGCAATAATTTGCGTAATTAGTAGAGGGTTGCAAATTTATATTCGGATAGGGGAAGATATTTGAAGCACTCCGTTAAATTTGCAAAACTTTTGCAATTTTTTCACGCTTGTAAAAAGTGCAAAATAATAATTGTTGCTAATTTTTCAATGTTGCGGACCTTGTCCGAGGTTGCAAACTTAACAGCTTGTGACGAAAAATAATCTCAACGTTTGCAACCAATTTGCAAAACTTTTGCAATTTTTTTGGCAAAATTACGACCAAATAAACAATTGTTCCATCATTGATTTAAAAAAAAATATGTTGAGTGTAACATAGAAGGTTGCAAATTGGTACAGCTGTTCGGGGCAGTTGTAAAAGTTATTCTATCGGTTTGCAGCACTTTTGTAATTTTTTCCTCCAAGTTACAAACAAAAACGTTATTTTATTAAAAAATTCAATGTTGCGCGTCTCGAAATAGGTTGCAAATCTAACACATTGTGGAAAATATTACAATAGACATTGCTTTAAGTTTGCAGGACTTTTGCAATTTTTTTCGCAAAGTTATAATAAATTAACGTTTTTTGCAATGTTTAGCATGTTCCGGACCTCGGAGATGGTTGCAAAATGAGATTTATTGTTATTTGAACTCACCCAATATTCCATCAAAATTTGAAAACTTTTGTAATTAAAGTGAATTGATTGTCTTTAATGACTGGCCTAAGTTTCGGCCATTATAAACCAACCTTTAAGCGGGGAGCACACACTTCTGCATAACGCATAATGCGTAAGCATAAGAACATTGATTGGTCCATACACATGTGCATAAGGAAATGGACCAATCAATTTTCTTATGCTTACGCATTATGCGTTGTGCGAAGTGTGTGCTCCCCTTTATGCATTACCATGCATTACCGACGCTTTGGACATAGCACGGAACAGAACCAAAAGATTGTGCACATAGCACGGAACAGAACCAGTAGAGCCGGTAGAGCGTGCACATAACGCGTTACCCATCAGAAATTTTCGTGGACACGTAAAATTAAGTTAATGTGGAAAATTATTGATAAGAAGAAGATTAGGGAACAATATATTTTTCTTGAAAGCATCATTTTTTAATAGTTGAAAATTCCCTAACGCGCGCGTCACAGTTGCGCTTATTCTATGCGTGTGAACATAACCAAGAAGGTTGCACGTTTTGCATATATGGTATTTTAAAAATAACGCAAGAAAATCGTGTTCGAGGGTAAAAATAATTTTGCAATTCGAGGAAGTAGACATGAGATTTACGTCCAGCTTGTTAAGACGCGTGGCAGAATGGTCGAAGAAATACTCAAATTTACCGGACAGCTACATAGAACGAGCTATGGCACAGGTCTGCACAATTGTCAGATGTAAAAAAAACAATGCTATGTTGGGCTCGCAATATTTAAAAGTGACACCAATTAACTTAATCGGCGATTCATTCTACTGACAGTTTTTTATCTTGTTATTTATTAATTTTAACATTTATAATTTCTTGTTATAACAAGGTTTACTGGAAGACACCTCGCAAGCCGAATTATTTGCCACGCACGATTGAAAGAAAACGATTTCATTTCTCTATACATCGTCCGTGGACTCATGAATTTCATCGTCAGAATGCGCCTGGGGTATATCATAAGTTTGTTCACGTGGAACCTATTAAGGATTGGAGCTTCTTCCGGGGTGATAGAGTACGTTATTTTACTGGTAGAATTTTCATAAAAAATAAAAAGAGATGATGTCAGTAATAATATTATTTTAATATATAATTATTACATTATTTGTACAGATTTATATATTTTTGTCTAGGTAGAGGTTTTAGTAGGAAAAGATAAAGGAAAGCAAGGGATTGTAAAAGAGATTTATCAAGAAAGGAATTGGATAATTGTCGAAGGACTTAACACAAAGCTGATAAGCACTATGAAGAGTAAAAGTTTTCCTGGTTTGTACTTGCAGCAGGAACAGCCGCTATTGGTGACCTCGCAGGTGCAGTTGGTCGACCCTTCAGATATGTGAGTATCTCTTTAAAGAATTCATTTTACGAAGATGAACATATAGTACTGATATTTCATAGCGCAGTGCAACTTGATTCGTTGCAGGCAAGGAACTCCAGTAGAATGGCGATACACGGAGGATGGCCAGCGTGTACGCGTATCCGTGAGAACTGGTAGACTAATTCCCATTCCTGTCTCGAGTAAAGAGACGATAGATTACAGGATCCCTCGGTTATATCTAGAGCAGGCAAAAGATACAACTAAAGCTGACGTGGAAAAAATAACTTTTGCAGTATGTAAAATATAAAAAATCTTGAATTTATCCGCGTTTTTTTTTTATCTGTAGAATTCGTTATACTGAAAAGTTTATATATATATATATATATATATATATATATATATATATATGGAGGGGTTAAAGCCATAGTGGTGTAAGTCACTTTTTTTAACCTATCAAGTTAAGTTCATAGATGCAGTCTACACATGCAGATATGTTGAAAAAAGAAGAAAAAAAAGTGGTCAAAAAAAATGACTTACACCCCTATGGCTTTAACCCCTCCATATATATATTTATAAAATAAACGAAAATTTCACTGCAACGTTTAGAGCGACATAAGCAAATTTTGCTTAGAAATGTCTGAAATAAAATATTAGATTCATCTTTTTTGTTTGCAGCCGGCATTGAAAACCTTCGAAATGGATATCATGGATGAAATGGGTATCAAGGAAGATCGTGTTCCAAAGAAATTTTATTGGTATTAATCATTGTTATATACAATTCGCTGTTATTTTCACAATGTACAACTATAGTATTTAATAAATATATTAAGCGAACACACAAGGGATGAAAACATATTTTTTAATATAACTCAAGAAACCTTCCATCTCGCAATCTTTTTAAATGAAAAAGTGCGCGGAAGTTACATTTTGCAACATGAATTATAACTTCCCTTTTTTTTATATTGAGAGATTCTTTACCAAAGCTATATTATAAAGTGTCCCTGTTTGCAACGCTTTGTATAGGAAATACGTAATAAAAAGAGCATTTGTAACATTAAACAATAAAAAAAAACGAACAATTCAGTGCTTTATATATATATAACGAATTTACATTGGATTAAAATACGTAGTAATATTGATTAGTATCTCAATCAATAGTTGTTTGTTTTATACTAAATCGTGTCATTCTCACATATATCACAGCACAAAATTTTAATAAATGCAAATCCCGAAACGCTTCGTATTACATTTAAATATATATTCCGATATATTCTTTTATATTAATAATCTGTTATGTATGACACTTTTTCCCTTTTAACTCGGCACATTCGTAATTCCGATTGCGATTGAGATTCAACTAACGATCGATCGGTCCGCGTTTCAATGTCAATTTAAAAATTTATGGCCATATGGACGGCAAGAAGGGGAGAAGACGAAACAGTATTTCGAGGATTGAAATACGAAAGGCGAGTTTCGATTTGTCATTCGAACATTCTCAGAATTCAAATCAAATAGAACGGATCGGCGAATTACAAAATGTAGATTTCGATAGATCGATGGATCCGTCTATGGGCATTGGGCACACTTCACGCCGGATGGCCGGACTGTGGCGATTTAACGGTCAGTTTGATGAGGAGATGAGCCAACACCGCGCGGATTAAGCGAAGTTTCTCCTTGTGCCTCGTGCTTCCGGGTGCTCTTCGTCGAGATCGGTGAGTCGAACTTTATAGCGCTGCATTCTTAATAAGGATATAACAGATGAGGATGATCGGGAAATGAAGCGCGCGCGCGCGGTGACGAGGATCGTCTTTAACGTCAGCCGTTCGCCATCTTCCTTTCCCTCGTCTGAAATAATTACCTTCCGTTTCGTCCCGTTATATCCTTATTACACCTGCGAAACGACTAATCGCGCAAAGCGTCGCGCCTCGCGATAATACAATTTCTGATAATATCTCGACATACGCACGCCGCGAGCGGTATTATTTTATTCACGTATGCGCCGATGCGGTATCCCCGCGTGATTGAGCATATTATATGCCGCTACCGGTGCATTGGCTTCATCGAGATGATCGGGATTAGCATGATCTCGTGAATGCTTTCACGGAAGCTATTGAAAAAATCGTGCGAGATTTAATTGGCGCGATTTGATTGTAGATTTCATTATAGCGGTCGGCGCTTTCTTCATGCCGCGAGCAAATTTAAAATTATTGGTTATTACGAATAGCAAGATGGCGTCAAAATGGCCTTTTTTAGTAAAGTTTCTCTAGTAAGAATTTGAATCTCGACAATTTAGACAATTTTTGATTGATTTTTGTTTTATTCATATTCTGTACAATGGAAAATCCATTGTTACCTATATGTTTCATTTTAATATTTCTTGTCAATATGATCACTTCTGTACTGTAAACCTTGTTTTTTGAAGTTCCCCATAAGTGAAAATCAAAAGGCGTTAAATCTCAAGATCTCAGAAGTCAGAGGACCGTTTTTACCTATTTCATGTTCCGCTTCAATATTTGTTTATAACTTTGTAATAAAGTATTTCTAGCCAAACTTTATATATAACATTTTTTCTTATTTTTACTTGTAGAATATGCTTCCGCAGTTTGTCAGGTAAGTCCCGGGATACCCTGTATATATACATATACATACTGTATTATACATATGAACTATTAAATTAAATTCTTTTTTTTATTTATTAATTAATGAACTACATCAGGGGATCGATTACGATTATCTTGAAACGAGGTGAGAATTACAAAAGTGAACAGATTTACTAGATTTTGACCAAAAAATCGTAAATACTCTAGTAAATTTTCTCACTTTTGTAATTTTCACCTGGCTTTAAGATACACACATAATCGACCCCCAGTTTAACTAAATTGATTTAAACATTTTTGAAAAGCGCACCATAAGTTAGCTTGAAAATGATCCAAATTCTTACTTGAGAAACTCGATCTACTTTTTAGCACAAACCTATTGCGCACGTGATTTTATTGCGTTAAGAGACTTCGATCAATCTCCGATTGAGATAAATTAACGATTATCTCATCAAGCAGTACTATTTTGTTAACGTGGATGGAATAGTTGATTTTTTGTTGTTTAATACATAGGAAGAAAAATTCGATTAAGAACAACAATTTATATATAAATGTTGAAACTGTAAGCGATTCTGCCAGTTGAGTTAATCGCTAATTAAGTTAATTAAAGTTTAATCGAAGTCATTTTAAAAGTTAGAAAACTGAAACGATCTCTCGCGTTACTTTCTCTCATGTTGCCACAACGCCACAACACATCAGCTCTGACCACCGTTTCGTACAAAAATATCCTATCGTTCGTATCCTAACGTAACAGGAACCACTATAGTAAGGCGACGGGGTGGCTACGGTAAAATCGATTAGAAATAGGCGATCTACAATCAGGCTCATATTATTAACTATCTACTCAGCTATTTTGCTTGTCGCAAATTCTTAATTCGAACTATTACTGCACGGCCGGCACTATGGAATTAATGTCGTACGAGCGATTCGTATCAACGAGACGCATCGCCTTAATTAAATGATTAATTGACATGCCTACCTATACTTCATTCCAGTAACATTAACGATTCGCTTGCGTATGGCATACATCGAAATTCCCATATATATATACTTCGTTGTCAAAACACATATTGCTATATTAAGATGCTGTATCGCTACTTCTCGTTGAAATCCACAAAACAAAAATATTATTCCACGTTTAATCATTGCTGATTATGCTGATTATGATATTGCACTTTGCATTGTTGATTTAGATTGGAAATTTGCAGCAGTTAAGTCTCTTTTCGCGATACTGATTCGCTATTGCGGTGAAACTATCGAGACCATATTGCATTGCACCGCAAATTTGCATTGTATATTTAAAAAGTACATTTACTGTACTATTTTATTGATATTTGCATGCACAAGACGTATGTACAGACGGCGTCATTAATGCCTTCCACCTGAAGGCATAGTACATGTAACGTGCACTATAGAAATCCCCAGAACACAGCTAGGAAAGCATTAATGACACCGTCTGTACGTTTGATCTACGAGACGTCTGAACAGAAAGCAAAATAAATTAGCAAATCACACAGACTTGCTATTTTTTCTTTTACTTTTTTTTTGTTAATTAACAAATTGTCCATTAAATTTATAACAGATGACTATGTAATAATTAGAACAGTAAATGTATAATCGGTTCATTTAAGCGCTTCTAGAAATAGTTCATTTCTTTTTATAAATCGGCGAGATTGAGCTTTCGATTTTTGACTAAACAGCGATATTATTTAAATTTACAAACACGATAGAAAAAGCCTCTCGCGTAATATCGATTCACATCTAAAATCTCTCGAACAAAACAAATCAATAACACATACCTTATAAACCATTATGCTTACGTAACAAATATCGATCGAAAAATTATCCAGTCGCTTGCTTGGCACATTTCTACGTTCCGTTTGCATCATGCGATCGGGATTTCGTATTCCTTCA
Organism: Temnothorax rugatulus; assembly: GCA_035220575.1. Lineage (NCBI taxonomy): Eukaryota > Metazoa > Arthropoda > Insecta > Hymenoptera > Formicidae > Temnothorax > Temnothorax rugatulus. The sequence goes on along the minus strand of JASTWL010000019.1, from coordinate 806,254 downwards.
CGAGGATTTGGTGGCAGGATGCCTGACTAGGAGATTCACTTCACCGTCGTGTAGCTTCTTCATTAAAGACCACGCTTCTATCCTCGACATTCGCGTAACGTCGTTACCGTTTACTTCGAGCAGTTGGTCCCCGGCTTTTAAGGCACCCGTTTTCTCGGCAGCACCTCCTGTCGTAAAAGATAAAGCTGAGATAGCATATTATATAATTCCCATTATCTTATTTTTATCAAACCAAATATGAAACTTTTCTTCGCCAGTAAATTAATAATAGCGATTTTTTATTCGACCCAGCTGGCTACCTTTATTTAATACAGTTGTCACGACGTTTCGCTCATTAATTTTGGTCCTTTTCAAATGTAAACCTAAGTCATGAAATCAGTGAAAAAAACCTTTGTGAAAGGACTAAAATCAATAGTTAAAACGTCGCGGCAACTGTATTAAATAAAGATGGCCAATTGGGTCGAATAAACAATTATTATTCTTATTTTTATCATTTTAATGTAACGATCATTATACACGTGCAAAGGACTACATTACTCTTTACGTAATATTACGATGGCAAATGTATTATACACGAAGATCTGCTACAAAATTTACCGGTGAATATCTTCTTGATGATTAGAGGTCTATCCCCGAGGGGACTATCCCTGCCGCCTTCCAGGCTGAATCCCAGGCCAGCTCCGTCCTTGTAAACCGCCACGATCGACGGTGGTCCCCACGCTGTGTCCTCCACGTTTCCATTCGTCTCTAACCCTGTGCGAATCCGAGTTCTCTTATTTACATCGATTCCGTTATCGTCAAAACGGATCGTGAGAGTTTCTCTCACGTGAGAAACGCATATCTTATTTTTACCTTCGACGATGGTTTCGACACTCGCGGTCCGCGACCTCAGTTTACCGCCCTCCTCCATCCTGACCCTCGACACGACCAGCACGACCTCCGATCTCGGCTGCTTCAGTACCGCCATGCTCTCCCGGTGCGTGAGGCCTCGCGTGCTCCGACCGTTTATGCTGAGAATCCTATCGCCCCGCTGCACCCGGCCGTCTCTGTCCGCGATGGAGTGTGTCAGCACTCGGTGAACCGTGATCTCCTTCACCTCACAGTCCGCGCCGCCGGCCAAGGTGATGCCAACGCTGCCGGTCGGATTCTCCTTGTGGAGAAGAACGACTATGACGTCGTGCGCTCCGCGTGCCTCCTCCAAGCTCGCCTCCTCGACGAGTTGCGCCAGTTCCTGTTGCGAGATCAGACTGGTGCTGCTAGCCAGCGAACTGATACTGCCGAATTGCTCGCCGTAGCATCTGTCGGTGTCCATTTCCGTCCCGATGTTCTCGTCAACGCTGCTGTCCAGACTTGGAAATCGATTGTGAGTGCTGCTGGCGCTCTGCTGTAGCTGGCCGTGCGCGGGACTCGTGTCAATTTTCTCGAGGGCTTTCTTCATGTCCGTGACGCTGGCGCTGCGTCGATTCAGGCCACGGGATGTCGGAATCTTCGACACCGTCGTGCTTTTTATTCTTTCGACGCTTTCCGACGTTTCGTCACCGCTGTCGGCGGCTTTGGGTCTCCCTAAGGTGGGTATTTTGGAGACGAAGGGTTTGTCTTCCGACCAGGACTCGTTCGAAGTAGTGGAGCCTCTTCTACCGTATCGATTTTCCTTTGAGATTTCCCAAGCAGATTTCACCGGCGAGCTTGTCATCGCACCGTTCTTCTCGATTTTCGACTCCGTATTTTGCGCACGGAGCAATTTTAAATCCTGCTTAGCGCCAAGTATATCCTCCAGGCTCATCTGGCTCTTCGACCTGCCGAAAGTCCCTTCGTCGACATGTATGGCTGATCTGGAGCGGCTCTTCGTCGTTAAGATCGTCAGGAGATCGTTTTGGTCTTCCATGCTTTTTCTGGAAGTTAAACTCGCTCTACTTTGCGGTTTCGACATTTCCACCGCGGCCACCTTCGTATCGCTCACCGCAGTTCTGGTCTTCGAAGACAAAGCGTCGTTGGATGCTTTAGTAACAGGTTCGTTAAATACGGACCCACGATTATTTCTCGTTTCCAAATTTTGAGTCGCGACGGATGGACTCTTGTCGTATTTGCTGTTCGAGTTTTCTTCCATCGATCGAGCCAAAGTCTTCACTTCCGCTCGAACCCACATTTTGAGATCGTTCGACGGCTCTAACAATTCGGATTTGGGCGGTCTAACAGCCGGCGGCGGGAAACTCATTTTAGGCGGCAATTTAGGTTTCTCCGCCTTCTTCGAAAGCGATCTTTCATCCTCCGCAAAGGGATCCGTGACTTCTATGTAGGCGATCTTGACCTCTTGTTTCCTCGCGGGATCATTCCCTGAGTTGTTGCTCATCTGATGAACAACCCCACCGTTCTCGACGGCTCCTTTCGCGGCATCTTCGTCGTCCGAGAACTTTCGCTGGATTAGCGGCGATCCGTTCAGATCCCTGCCACTTCGGCATCTGGCACTCGCTAGGATGTTCTTCCGATTTATCGCCTCCACGCTTTGCGGCTTCAGTACTCTTCGGGATAGGGACTCGGCGCTGGCTTGAGATCCGGACGTGAGCGTCGAGGACGTGCTGCAATTTGTATCGGTGCTGTTCGACCGCCTCAGTTGTCTCTGTGGGATCTGCGAGCTCCTTGACACGAGCTCGTTCGGCTGTGGCGAGCGCGGATTCGAGCCGCTGCTGCTGGAAGACGATCTCTCGACCAGGTAGGTCCGTTCACCGAGAACACCTATCCTGGAGACAAATTGATCTTTGTCGGATGCAACAATTGGATCTCTGCTATCCCGCGCGACTGCGATTCTACTCAAACTGTCCGCGATCAAGGGTCGACGTTGGCAGTTCAGTTCCGCGGAGACATAAGATCTCTCCGATGAGATCGTGGATCTTTCCGACGGTACCGGAGACATCGGCGGACTGAAGCCGCGAGATATGCTGCTCTGAGAGCTGCTCACGGCCGAATCGTTATCGGAGTCATCGTAATCCAAGCGAGCTTTCCTCTGCATCGTCCTCGGCCTAGTACGCGTGCCATCCGGCGAACTAGTTGTCGAAGCAAACTCGAAGCTGTAATCGCTTCTCGTCGGGCTGCAAATACTCTCCAGGCTTTTCGGCGGCTCCGAAAACGTGGGCATCGCGGTTGATTGTGAACTTTTCATCGGACTGCTGCCGTTCATCGCGGAGCTCGTTGTCACTGAAGTGCCATAAACCGTGAGAGACTTTCTCTTGAAAGCCGGGGAGTACTTGGAGTGGATCTGAGGCGCCGGCATCTTGAAGGACGTTGTCGCTTTCAAGGGCTGACTCGCCGTGCTGGCGTTGCTGGTTAAGGAACTTTGAGACCCCCACTTGTCCTGAATGTTTGCCTTTGGTATCTGGAAAAGAAAAACGTATATTCAACGTAGCATTATTTTGAATATTTCTGCATGCGTAAAATAGAAAGATGTTATTCATAAATAGACATCGAATTTTTTATATGCAGATTGGTGGAAAAAGGGAATTAATAACTAAGATTACGTTATTTATAATGTCCAACATATTTATACCTAACATATGTTGCAGTATAAAGATGTTGGATATTATAAATAACATAATCTTAATAGTTATTAATTGCTTCTTTCCATCAATCTGTATATAAAAAATCCGATGTCTATTCATAAAAATTGATTTCTCAAAATAATAGCTGATAAATTTTGAAAAAATTTGATGAATTGCATTATATTTCAAATCTTACCTGATGCAATAATATCGAATCTCGTGATTTGATTTCCGGTAGATCGACGATAGGTTGCTCGATCGGCACGGTATCTTTTTCCGGTATAACCAGACCACGTAGCTTCGATATCGATCTTCGTCTCTGTTCGATCAGCTGATTTAAGCTGTTTTTTCTCACATCTTCTCCGGCTCGTCTAAATGTGGACGCCAAGGAATTCGTCCTTGAGATTTGTGAGTTACCGATGGAATCGGTTGTCAGAGAATCTCGATTTTGCGTGAAGGGTGTCGGGCCTGAGAAGCTGGTAGCTCGCGCTAATGAAGGCGTGCTCGTTGTCTTGACCGAGTTGCTAGAATTGCTACAAGAACCCACAGTTTTGCTCGAATACACGGCGTTCTGCAAATTGCCGCTTTCAGCGGTGCTTGCGCAATAATTCTTCGTCGTTGTACTTAAGAAATTCTGCTTGTCGTACGAGGACGGACTTGGCAGTGATGTTTTCGGCGGAACGATTGGTAGCGTCTTTGGGACCCGCGTAGTTTGCGCGATTGAACTCAACAGAACAGGTTGAATGGTCTGAGACAAACTAGGCGACCTCTGGCTATATTTCTTCGCGGAATCATGCCCCGTCATAGTTTTGGCCGAATCGGTCAGATCGAAAGAACTCTGCGTCCTGTCGGGGAAGAAGGACGGCCGGTCCTTCTGTCCGTTGCTCTTGTCATTGCAGCAAACATCTTCGGAGGACTTGTACTTGGAGAGGCGTTGTTTGCTGTTGCTCGTGGCTGCTGCCGCTGTCACGGTATTAGGAAATAGGGGCGCGTCAAGGCTACTCTGCGACGAGAACATGGCAATTTTGTCTCGAACAGATCGCTCAGACTTGTCGTCTTGTCGCCAGAGATCGCCGTTCAAGGAAAACTTTCTCTGCGGCGATTCTGTCGTAGGAACGTTTCTCGCGTGCAAAACTGTTTGCTCGATTTTTGGCGGACCTGCGAATAATACAACGTACTTTTACAAGAGGTATAACGATGTAAGAAACGCGGAGATGATGTAAAAATGGTAATGTGCTCGAGATGATTTCAAAGGAAGAAGAAATCAATCTTCTCGGAAGTATTGAATTAAATAATTTAATAATATATTTCTGGTATGTTAACGTTGCTTCTTGGAGAAAAAGGACGGAGGAGAGGATTAATTCGAAGCTAGGTAAGTAATGAGTACCTGTCAATGGTAGAGGCGGTGGCATATCAACAGGCGTGTCCTTTTCCACGTGGCTTGGCACTTGTTCGATCGTCGTTACGTCCTTCTGATAATATCCGGCGATCTCCATTTTCTTCTCGCTCGTCATTAAATTGCTGTTAGTCGTCTGACAAGAATAAAGAGAATTCGCCGCTGAGACGACGGGAGCGTTTTTCTTCGCGATATCTTCCGAGATATGATAAGATGATTTTTTCTCTTCGTTAGTAGCCTCGGTGGACTTCACGTCTTGACATATATTATCCATATTGGCCGACGTAGCCTTGCCCATCTCGGACCGGACGCTCTCCATATTTGCCAGAGCGGCTTTGTTTATATCCTGCCTCACGTTTTCAGCGCCTGCGAACGTCATCTTGCTATCGGGCAGAATAATGCTCCTCGAACCGACAACGTTGCTGTCGTTCGCGAGCATTTTAAGAGTCTCGCCGGCACGGAACGGCTCGTTCTCGTTGCACAATCCACCGCCATTCGTGGTTATCGTCGCTGTCCTTGTCGCGGCGATATATCTGTACGGTGGCTGGTTGCTACTGTTGCTGAATTCTTGGTACGCCGCTGGAAATTCGTCCCCGTCCGGGGGCAGGCGCTGGCCGCCTCCGCAGTTCTCCATCTTACCATTTACTGTGTCTGCAACAGCATTCCCGAATACATCCTCGATATCGATATAAAAGTTTGAATTTTGAGATTGTAATATGGCAACTGAAATATTTTAAATGTTCATTAAAGCTATACGGAATTTGTAGATGTGAAATTTGAACGATAAAAATTTGTTAAAGTATAATACAACATAATACGATTTTTTAATGTAATTTCTTCCTAAACGTGATAAAAGAAATAAGATAATAGAATGTATGATGCTATTTCAATTACATTTTAACAAGCTAGCGTATAGAATATCGGATCTGTTTCATTTTCTGATAAGGTAGCAAAAATTCAAGGTGAGGCAGAAATTTGAATAGCACTATCCTCATTGCTTATAGTCAAAGACGCGTGAGTGCTCGTAAGAGATTTGAAATATTTTTTATTCTTTGTACAGCATTTCTGAAGTTATATGTATATTTATGACGAAAAATGTCTCTCCATTAAGAGTTCTTCTGTACACCTTGTAAAATTCATTTCAGCATTCTTTTGTTTTAATGTAATATGTACTATTAAGTATTATGTTATGCTTTAAGAATTCTTGCGGAAAGGAAGTGCATCGGCAAAAATATTTGCACCATTAAATAGCGAACCAGCAAACCACTTGAATGATTCATCGCGCATATATCAACACATTGTACATCGCACAGTGAACGTATTATCGTTTAAAAAATGACATCATTTCTTCGATTTTCCATACTCTTCGTCTGACGAATCAAGCGAGCGCACAATTTTGCGATCTTTCACTTTTGTCAATGAATTCAATATAAGCCCTTGAAAGAGAGCTCAGTCACTATCGAATTTCGAAGCTTTGCTTTTCATTCATAAAATGCCATTTTTAAAGAAAAAACCTTATCTCTCATATTAATTTCGTTCTTTAAGATTTACTCCAAATTTTCATTTTACTCTAAATATTTTTATTTTGTTCTAAACATTTTATTTTACTTCAATTTTTATTTTATTCCGGATTTTTATTTCTAATTTTTTACTGTACTTTATATAAGATCACGGAAAAAAAAGGATTGCTACTATATACGAACTAACATTTTTTGCTGCGAGAGCTAATTAATTTTGCAATAATAGCAAAACTTTTTGCTATTATTGTAACAAAAAGTTTTGCCATTATTGCAAAATTAATTAGCTCTCGCAGCAAAAAATGTTAGTTGTCCCATATTTAACAAATAGATTTGCTGTTGCAGCAAAACCTTTTTTTCCGTCATTTACTCCGAATTTCTTGTCACTCAATTTGAAGGTGCGGATCGTTTGCATGATCTCAAGGATTTCCACATTCTAAAGCAAATCTATTGACAAAACATTTGCATGTACGTTATCTAGTCTAAGCAGCTAATATTTAAATCAAGCAAGTTTACGGTGCATGACTCTTCGCAATGGATATCGAAATGTTAAGTTTTATTTCGGACTCTCCTTATCTATCTACGAGCTTTGAAATATGCACAAGCATAGAATTCTTAAAATATTCAGCCGCTCGTAAATTGCATATCATCGGTGGATATATGCTATCGCATTGCCGAACGCTTACGTATGCCGTCATACCGCGAAACACTGACTAACTTTAATTCACAGTTAATAAAGCGCGCCGCGCTAAACTACTGATTAACATTCCTGGCGCAGTGCAGTACGACGTAACTAATCGTCGATCGTATGCACGCGCAACAGATGCAACTTTCGCGGTGCTTGATGGTTTTCGATGCACCATCCAGACGATCGCACCATATTTGTACCGGTGATCAGGAGACACCGCGCGTGTCGTCGTGTGCGTTTGAGTATGCGTGAATTTTATGCGTATGTGTATGCATGAGTTTAATCCACTTGTTATCCACTCTGTACAATTGGAGAATTTATTTTTGACAATTAACTACAAAAACCGATCTATACACAATATTCAATAATAAAAGTTCTCAATAAGTGATGCAAATATATGACAATAAATATAAATTTACATTTAAAAAACAAAGCAAATAAAACGGAGTAATATTCGATTTAATTAAATAAAGAGATGAATAATTCTTTGAAATAGAAATTGCTTCTTGTGCTGTCTCGAAATAATAATGTAGTAGAAAAAAAAACATCGCAAGTGTCGGGCGTCGTAACATATTTCCATCTTGGCAAATATTTGATTACGAACTTGTGGTGAAGTTATAATTATCATATCATTATAACCAATCAGTTAAACAAATTGTTAAAAGTAAATTAAGATCTTATCTGTTATTCTTTAAACTAGCTATTATTATACAATAGATCGGTGAGAAAGCTAACAAAACTAGTAGACAAATATATGAAGGCTCGAGGCAGAATAACGTGCGCTCGGCATTCACTGATGCATTAAGTTGAAAGTAACCGATATCACACACACAAAAACAGACGGCATACCGGATAATATACCTGATTAGACACGGCGCGATTACAACCAGCCAGAATTCGCGAGGACCAGTCCTGTTTTACAACCACTTTGCGAGCATTAAGTTTGACAGGCAATTAATTTCAATCATCGAAGAGTACATAACTCGACTCGCGGTTATGGCAAACTTTCACGTGGAAGAAGTGCATCGCGCGCGTTTTGCGCGAGTTTCCGAGCTCCGGTCGGCGCGGAACGATTCTCCGAAGAACGTTGACGTATATCGTCGAGATGAAGGAGAAAACAACGGGGCAAAAGTTCTCGTTCGTACCGGCAAGAAGGCTGTCGTAAGACTGGGCGACATTGCTCGTCGAGGCCAGCTTCCGCGGTTTGCGCCGACATCACAAGCGCTTTCGTGGCACCGAGGGAAGGGATAGTCTCGCTAGTTTTCAGTGTGCCACCGCGGCGGCCACGCTTTTAACTTCTGCTGCTCGGAATTACATTCTTTGCAGGCATTATACCGTGAGCGAAAAAATCCGCGTGTATTCGCGCGTATCACTTCGTTCTTCACCCTCATTAGACCCGCGGCCCGTATTTCCCCTCTTCAACTTCTTCTTTGATCCGCGCTGGATCGCTGGATGCCATCCAAGCGCGCGTCGCTTCTCATTACATATACATTTCACATTCGCGGATATTCGAGATTTATTTCTAATCCATCGAGACGACAGCGAAACAGCTACGGCAACACATACGTTATAAATTAGCTGCACGAGACACGACAGGCTCTCTTGGAATGTGTAGATTTCCGTGTCTCGTGTACTAGTTCGCGGGATGTCGCCCGAACACCAGCTATACGAGTCGATTAATCTTGCGGAATGTGTCAACGAAACGAAACCGTTCGCTCGCCCGAGAAAAGTCGTAGGACGCGTACCGGAAGAATCTATGCCGAGCTGGAATACCGCTATGCAATATAATTGATTTCGAGATGAGACGACGATTTTGTCATGCCACTGAGTTACGTCGCTTAGTAATTCCGTGGGCGATTAAATGATTCATCGATAGAAACGATAGAACGTATCAATTTGCACATTAAAATTAGACTGACGTGTAACATAAGCGTGAAATTTATATAAATCTGAAACGCGATGCAAATATCGAAAAATTTGTACATCTATTCTATCTAATGTTCTTTTTTCTATCCTGCAAATTGCAATTATAACTGCAAATCCAAGTGTGTTATTTTTACACGCATAAACGTCTAAAAATGACACATTAGACAGAAGCTCTTTTTACGTGTTTCTCTATGTGTTAAATTACGTCATTTAACACGTTTAATCGTATTAAAATAAAAGTTGATACGTTCAATCGTGTTAAAACGGCCAGAAATATGTAAGAAGAGCTTCGGCTAAAATAACACATTTGGATTTGCAGTGTAGGAATTATAATTGCAACAATTCTTGACGTAGAAATAATATTGATCAATGAATATTAAGGATGCAATTGTTTTACTTATCGCGACTAAAATCATTCTTATTATGCATGCTCATATGTATTCTGATGCCGTGTGCAGGTATGATAATAGTGGTTATACCGTACGTAAATTGCGGTTATAAATTACATCATCGCGCATATAGTTTCTGAAAGCGAGAATTATGTCTGTCGCAATGTGCGGCGAGCGGCTTTCTTCGCCGGAATACTGTTTTGGAAAAGAAAAGAGGCAGGCCGCAAAATCAATGCCGTCACTAAAAGCCACTTGTCCTTGGCACCGAGATCCGAATCGCTCGCGTTGCGTCAATGTACCGGAGGTGTGGAACCTTGTAACACACGATTATTAATTGTTGTATTTATCTCCTCCAATAATGGTCCTCCCTCTTTTTGTCTCATCGGTCGATGTGGCGATCGTGTGACATTCGCGTCGTTAAACATCCTAAATGATATATCGTCTGATGTGAAGCAATGTATTTAGCAATAAATCCGCGTGTTACAGCGGCTAAATAATTTATTTTCAGATGCCGACTGAAGCGCGCGACGTTCTTTGTGTTCGACGCTCGTTGATTCTCTAAAGAAACATATGTTAGAAAAGTGAACGGCACGGACTGTATCGTAACGTTGCACACATTTTACCAAATTTTATGTATCTTCCAGCATACTTCGTTTCGTCATGTACGTAACTTATCACTTTCGGAAAAATCAGCCTCTTTTTCGTGGCTCAGATTGGGTAAAGCAACTTAATACACCGAACATTAAAGAATTTATCTCGAGTTGCGGACATTTAGAAACGATTTCGTATTCCTTCCTACTTACATTTCGTCACGTAATACTTGTCAGATCGTTATCTTGTACAGATTATTCGTATCAGTAACAGCTTCGCAATTCGTGACTATTCCGCGTAACATTCTAATTTTTGCAATTTGATTTTTTGTGCACACGAGTTCGCTCGCGTTCAACAAGCACTCACAAAATTACACGAGAAGAAATGTTCGATAGCATTCAACGCGTAATACCGTGCAGATATTAGATAATCTGTACCAACCGCCGCCGCACAGTGGGTCCAAATGAAAATTCATGTTTCCAAAAAGGCTACAGTCTCGAAAGGATCTCCCGCACAAAACCAATGGAAAAGTCCTGATCAAAAATCTCAATGGCTGCAAGTTCAGAAAATGCCCAGTTTCCGAGATACTTAATTGCAGGTCTCAAAGTGTTGAAATCGACGATGACGGTTCACGAATGAAAAAGCCCTGTTTTCAAAGCTTTGCAACACGTCTGAAGGTTCTTCTGATATGTGTCAGACAGTTTTAGGATAGTCAGCATGTTTGTGAAGATATACATGCATTAAATATATTCATAAAGCTTTGAAAATAGGACTTTTTCATTCGTGAACCGTCATCGTCGGTTTCAACACTTTGAGACCAAGTATCTCGGAAACTGGGCATTTTCTGAACTTGCAGCCATTGAGACTTTTGATCAGGACAGTCTGAACTTCATCATACTAAAACTTCAGCCAATTTGACTGGGACCACTTTTCCACTGGTTTTGTGCGGGGTCCTTTGAACCGATTTCAATGCTTTCTTTTTAAATAAAAGCTAATAGAATTTCGAACAACTAGCTTTGTCGAGTCAGATTTTTGTTTTACTTCCTTTCTTTATTAATTCAGAAAGTTTTTAATCAAAGTAGATATCATTTAATTTAACATCAGACAGATATTGATATTGAACTTAAATATTCAAACCCTGATTAGGCTTGAAAAAACCTTACATAATAGTCTCACTAAATCTTACCTTATCTTAATAAATAAGCTTGAAATAATACCTAATTTTAGTAGATAAAATCTATTGAACGAAATAAGATTAAATTATTTCTATTATGTAATCAATTTTTTTTAATTATTGTTAATAAGGTTATTGTTAATTATTGTTAATGAAGTTTAAGTCATTAACAAGTTTTGAGCTTCCGCATATATCGGAGTTGGAGAATATGCTTCCACTTATTGTCAGTGCGAAAACTACTTATATATAAGGTTTGATCTGAAGAGATTAAAAGCTTACTTATAATGTCTTCGTTTGTTACCAATCCGTTATGTTTTCGTGTATTAAATTCTCTAAAATGTTTAAAATCTTTATTACGTGCCTCTTGAGCCTCTTGAGCATAAAATTAGGTATGTACTATTTTAATTAATCTTGTTTGTTAAGATAAGGTAAGATTTAGTGAGACTATGTCAATCTGGTCAATAAAGTTTTTTCAAGCTTAATCAGGGTTTAAATATTTAAGTTCAATATCAATATCCGCCTAATTAAATTAGATAAGATATCTACTGTTTACTTATTTATGTCTGATTTAAAAAAAAGGGAAATAAAAAACAAAAATTTAACTCGACAAAGTTCGAAATTTTACTGGCTTTATTAAAAAGAAAGTATCGAAATCGGTTCAAATTTCGTGACTGTATGTAGCCTTTTTGAAACACGAAGTTTCATTCGGCCCCACGGCGCGCCGTGTCGTCTGAACGACGAACTTGGATAAAAGGACAGGCCGATGCGGCCGATTCTGGTTGTGAAATCTAATGTTTTGCTCGGTAATCTCACACTCTGATTCACGCGTTACATCACCTTTCTACCTTTTCCATGATATTGGCGCTGTCGCGAATGCTTGAAAGTTCCTTAAATAAGACGCGGACTCGCGTTACATCGTGCCGACACGGGCATAGTGTCCATTTATCACATTTAACTTCTGACACTCTCGCGCGGAAGTGAGAAGTGTCATATCGCGAGAGATTCATTTAACGTCCCGAATGTCGCGGATTAATTCCCACATTTCGTAAGAAGGGATACCGAGAGAGCTATATATTTCCCAACGCGCTTAGAACCTCTCATCGGAAGCATGAGAGAAATCGGTCGGAATTTCAGGAATATTTCTTTTCTAATTGATCCGCAAGAGTGAAATCTTCAGTTTCTAACGTAATGCTGAAAGACTCAAACGAGTTTGGCGTCATATTTTCGCCGTTAGGTGCCAGCCCGACGTTTCGTGGACAGAAATAAAATTTTACATCGCGGAAGTGCCGCGTCGCGATGACGATTAATTCTATCTGCGATATCTATCTACGATAAAATCGGCAATCCTCTCGAACGAATCTCGGACTACCCGGCGTATGCATTCGAGTATATATGATGCGGATCATAAAATCTCAACACGGTGCGGCACGATGCGGCGCGGCGCGGCGCGTCCGGCTGATGTTCGCGCGCGGTTTCACCGAGAGGATTTGACACGGCATGAGCAGTCGGCAATACATTTTTGCCACCGCACCGGCTAGACAGCGAATATTCCCCGTTCAGAAATAAGATTCCAGAATGCGGAAACATTGGCATTAAACGCGGCGGGCCCGATGTACGTGCTTCGAGAGGCCGATGACGCTTACCATCGCCGACATTCGCTCGTGCCTACGTCGTGGGAGCGGGCTGTAAAACGAGTAGGAAGCGAATCACTCCGCGAGAATCCTATCCAATTAATTTTTTACGGAAAAAAGGTAAAAGACTGATAGCGACCGTTCGTTGCATCTACTCGCGGAACTACCGCGTGTCGGGACAAAACTACGCGGATACGTATCTGCGTACCAGCGAAGATAAAAGACGAGGAGAGAGAGGCATTCGTTATTATCCACGATTCTCTCCACGAGTCTAGCGGCTACGCTAACAAACCCCTTTAAATTTATATATCGGGAAAAAACTGGATGATTAAGATATGCCTCAATTTCCGAGTCGCACTTTAATCCTTCCATCGTCGCGCACATTATGGGACCACTCTTAATTTTTTCTTAATTTCTTCCTGTAAAAGCAGCAGTCAGCATTTTAATATATCGGGATAACTTTGTTGACTATTCGATTTTAGGCTGTAAATTAGGCGGCAAATTTGAAGCATTTCTTTCTATTCTGATTAAAAATCGTGACTTGGGGTGGGCAACGGCTGCACGATCGGCGTTGCTCGTTGCTATTTTACAAGGCAACGTGAGGTGTTCGTTATTCAGCGTTACTGGTTTCTCGAGCGAGATCGTGACATGTCAGGAGGATCTCAATGTGAAGTTCGCAACACGATCGAGGGCGAATTCCTGGCGGACTTTCACCGTGCCGAAGGACGAGAGATCGGCGTAAACTGCAAAGTATTCACGTGGCTTAATAATATCTATTGTTATCGATCAGGCCGATCCGGTACGCTGACCGTACGTCGCATGTCCGCCTGACATTTTCGCTTCATTTCGCGAAGGAGTGACTTCGGACACGACGCCGTAACCCGGAATATTCGTTACCTGAGACCGTGAATACAATCTACAGCCCCACTGCACATAGGCGCAATAGTGTTGTCGAAATTGTCGAGTCATACCTTAATGTCCCCGGCGCGATAAGATCGTTCAGGAAAGTAATACGCTGATATTCTAGTTTTTGCGGTCCCGCATTGTTCGCCGATCGCGAACAAAAAAATTGCGCGTTTTTACCATTTAAGCCCGTTTCATAAATCTTTAATATTTTATAGATCTTTAATAATTTCTATGTTTCTCTACCTTTGTTCGGGTTCTTGCTTCTCTCCTCCGTGTATTCTGCAATCCTGCTCACGCGGTCCGCTTCGTCATCTCGCGCTGCAACAAATGCGCGTACTTTTATTTATTGTACACGGTGTGTCTAACCATTATCGTATCAACCTTTAAGCATAGCATGTCTGCGCGCGAAAGGGTAAAACTTCGTTCACTGGCCCCGTAGCTACGATCGTGCGAGAAATCACTGTCATTCTGTCGAAATAACGAAAGTAACCGATTGCCCGAAGGCGACAAATGAAGAAAAGAATCAGATTGAAATGCATAATAATTCGTACTTTTTTTTAAATCACGCGTATCTTTGAGCCGTATTTATGAAATATATTTTTATAAACGCGTTTGCAATTGTGCAACCGGTGGGACTGCTCTATACGGATGACATTTCAATTAAGAAAAGTTAAACGGCGGGCGGCACAGAGGACTCCTACGAAATAAGAGACGTGCATAAAGAGGTCACTGATAATGAATCGAGGTAATAGTTTGCGTCGATAAACACAGCTGCACCGTTGACTCCAGTTGACCCGCACTTATTAAACACCAGATACACCAAACTGTGAATGTGCACCAAAGTGCGAAGTCCTCATAAAAAAAATTTTTTTTTTCATGTAACACATAAAGCGTTTTCATCAAAAATTTCGATGACACGACTCTTTATCTCCAAAATAATAATTTCGTCCTATAATCAATTTTTATTGTAACTAATATAGAAAACTTTATATGATTTGAAATTCTGCAAGAGCTATTTGCGCATGCATATCTCGCATGTTCGAGTGATCGCATTTGCGAAAAGTCGCCGGTTGAATTGAACAGTTAGGAAAACTTGATTTTTTGCATTGCGTCGACGATGCATCGCATTCTTCGTCGGTGAACACTATCGCGGCGGCAAGCGGATTAGTCGCGCGATCTCAGTCGTTTTACGACTTCTTGTATTGTGGTCGATTTTTCTTCTGTACATACGAGCTTAGACTCATCGTGAGTTTTACTCGAATCGTCTTCGTTGACATCCTAATGTCGATTACTTTAAAGAATGCCGCACATGACCATTCGTTACTAGCCACTGAATGAAAAATGTGCATTAAAAACACAGCATTGTTAAAAAACACAAGTATTCAAAATTAGAAAGATCGTGAACTGAAACTTGTTATACACGATGGCCTTTTATCCAATGTACATTTAGACGTAATTAATTTTAAGCTGAAAAATCCAAAGTTAACAGCGCGCGGTCTTTACTTTTCTACATCTCGTAATATTTTTCTCAATAGTCAATTATTTTCCGAGTTATCGGACAAATCCAGAAATATACGAAGAACGATAGAAGGGAGAGGGCGAGATAGATACAGAAGGAAGGAGAGAAAGGACCATGCAAAGTTCAGCGAGCCCAAGAAAGGCAGATGCACGGAAACTGAGCGAGCGAAAAGGAGAGAGAGGCAGAAGGAAGGAAGCAGAAGGGGCGAGAGAGATCGAGGAGCTGTAAGGAGCTGAAAGAGAGAAAAGGGAGCAAGGAAAAATAAGAAGAGTGGTTCCCCTCTTCGGTCCGAGAGGTTGGGAGCGGGTGGCCTTGAGCAGGTCATCACCTCCGGCTGCGGTGTGGTGATGCTGCCTGCGCTGGACCATCTTAACTTCTTCTTCTTCTTCTTCTTCTTAACTCCTTGAACCGTCCTTCTCTCCTCCACCATCTCCCATCTCCCATCTCTCTTCTCTCCTCGCCAACCTTTTCCTCCTTTCTTCTCCCTACGCTCTCATCTTTCGCTCCATCCTCGTTCTTTCTCTCTTCCTTACGTCCCATCCGGCTCGCCAGAGTTACTTTGTCACTCCTTCTCTCTCTTTCTCCTCCTGCCCTTCTTGTTCTCTCTTTCCCGCTTTAGACGCTCTTTACACTTTCCTAAAGGCCTTCGCTCGGCCGCAGAAACAATCCATTCGTGCTAACTCCGGCCACGGCCGAACCGACGGACGGGACGTGGTGAATGCGCCAACACCGCGGTACCGAGAAGTCAAGGGCCAGTCGTACCGAGAAAAGTCCTCAACTTTTTTTTTCGACTCGGAGAAATGCATGAGGCACTGCATACAATTCGATCCACAATCTAAACATCCATCTTTACAGAAGATATGTCGGACGATGACACAGCGGGAAACGATTTCTCCTGTCCGAACGCTCGTTCAAAGTACGAGTACATCGTCCCATCCTATTTAATCTAATCGCCTTCGAAAAATAAAAAGGCCGCGTCAGTCGTAATCGCGCTGCTTTCATTATCGCACGCGCCACACAAGGTCGCGTACATACAAAAACCGTAAATTATCGGGCGTGTTGCCGAGCCGATTCCGCGTGTCGTTTCCGCGGCGGGGCAGGATCACGCAAATTGCGTTTGACAAACTGGATCGACGGCGGTAGTTACCGCCTTCTCGCGAGCGTAATGATCGGCGCGTGGCTACGTGGAGCGCACGTAAGGAACCGGACGTTTACTACACGAGCATCCTCGCGCTCTGCAGCATCGCGCGCGATCGCGCAAGCCGGCGGAGAGAGGAATATTTCCAGATCGCGATCGCGGATAAAGTTGTAACGCCCGAGGTGGATTTTATAAAACGGTTTAATGCGTGTTCTGTACACGCGGCCGTGTCTAGCCGTGGTGATCGAGAAGCGCGCTAAGTCGTGTTATTTTCTTCATAGGTGCAACATTCCGACACTCGCTTCTCACGCTCGTCGAAAATGCAGTCGGCACGCCGCGCGGCGCCGAGCCGAGCCGCGCCGAGCCGAGCGCTGCAAATTGCCGGGCGTGACGAGGATTTCGTGTCGTTTCCGAGGGAAAGGATCACGCAAATTGGATTTGACATAGTGGATCGGTGGTAGACCCACCCCTTCCAGGATATAATGATTGGCGCGTGGCCGCGCGCGGCCACGCATATTGCGCTCGCAAACGCAGATACAGCGGATCGTGCACATGCATAGACGAACGTTTCACTCGTCGGCATTGAATCTGAAATTTCTCTTTCTGATTATCGCGGCGAATAATTACGAGAGCGACTCGTATAATGTTCTTTTAAAAAATAGGCTTCGTCTTTTTAATTTTTTTTTTTAATGTAGAAACAATAAATCTCTCGCAATTACAGTTCTAACCGATGGGTGGAGAATTTCAATTCTATTGAACGAGCAAAAAAAAGTGTCGATATCCGTGCTGTAAAATCGCACGTGAAAGAAGGCACGACGATACCTGGCGTTTACAGCGGCCGGCGCGCGGCGTTTCGGTGTTGCCGCGCCGAACGACCGGGACACGAAGGACCGGATCGTCGAAGTCGGTGTGCGGACTTAAGTGAATGAGGAAGATAAACATAATAATTACGGCAAATTGAGGCCTGCCACTGAAAACAGCATTGTGGCGAGCAGAGAGGAGGCGAGAGAAAGAAGCGGGTCCGCGCGCGCCCGCGACGTGTATCGGCGGAATAAATGCGTTTAACGTACTTGGCGTGCCAACAGCGGTAGCGTAGGTGAGCAGGGGAGTTTATCGGGAAATATACATTCAGACCCTATAGTCACCCGTGGTTATGCCCACGATGCCCCGGGAACATTGTAAATTATTAACGTTGTCCGCTCGTCCCCGACGATGTTTTTCTCGGAATATTATTTTCAGGGGAAACGTACGGTTTCTTTTTTCTCCACGAATTTATTGATCAATCGTCGAGAATCGTCTTCTCGCCTTCTACATTCTCTTTAGCTTTTGGTTTCGTTTTGAAATAATATCGAGTGGCGTCAAGATTAAACCAAACGAAATCGCTTTGATATGCGCTCGGCCGGAAGTGCGGTATTCACCGTGTGGGTCGCTACTCTCACAGACGATACTATAAATTGCTCTAATCTCGCGGTAATAGGCGTATCCATTCTCGCGCCCGCGTGACGTGTCGGTGAGGTGGGAAGACACGTTGCACATGGCGAAAGAACGCGTGCTTTATTAACTCTTATCAGCGCTTTTAATTTCTTCGCGAACGAAACTGTGCTCGCATCGTCAAGCTTTACGTCGAGATTTCTCTCACAGGTCTGGATAATCTCCTATTGAAGAATCTTAACACTTAACTGATTAATTAGTAGAACAAGTGTATTTCATATCGCAACCTGTACAAAACAGCTAATATAAATAGAATTTTAACTTTTCATCGTCCTAAAAACAATTTCAAGTATTCTTCTAAAATATTTTTATCGCAATTTTTTTTCCGTATTGTATATATATTTTTTAGAGATATCTCAGAGCGGTAAGCTATTTCTGGATCGCATCATAATTCGCATTGTATCTTATTTTATTCTAAAGGCCACGTAACGAATGTAAACGATCGAAAGGTGGATCGATTTCGATTAAGTAACGACCTCGACCTAGTGAATTACGCGTTGCATTCGGGAATTTAGCCCCGCGGCTGCGATCGAGCCTCTCGCATCCCCGCGCGTCCGCGCGGAGCGATGAAAAGTTCGCTCGATCGTGTGTCCAGGCCGGTTTTCGATGCCGCGACGCCGCGGGCTGCTCGCCCTTTTCAGACCCCAAAAAATGATCTCAAATAAGAATAACCGATGAAATTGCCAAGGTGGAAACGACGGTTTTACCGTCCGATCGAGATATCCTATTTCTGGTAGCGCATCTCGAGAGAGGAAATCTCAACGACAGCCCCCGGTTGCGGTGTCGACGTACGAGCGCGCATTTTTCAAATCGCTTCGCCGTCTTCCTTTTATTTCGTTATGGCGTGTGTTTATTTTAGCTAAGTACAGAAACCGCAAACGATGTATCTAAGAAGAAGAGCCGGGCCCGCGCATCTCTTCTACACGCGGCGATCTTCCGCCGTCTTCGCGAATACCTACACGTGTATCTCCGCGATGCACGCGATGTATAAGGCGCGCTGTTAGTGTAATAATAAACTCTCTTGAACGCCGCGGCATGGTCTAACAGAATGTATCTTGCGAGTCACAGTGACTGACTACTTGGCGCCTGCACCGATAAACCAACTTCCCCGGGCTCTCGTACTCTCGTGCACGATTGTGTCGGCCGTGCACACGTTTAATACGTACGCTCGCTAGCCGTACGCTGACACTAGGGACGGCGGACGATGAATGAGCTAATTGTGCTTTCTGATGAGCGAGAGACCCGTCGTCTCTTTTATCTCTTTTCCGCCGCGTGAATGACGTATGCGCGCACTTGCCGGCTGTCGCTCGAAAAATCATAGCGCAATATCGTAAGAAAGACGTTCGCTTTGAGTAAACGATAATTGAACGTTCGCCGAAAAATTAAATGGAGATATTATAAAATTATTCTTTAAAGCCGGTATTCATAGTCGGTTCTTATTTCAAGACCATCTTAAGTAATGTCTTAAGATGCTAATACGGCTAATACTGTGATTGGTTCATCATAAGATCTAACTTAAGGTGGACTTGAAAATAAGTTCCGACTATGGAATACGGGCCTAGGTCTTAATAAATGTATCGCGTTGTTCCTCTCAATTCGGATATACAGGATATACGAGATCTATATCATTCACATAAGAAACAGGTTTTCTAATAGGAATGTAAAGATCCAACTGATTGCCCCATTTTCGGAATGATTTTAAACGGCGCGGCGGCACGTTTCGCAGTCCTATTTGAGCACAACTGAGCCTAAACGTGATCGCTGAAAGAAAATAAAAACTGAGCGAGTCGACAAATACACATTTAGGCAGGTGTAGTCCATCCGCGACGCCTGCAGCTGCCTCTTATGGAGCCCTTAGCGTGCTTTACCCTCGAGGTTCAGAAAATATCACGGCGTATGCGTAACAGCTGCTGCATTTTTCTGTGGGTGGCGACCAGTGAAAGTGAGTCTTCGAGGTCGACGCCGGATATAAATTTCATTCTATTTCATCTTAGGCTGGAGATACAACCGTGTGAAAATATTCCAATGCGATAATTATGAGATTTCAATGAGAACTAGCGTTCATTTCTATCAATCATATAGTAATATTTAAACGTTTAAACGATTATAGAGACGAATGTATTAGAGGAAAGGAAGTTTCTTCACCCTTCAAGATTTTTTTAGATTCTTTGAACCGAGAAATATCCGGCCTGATCCGGGAGGGAATCTTTTTTTATCTGCAGGAAACTACGATACACTGCCAGAATGTCTAATACTTTATATTTCGTTAAACTTGTTTGTGAATGTGTTGCTCTTTTTTAAATTTGTTACTGCAATCAGTGCTGTGTCATCAAAGTTATACATTAACATAGTTATTAAGCCCGATACAATAATATTATAAATATAAGATTGTTTATATAAGATTATAAACAATTTAAATCTTTTGAACAATTATTTATTTCGCGCATGTTCGATCAATGTGCACTCATCTGTCAAATCGGAGGAGATCCAGTGCGACGACGGTTTTTATCTGAACCGTTAAACGGCGGTTACGTTATTACCGCGCGATTAAACCAAGAATTTATTGCAATTTAATCGCGAAATACGTAGGAAACTGCCGCTTGCACCTGGTTGCAGCGAATCGCAATTTAAAATTCGGTTTTGAAATCTGCATGGAAACGACATGTTTAGCCCATTTAAAGACAGTATAATTCACCGCTGACATTAACTGAGATCGTGCCTCGTTTCTTTTTTTTTTTTAAGCGATTCACGAAGATCAATTGTTACCTCATTGCGCTACGGTCTAATGAACGTTCGGAGTCGAGACGCTTCGCGAATCAACCTGGTCTATTAGCGCCGTAAAATCGGCCTTCCTTCGGCATTAGAGCGCTTTTCTTGTGTACACCGCGACAGGAGATACGCTTAGCGAAACTTTTCCGCATCCTTCGTGTAACCAATCGAGCATTGTTCGCGGAACAGAGGAAAAAGAAGACTTAATTGTAAATTTGCGATAGTGTTAACACAGTGGGTTCGCAATTAAATTGAATCGACAAATGTTCGTAAATATCTTACCGTTTCCAGAAACAAATATTTTCCTTTCGCTGCGTGGTCAAAATCTCTACGGTTCGTGCTACAGTCCTCAAGCTTCGCAGACCGATTATACGTTTCGCACTCCGTTACGGAAGCACATGTTCGCGCTCGAAAACAGAACGCTGTAAACGATTACTTCTTAGGTGAACCGTGAAAAAATATATCTACGCTACACCGAACACACGAAGAATATATATTTTTTCGAATTCGTATAAATGAAAGCCGAGCAGAGCTTTCTTCGTTACGCTCTTCAAATTCCAAACTGGTTTATGCTCCAATTCGTGCTAAGATACTGGCTAAATAGTAATTTTGGCATCAGCGGTCTGAAAGTCCTTTGGAAAATCATTCGAAGCTTTACAGACTCCGTACCGCGAAGAATTTGCGAAAGAATCGTAAGAGGAGGTATGCCGAATCGAGGAAGAAGTCACACTCGAACGGCCTCGGAATTCGCGAAGAGGAGCACCCGATTCGAGCATAGGCGAATTATGGCGAGCATACCTAACACGCGAGGCGGAGCACACACACGTGAAAGTCCTCTCGGAACGTTTTGACTTGAGAGTCGACGGGAGACTGGCAAACGCCTTCTGCCTCAGCTCGAGACGTCGCGCCGGGCATCCCTTTCCACCGTGCGGGAGACGACGCTTCCTTACCGGTCTCTCGAGGAGAGGTGCCTTTACTCCCGATAGGTTACCTTCGAGATAACTCGATAGCGCACCATAAATGCGCGCACGCGTGTAAATTGTTCCGATAAATTCGCCAAGATTGCGAGAAGCCCGGCATTTCGTCGTTAATTAACACGGCGGCTGACCCCGGGTGCACTGGCCGTCCGTGCGACGCGTACGTTGCTCGCAGACGCTGTCACCTTCTTCGAAATTTCATCTCGAAGACAAGTCGCGACACTTTCGCGTTAGCCCGTTATACGACAGCACGCGATTCGTCGTATGTAACGATTCGTTGAAAATATTTCGTATTTCTCGCGACCATTCATTAATGATCCTATATTTATCTACGTGCCTCGAATGACACACAGAATAATATCGGAACGTAAACATTGTTACAGAAATATTACCATGGTGTTTATAAATATTAATTCAATTTAGTTTTATTCTCGCGCAGTGTACTTCCACTTTGGAATATATAATTTAATAATTGAGCTAGTAACTTCCGGATACATTACATGACGACATAGCGATCATGAACATTGTTATAGAAATATTACCATTGTATTTACAAATATTAATTCAATTCTATTCTTGCGCAGTGTTATAATTCCACTTTGGAATATATAATTCAATAATTGAGAATAATTACTGGATACACACTGCGTGACGACGTAGCGATCAGCGACGATCTATCCATCGAATTCCTGACACGAGTGAGATTCGTGTCGGAACGATTTAGAAATATGCTCGCTACGTACGATTTCTGCTTAACAAAAGGCCGTCTCTCTTCACTGTGCGGTACATTTCGAAATCGAAGATCAAACGTTGATAAATCGTTTTGTGATCCGCGGGGAGTCGCGCGCGCACAATACGAGTCAAATTGCTCAAAGACAGATTGCGCCTTTACGTCAGAGGATTTTCGTTGTCCAGCCGAGTACGACACTTCCGCGTTGGCTTTCCGGTTTAGGAAAAAGACATTTTATCTTGTTACGTTTTGTAAGCTTGCGTCCCGAATCCTTAACGTTACTCTGCAGAATACGAAGCGTTTCCGAAAAAGGAAAGTATAGAAGTCATTTTTTTACCGTGACACATCGTACAAAATGCGTAGGCAGTTTAGCATATATCTCACAAAAGACACCTTTTGCTCGTTCGAGCGTCGATCGTTTCGCCACAAGGATCGCCATGGGGCATGGAAATCGAGCGGCTAAAAAGAAGTTAACCGGCCTTTGTGCAGGTCCGAATTTCCCCGAGTCGAAGATCGTCTGTTTCGGTTTGTCGTAAAACGTGAAAGAGCTAGCTGAAGCGCACTTTAACGAAAGCTCATCGCCACGCTCGGTTATTTCTTGTTTCACCCGAGCGGGTGCACGGTGCTCCGTGCGATATGAACGAAGGTATGATCCGACGCGGAAGTGTGACTTTATCAGATTTAGAAGTTTATAGACTATTCTTGAGAATTTAACGGGGAAATTGCGCGTACCGTTCGATGCGCGCAGAGGTACCAAAAATTCGTTGACCGCATCGTAATGTCATCATGTTACGTAACAACGTATTGGATTATATATTTTAATACGTTGGACGTGACGCAACGTAATATCACGTAATATCAGCTGGAATTCATTAAGCGTTTCTGCGAAGCGAAAAGCGGAAGTCTCGCTCTCTTTGCGAAATCAAAAATTTCCATAAAACGAGTGTGAGTCTCATGGTCGATGTCGAAAGGGCTTTCAAATCCATTCAGTAGACATTTAACGGTAGACATTGCATTTTCCCATTATTTGTAAACACATGTGACATGTGAGGAGTTACCGGCGTTACCGCTACCCGGGGAAATATTTGCATGCCTAGTGTGCGAAGTAGACCGGCATCCCGGACAATGACGAACGTGACAATAATAATATTAGATTTGCGCTCGTCAAGGTCTACTCCTTCTCGTACGATGACTTAAAATTGTTCATCGATACGATCGATACAGTTCAATGACAAGAACAAGGGCTATTTCGGCAATACATCACGGATCTAGGATCTAGTTTATCTAGTAATCATTTTTGATTAGCAACAAAAGCACGTTATGTGGTTGTAATGTTCATTGAAAGACTGTCCATTATGAAACTTTTTATGAATATCTCCGTGCGTTCCGCTGTTGGTTGCGGTAAGATCGGGTCGCGCTGCGATCTTTATCGTTTTATTTAAGAGGAATGAAAGAAAACCTGCTTTTATCGCGTGGTGGCATTTGCTCAAACGACGCGAGTTACAACCGGATAAAAATTCGCCCTGATTGCTCAGCAAAGCCGCGCTCTGCACCGCGCTCTAAAGCGCCGACGTCGGACCTTGATGGGTTAAATTCTGCGCTCGTTTCCTGGATTTGTGTTTTAGCGTCTCAACTTGATTCGCAAAACTCAGGTTACAGTCGGGTCAGCGACAAGTCGAGTCGCAGCTACACTCGAACGACCGCGATATTTTCAAACTGTACGTACAAAATAAGGTAATAGTATAGGTTGGTGTAAAAATAATTGCAAAAACAATTTCCATCATTTTTAATTTCGGTACTGTACTTCGATATAAAGTGTTTAATTGTGGTCACGTATAGTATATACCACTGTAAAGTTCCGACTTTCCTCTATTCATTTATGCCAGTGCTATCCTTCCTAGCGTGTATATGAAGTTATTATAAACTATCAAATTGAAGATGGAAAAGAGTCAAATTTATACGATTTTCTTATATGAGTTCAAATGGGATCATAAAGCTTCGGAAACTACGTAATATCAACCAAGGGACGTATAGTTTAGCATTGGTTCCACAAATTCCGTAGCGCAGACGAAAGCTTATAGAAGATGAAGCGGGTCGTAGAAGGTCTGATTAATTAATGATTAATTAAGAGCCATTATCGATGCGGATTCACTGAAAACCACTAGAGAAGTTGCACAAATACTTAATAGACCATTCATTGAGCTGAGATATTCATCATTTAAAGTTGAAGGTTAAAACCCGCAATTATTTCTGCCCCAACCTAATAAAATGGTATAGAGTAATAAGAGAAACAGAAAACTAGAAAAGTCAACTTCTTCATCATTCGTAACGTTGCCTGACAATTTCGCGGTGAATCGTTGTCGCGATGATTGCGATTCATAGCCGTGCGGCAGAAATACTATGGGAACGGTTCACACCGGCTTGCATAAAGCGGCGTGTAAACTGGATGTTACACAAACGGCCATCAACACTCGAGATATATACCGCGGGAAGAAGATGTAATTTCACGTTTATTTATACATATTATCCGAGCGAGCGATTAAAGCTTCTCCCGTGGCGTGGAAGTAATCCGCTCGTTCGTCAACTTCGCAGATCGATCTGCATCTTAAGTATGATGCATCGTAACTAATTATATTGACGTTGGTGCACGGAGCGGAGCGCTTCCGGGTTGCCGCAACGGAATGTCGTCTCGCGGATCTCGGATCTTGCATCCGATATGCCTACGTGGACACATAGTGGATCCTTTCAAGCACGGCTCGACCCGACTCGAGACCAACCAAAGTGCCCGTCCTTCTCTCGGCCGATCTCGCTAAACGAATAACAATATCTGGCTCTTCGACATATCGATTTTCTCGAGCGCGTTCGTGCGCGATTCATAAGCGCGCGACCCGTATGTAGAACGGCAATGCCTATACTTGCTTCTAGTAAATGCGCGTAACGTAATTCCTGGCTGGTTTCCATTTCAAGTGTGTGCCGATCGTAATCTTCCGTTCAACGACCGCGCACTTTGTGAAATTCGTTGATACCGGTCGATCTTGAAACCGGGCGAGTCATCTTTAGGCGGTTTTACTGCGTGCACCGTTCGAGCTGGCGCGATGGAATGCAGCCCGCTTCGATCGGATGCATTAAGCGTACTTTGCGAGTCAGATCGAATGCGATTCTTTCGGCACGCGAACGTGACAAAACGTGACCCGGTTTCCCTTATACGCGAATGCAGATTTCAAGTCGAAATGAAATGTCTCGAGAGTGTCGCATTCTTACTCGTCAATTCTTCAAAGAAACAAGGAGAATTAATTTTTATACGCATGTAAATTTATATCGTAAAATTTATATAATAAGGAAATACAAATCTTAGCAAAATGCAAAATAAGATATTGCAATGCCTTGCGTTTCAAGATCTTGCAAATATCTTATTCGGATCCGTTATTCGGTATTAATAATCCGATTGTAATCTCTTTTTAAACATGCATATCCGTGAATGTTCCACCGAGTTCTGAATAGCGAATAATTTTCTATAAGACCCCGAGATTAGCCCGAATAAAATGTTGCCTGGAATTTATGCGCATTAACATTTAATAGAAAGTATTCAGTATCAATATCTACTAATTGATCGGACGTCGAAAGCTTCCTCTCAGGGAGGTCAAGACTAATCATCGCCCTTTGCAATCGCAAATTGAAACGGGCGTCAGATTGCCTGGGAAAGGTCGATCTCCTTAAGAGCCGATCGTTAATGCACGGTTCGGTTGAAATTATGGAATGCGCTTTTCGTTTGTGTATTTTTAAGTCGCGTAATTGTGCGACGTAGGCAAACGAACCTTCCGAGCCGCTTCATCCCGGAGCGGGATTGCGATGAAGATCTGGAACGTAGGGACGCACAGTGGCATGTTACATTAAAGATCGCTATTTTTCATCACTTATCTCTCAATACTCGTAAAATCACAAAATCGATCTATCTTATAAACATTTGTGCCGTCGATTTACTAATGGTTGAATAAATTCAAATGGACAGATATCCCGATACTCTGTCCCAAGGGAATATTGATAGAAAACCGTTTGCAACAACCATAAACCGCCCACGTGAGATCTGCCGAGACAGATCAGGACAGATTTCAGCTTTGAAAAGACTCTTGAAAGTGTTGCCTTAGAGAAAGAGCTATCGATGCCAATCCAGTTGAATTCGTATAGGTGTTGGCTGCGTGACATTTGTTATCTTTGGGTCACTATACTATACGCACTATACGGGGGCCCCGCGCTGGCGGCCGGCGGCGGCGCGGCTGGAATGCCGTCTTCTGCGATCGCGCACGTACATACAGGCGCACGTCAGTACGCAAGTATGCGTCAGAGATCGCCGTCTCTTCGATTGGAAGTGAACCAAGTGAAAGATCTCGAAAAGGAAGGCGATTAAGGGGGAATGGGACCTTGAGCGCGGTCAGCCACTGGAAGAGAGCTTCGGAGGCTGAAGACCGCGGGTCTTGGGACGCGGGGATCGCGCCATATTGTTGTGACTAGTAAGCTTTGCCGCGGACCCCCGATCGGCCATCCACCATCCGCCAGCTCGCCAACGGGCGCGTGTGCGCTGCTCGCGGCCGCGGCGCCGGATCGATCGTAAATGTCGCGAAACAATATAAGTTACATGATAATTAACGGAAGACTTGGCAATCGTCGAACCGCAGCGCTAAACAATAGGCGCGTTCTATTCGTTTGCCTATTCTATCCCGGATGCGATCGCGCAACGCTGTGACGCTTGAATAAAGCGCCGCTATCAAATTGTTAGCGTCGCGGTCGCGGGAAATTCCGAGAAATCCGAATTCGCAAAAGCCGCATAAAGCTAATCTCATTCAGCTTCACAAGAATTATGGCTTTAGCAAACTTGTTTCCTAATATGCAGCTTAAAATGTTATTGCCTGCAAAGCCTTCCAGCGCATACCTATTATAGCGGCGCGAGATAAAAGATTCCCGAGTCGACGTGAAATGACGCAATGTATTTTCACGTACTTGGATTCGCGCGCGGCGAATAAACGGCGGGTGTAATGGATATCGTGAGAATTTTTACGACTTCATATTTAACGCGGGGGGTGGGAAAACGAACGTCCGTCGGCTCGTTGGAAAAATGACCGGTTTAAAACGTTGCCGCGGCACCCGGCAATCCGAAGGCGCCTGACCGTAAAGTTTGACGTTTATAATACGGACCCTCGCGCGGACGGCAGCTTCGATTGTTCGTTAGCAATTCGCGCGAGCATCGCCGCGCCGACGCCGATGCCGCTCGCTGCCAGGCGATTCTCGAATTATTCTTAACGGTTTTGTTCTCACACCCACCTGGCCGGCGGCCGGGAATCCACATTCGAAGCGGAGGAACGCCGCGCCGCGCCGACCGTGCCGCGATTAGAGACCGCGTCGACGGAATTTCCTTATTTTCCCCGCTTTTGCGCAGAGCGCAGAGCGCGCCCGGCTACGGTAAAGCTCTCGGGTGAAGATCCGCCGATACACTCCTTATCGTGCGATTCGCTTCAGGAATCGCGCCGTTCGCGCTGCAGAAGAGGAAAAAAAAAGAATGAAAAAGGAAATAGACGCGGCAAAGACGCGCGCGATGTCGAAATCGCGCGGGAAGCAAAAGGACTTCGGTCATTAGAAAATTACACGTCGCTTCTAACATTATACAGCGTCTAGCGTGATCGGTGCATTTCTGAAAAAAAGTACTGTGCAAATTAATTATTGTACGAACGCTTATTATTTTCTTATATTGTCCAACCTTGTAATCCCTTCTATTATATGAATTATCTTTTTCCTTCGGACTTTTTCCGATAGCTGTGCTCATTAAATTGAAAAAAGGACACGTGAAGTGTGCTAGAAATACTATATCACGAATGCTGAATTGTTTTCGATAATATACCTCATCGAGTGTATCATTCGCGAATTATTATCATCACTCGATTCCGGTATTTCTATGGCGAGATTACTGTTTTCTCGGCCGCGGCCAGAGAAGACGAGCATGTGATAACGTACGTATCTTTCTTTAAATAGTTTTCTGGAAGAGTATGTATTACGCAAATAGGTATCTCATTGAAGACAAGTGCTTTCGTGTTTACAGAAAATGGTAGAGAGCTTTCCTGACGTGGTGTTTGCGTAGAAATAAATTATAAGGGACATGAACCTCCATAGGCAGAGAGAGAGAGAGAAAGAGAGAGAGAGCGCACAGGTATCAAAAAGGCTCCGATTAAGATCTCGCGCATAATAACGCGGTTGCGAAGAGGAAACGCAAACATCTAGTCATCCGCGCGAAAATACCACAGAATGCACGTCGGTGAATAAGAATTTCTCCCGGCGCGAAGAAGGCGCGCCGCGCCGCGCAACACGCCTTTGTCTCGATTCGCGACCTGCCTCCGTTTTGAATGCATTCGCGCCCGCGCGCGAAACCGGAGAGCTGCATGGGCGCGTAACGCAAGGTGATTAATGCGTAACCTTTATAAAACTCGACGCGGTGTGACGTGCCACCGGTAGCGTGGGCGTGTGCACCGGGTGTCCTCTGGCGTTGCGCACTCGCAGCATTTTTCGGAGTTTTTTTTTCTTCTTTTTTCCACGATAGTTCCCGCATATTTGGCGAGTCGAGCGATCGTGGACATTTCTCGCCGACCGACGCGACGCGACGGATCGGTCGCGGAAAAGCGGAGACATTGATGACGCTATCGAAAGCAAAGTCAATTAATTAATTAGCGACTCAAGGTTGCTCCGGTTGGCGACGATGCAAATTTTTTTCACGCAGTTAGCCTTAATGGCGCAAATGCCTGATTTGTTAGCTTTTGCTATTAGCGAACGGATCTCTAATCGTTCTGTGCCGGCCTCGCATTCTTCCGTTAATTGGATAAATTGCGGCTTTATTGATTCAAATCGTATTTTGAGGTTTAATTAAAGTTTAATTAGCGTATTAAGCGGACTTACCGTTTTTAACGAACGCATCTTTCTTGATCGCAGGAGGTGATGGCGATTCTTCCGGCTCCACCGTCAGCTCGCTGGAATTATTCATATCCGCGTTGCTGTAACAGGTCAGAGAAGATATTTTTTCCTGGTTGCTTGAAAGAGAAATAGCTGCGTCTTTTTGTCTTATCGCTGATTGCGATGTAAGAAAAATGTAAAAATAAATTTTAGATACTTAAATAATTAAGTAATTATATAACTTGTTACACGCGTCCGACGCGTTTCAACGAAAACCTATTAAAAGATTTAATAAACGGCAATCGCTGTTCGAATGGTTTGAGAGGCGATTGCAGCGTCATGCAAAGAAGGAGAGATCGCTTTTCAAAGCAATAAGCAAATGTCGAGCATTTGCATGGAGGCGTTCACCTCGTGGGACGGCCGAGTCGAACGACTGTTCGATTCTCAGTAAATCGACAACCCTCTTTTCTATTCTTAGAACGGTCAATTAACCTTTTCTCCGTGTGCCGCGCGCACGGCAGGTAACCCATATCCATAAAGAAAGTGAATTAATTTCTTTTTAAAAGTTCATTCGTTGCGTGGCGCGCACTGCATCAACGAGTTCTATAGTAATCTGTTCCTCGACACAATTCCCAAGCGGTTTTATCTCGCAGCTAATTGCATACCTTATTCGGAATAAGCAGAGTCATTATAATTAATTTTACACAATATATTACGTAATTGCTGTTTAATTGCGTAATAAATTAGCGATACGCAATAAATTGCATTTCGACGTAAGAATTGAAATGCGAAGTAGTGAAAGTGGGCGTAAATCACTAAATTCCTCCGTTATCAGAATCTCTTTTAATATGACTGCAGCCTCTGTTGAATAATATTATCCTTGTTAATGTTGAAATGTACAATTGTAAACTTACGCATTTACGTATTCCAAGGAAGTTTCCTCCTCCTCGCCGATGGTAGCGAGATTACTTTGCCAGTAATAGTCGCTGTCGTCGCTTTCGTCGGTGGTGTCCTCTTCCTCCATAATTTCCTCATTCTCTATCATTTGATTCATTTCCGGATTCTTTATGTCGTCGTTTATCACGTCGAGCGATTGATAAGTCTCGTCGTCCTCGCTTTCTTGCGTCGTAGTGTTATTAATCGGTGAGGGACTTTCCTCGTTTGATGGAAACACTTCCTCAACAGTATCCTGATCGTTTGTCCTAGTTACTTCTTGATAACAACCTTCCGAGTTTTTCTGTCTTTCCTTTTCATTGTTTGATTCGTCAATTTGTTTATCTAGGTTCGAGGTTGATTCTAAGTTCGAGTTTTGATGCTCCGGTGGAACTTTGCTCGAATTATTCGCAGGTTGATCTTGTTCGTTTCTATCAGTCCCTTCATCTTTAACTTTAATTTGTTTGCTATTTATAGTTTCTGTTGCATTATTCGATTTATTTTTTTCAACTTCCTCATTTTGATCAGCCTGCAAACCTTTGGCCACTCTGATTTCGATAATCTCAAAGACTTTGTTCGTTTGCGCGTTTTCTCCCGAACTTGCAACTTTGTCCTTCTCGTTATCGAAAGAAACGTTCTTCGTGTCAGATTCCTTATCGAGACTTCCATCTGTACTTTCAATTCTTCGACTCTTTTCGTCAAGTATGTTATTTTTATTCGGTGACAAATCGCACACTCCTGATCGAACGCATTCGGTGCTTTTAACTTGCGAAAGATTCTCGTTTTCTCTTTCCGTCACGTGATTAGAGTCGATCGGCGTCGAAGGCTTAATTTCTCTTCGCGGCGTTATAACCGGCGGCGGAGGTGGCGGAGGTGGCGGAGGCGGTCTCTTCCGTCTGGCCTTAACGTCTTTTCGCGGCAACGGTTTTGGCGGTAACAGAGGAGCCTCCGAAAGTTCCCTTTCGACGGAGACAGGTACCGTTGCGGGGATTCGCGGAGGACGCGCCTCGTTTCCAGATTCGCTCGTCTGCGTCTGGTTCACGCAGATCCTGTTAACGTGATTTCTAGCCGGCAACGGCGGCGGGGACGACCTGTCGCCGCTGTTTCTCCCGGTGCCGGAAACGCACCGGGTCGCGTCGCGGAATTCCTCGTGGTTGCCGTTGACGCGCTCCACGAGCTCCACGTCGTCCTTAATTGGCCTGAAATGCGTCGTCGAGTCGGCGGCCAGGTCGGCGGTGTAGAAGAGATCCGGCCTGGCCTCGTGTCCGTAACTCAGCGGGGCGTCCTGAAAGCTGAGCGGCGGCTGTAGAGTGATCGTTTCCTCGATCAGCACCGTGTTCGGTGCAACGACCGCCGTAATCCGCTCGACTTCGCCCCGCGACTCCACGTGCGTCACCGCCTCGGAACTGGCGAGACGGCGGAGCAGGTAATCGGGCGGATTCGTGAAGTCCCGCTCGAGATGCTCGAGCGGGCAGATCGCCCGAGACAGCAGCACGTCACGATCGGACGATCGGTCCGGGTCCCGCTCGACGCCCGGGGCGTCGCTCGGCTGCTCGGACCCGGCGGTCGACGCCGTCGACGCCGTCGAGATGGTTGACACGCGATCGGACGTCGAGAATCTGTCCACCACGGTGGACATGGAGCTACCGGTATCGTCGGACGTGCTGCCATGCGTAGAGCCGCATTGTGATCGCGCATCCAGATAAACCATCGCTTCCGGCGGTTCCTACAAACATAAAGAGGTCTCGTTTCAGTCAGAGCTTTTAATTCGGAATGGAATTTTTAAATATTTTCAATCTACTTTTTTTCCCCTTATCACGATTACAACCTGCTTGGACTTGGCGAACTCCGGCGAGCGGTCCTTCGGCGATTCCTTCGGGCTTTCCTGACTCGATCCGTTGACGCTTCTCGGCGAGGACTCGCAATTCTCGTACGAGCTTATCTTGGTCACGCACTGTAATCCGACTTGGGAAATCGAGCCGTTTTGTGCGCCATTTTGCGATCCATTCTGCAATCCGTTCTGCAATTTCGAATTGTCCCATAATTTTTTGATAGGACTGGGATTCGCCTCGCCGTCCGCGGGTCCTCGGGGCTGTCTCAGCTTCCTCGGCGGTACAGGCGGCGGTGCCGCTGGCAATTCCGGAGGCACTTTGCTCCTCTCGATCTTTCTCTCGGCGCTCACCACTTCCGGTCTCAGAGCGCCGCGACACCTGACCATCAGCCTGATGACCAATTGCGACTCCTTCAATCTTCTCACGCAATCCAATCGGGTCATGTGCGTTACTGGTATACCGTCGATCGAAAGTACCTGCAAGAGATGTAACGTGAATTGTCGAGTATGAGGAAGCGGCCGCGGCGCGGGGTAGAGCTCGCCCGATAATTTGCAATGTAAACAAGCAACGCGGAGGTGAGAGGAAACCTCTCTTGAGGGATCATTAGGGAGGAAGTAGGTCTTGAAAATCACAGACGGCGAAGTGCACCGTGGGAGCCAAAGAGAGTGCGTCTGCGCCGTCTTATTTTGCAGCTGTTCCGCGAAATAAAAATTACGCTGTACACATCAACATCGCTGTCTCGCAACTCGCGATTTTCATTTTATTGGCAAACACTCTGATAAAT
Organism: Temnothorax rugatulus; assembly: GCA_035220575.1. Classification (NCBI taxonomy): domain Eukaryota; kingdom Metazoa; phylum Arthropoda; class Insecta; order Hymenoptera; family Formicidae; genus Temnothorax; species Temnothorax rugatulus. Next base: position 773,400 of record JASTWL010000019.1, on the reverse strand, counting down.
TTGAAGTTGACTTTTCTTCAGCGGTGATGTTGAATACATACGTCGTCGTATTGAATTCAAATATGCGAGAGAGATCTCTGCTGCTTCTTTCTCCCCCCCCCCCCCCCCCCTCGTTCATTCAACTGCCGACATTACGCCGACATTACAGATGCAAACGTCGCGGTTCGATGCGTGCAAATAATTATATGTCAGTCATTACACCGACATTGAATATCAATATAGGAATCTACCGTTCGACCATTGTAATCTTTATCCATTACAGAAGAAACCTGTTCGGTTCCGTAATTGAAAGCGACCCGTAACGATGCGCGAAAGATTTCACGTGCCGTTAAGACTGAATGAAATCATACATGTTCATGAATGTTACTTTCTTGAAACTATCGTGCGCATTACAGCACAAAATATCATGTCAGCGAAAGCAGAATGGTTATTAAACTCGTGTTAACGCACGGGGAACAAAATCAAGAAAGCAATATCACTCGCGTGCATCTTTTTTTCTCGAGAAAATCTAAAGTCTAAAGAAAATCTTAACCCTAGCTCGCCACATTCCGGTCCAGTGGACCGCTGAACGTTTATCGGTTTTCTAGTTTTCGCATAACAACGTAATTTTCTCGTTTGCTCATAATAAGTTCAGTTTAAACTAAAATCACTTTCTTCACTTGATATTATCGCAAACATCTCATTCAGACTCTGTATTTCCAATTCCTACATTACAAGCTTAAAATATTAATTAGAATGAAAATGATATTATCACAAACATCTTATTCAGACTCTATATTTCCAATTCCTACATTACAAGCTTAAAATATTAATTAGAATAAAAATGATATTATCACAAACATCTTATTCAGACTCTATATTTCCAATTCCTACATTACAAGCTTAAAATATTAATTAGAATGAAAATGACAATGCGACAAAATCGAGCGGTCTCACGGACCGGAGTGTGGCGAATTAAGGATTCGAAAATAAGTGTGGCTAGCCAAGGGGTACGCAGAATACTTAGCATTTCGGAGTATCGTCATTACCTCGTCTCCCTCGCCTAAGGTGCCCCACGAACATTTCGCTCTGCTGGCTGGACTCTGCTCCGCGCAGCTCTGCACGAACAGTCTTCTGACCCTCTCGGCGGTCTTGTTACCGCCTTCGAATTTGAGTCCGAAGCCCAAACGTTCCCCGGGCAATCTGAAAACCTCGACTTCTTCCTCGAGATGCCCCTCCATACCGTTCGACACGCTCTTGCTCGCCGCCGTAGACGATTGTTCATCGTCTTTCTTCCGATTGCCGATCGACAGGACGGTGACGAAATTTTCCGACGTCGGCTGACTGCCGACGCTGACCACCGTCACGAAGTCCTCCGTTGTGCCCTTGGCGACATCCATTTTTCGGATTGATCTTAATTCATGGCAAGTTCGCTGATCTTTACGCTCCACTGGAATACTGGCCACTCCCTGAAAATAAATCAAATCATTGTTGGACAATTCTGTGATACTCTGTGGCGTAATCGGGAGACAGGTTCTTATCGGGACGTAAACCTGTTTAGAATCGTAAAGAATTATTTGTAATATGTCTCGGAGCAGAAATCAACAAAATGCTCTGCACACCAATCGACCATCATTCGCAGATTGCGACAAAGCCGGAAATTTGAGCACTTGCCTGCGAAAATTTGTAATGTTTCTCGTCGCTGCCAGAGATGGTTATTTTCTAATCCCGTCCATTTACTCGTAATGCGGAATCAGTGAACAGATGCCGCACCGCCGCCGGTAGACGAACCGTGTCACATAGTGCCACGAGGATCGCGGACGATCATTAAGCGACTGCATACCGGTGTAGTCGCGTGACCAACTTAATATGGAACTTTCATGTTCTCATCGTACCTGCTCGTTTTACCGATTACGCTATTACACATAGATAGCGGCGGGACGAATTATAAACAAACAAAGCACGTGTCGATATAAATTACATTCCGACGCGAGACATTTGTCTACTCGGTGAAGCGCTAACTGTAACTCGTATTCTGTTATATACTTGAGATTTGTTTCGTCACGATTGACCTCCGCTCGAGTGGAATTTTATTCCACCGTTTTTCGACGGCGAGTGCTCCGAAAATTACATCTGCATCTACGTTAATGCGATTAGTGATGGCCATTCGAGTGTCTCTCTTTCTCTCCTTCTTACAGGTTTTCGTCGCAATTCAATCACCGTAAAGTTTTATATTACTTTGAATATTTAAAGACAGGAATTCTTGGAAATCTCGAATGGCTTTCGATCGAATACGGTTTTTTTTATCGCTTACTTTCATCGCACTGTTAGATACCTCAAGCGTCGGCAAATTACAAAGATAAGTTTCCCATGTCGCGAACTTTTCGCGACGCGGCTCCCCGGTTGTCATAAACATTCCTCCGAGCCGTGGAGACTCTCCAAGGGATTCCGACTAATAAATCTTCCTTCTTATTTTTCCCTCGCGGGCAGGTGAACAACGCGCACCGCCTCCATCCGTTTTCACCCATCAGCATCTCGATAATTTAGCGATATGTATACCGTCCGTCGCCGTGAAAGTATGTCCGCTTCCACTCGAAGGCATCGTGCACGGCCCCCTTCGCCCCCCCCCCCCCCCCGTCGCCAGTATCACCTCTGATCTCGGCAGAATGTGAGAAGTAGAAAGTAGATTGACCCCCGGGGTCACTGTCGAGCAGTCAGCTGATCGCGAAGGTTCCGACGATCGCCAAATGTATTCTAGATTCGATTCTCTTTTTTTGTTTGCATATTAAGGTAAATGTACCAATGCCTGGACACGTACCTATGTCTGGACATTTTTATCATTTTAGTCCTTAAATGAGTTGTAACGCGAATTAAAGTCAAAGAATCAAAGATAAAAATATTTTTCTTGTATTATAGTTTTATATCTTTGTTTTTAATTCGCGTTATACTTATTTATAAACTAAGATGATAAAGGTCCAGACATGAGTCTTAACTCTGGGAAAAATTTTGACCGGTTTTCCCGCAGCAACTTAACATTTTGGTTAGTGCCCCTTAAGTGAAAATTATCTTTGCGTAATTGAATATCGACAGAACTAATTGAGAGAATTGACTAGCATAAGGGGCTGCGCACAATGAAAGGAATAGGGAACAGGGAACAGAGAATAGGGAACAGTTTAATATTAACATACCTATTTATTGTACATATGGCATACAGAAATAGAATAAAATTTCATCACTGTTCCTTAGCGCTATCCCTCTGTTCATCTATTCTGTGTTAATAAATTACATATGTTAATGAATTTCATATATTAATGTTGAACTGTTCCCTATTCCCTGTTCCCTTAACTTAAAAATATAGAGGAAAGTACCCGATTATGAGATACCATATCTATTTTGTGTGATTGCCGGAAGTCTATGGGCAGAATTGAAAAATATAGTAGGTCATTTTGAAGGGAATTTAATAAGCTTTAAGATGCTGAAATGTAAAATTTAATTTAAATATTGATTTTTCTGAAAATTAGAAAAATGTAAAAAATGAGCTTTCAAAAAAATCGAAAAAGTGTGCTCCTAATATGAGAGACCCCGGGAAATCGCTAATAAAGTGCAAAATACATCATATTGCAATTACAAAACTTTATTTAAAGTTTTTAAAGACAAATGTAATGGAGAAGCATATTTGCAACAATCGTAAACCCACTTATACTCAATATTGTACCTAATCTTCCCCCTCCACCCTTCCCCCTTAAATCAAGGTCAGCACAGTCTTATAAATTCGTATAAACCTTCCCTTAAAGTTAATATAGTATTTTCTCTTCTTTTATTACTATACAATAACTTTCATACTCCAGCAACCCAGGAGTACCCTGAGTATCTCATGTTACGAGCACCACGCCTTGCGGTTTCGCGATCACCAAATCTAATCTCTACAATTGAGCAACTCAACATATCCCGTATTTTCCCATTAATACGACCTTACTCTATCGCTGCATGCAGAACTTATTGCCAAATATTTATTAATAAACAAGGTTTAAACGTTTAAAGACTCATATTCATGACACTTGACAACATCCAATTTCACAATTTCTTTCTCTGCAACGACTACACGCACGATCAAACAATGAATTTTCCACTAAATAGGTTTTACTCCAAGGGCAATAAGTTCATGGTGGAACCAACAGATAGGGCCTATTAGTTTAGCAGAAACCTCGCTGTCGCATATTAGGAGCCTATCTCATATATAATAGGGGACTTTCCTCTACTAATATAACTTAAAAATCTTTGAAACAGCTAGCATAGCTAATTACGATTTTTAGTTACATAGGGTTCGTTAGGGTTACAAATCCAAATAATTTGATTAATAATCGTGGGCCCCAAAGTGGGTTGCTTAACCGTCTTTTTTTCCCAGTGAAATGTCCGGGCATTGGTACATTTACCTTATGTCTCTCATTATTTTTTTCAAACAATAGAATCCATGTCCTGATATAATCGCATGATGTATGACATTTAACAGCGCGGATGTCGAACATATAATTATCCATTATTGATAAAACGTTACTGCATATGCATTCAAAGAATTCAAGATCCTCATTAATTGATTATATACGAGATCTGCAAAGGAATTTTCTACGCCAGTGATTCAAACTAATCGAGTGCATCGGCAATATGATTCTCCGTGTCGCGTGCAACTCCAGAATTAATTTTCTTGTCGGAAGCGCGAACGTGATTTGCTTTTATGAAATATTTGTTCATTGATCTTGCACCTGCAATGCGCGCAGCGACCATGGGAGAACCACTGCGGGCGTCGACATACATACGCTTCACATCTTTCATCGATTATTATACAGTAATCTACGGTAAATTTTTCGCTACATTACATGCACGCCAAATAAGATGCGTATTTGATCATTTGAACATTTTCACTTGACGCCAATGGAATTGACGGCGATCGTTAAATCGGTGTCGAAAATCGCAAGACAGATGGAGCATAAAAATCTCGTCGTGAGCAGAGTCCAGGGAGATCCAGGGAGCCCGTACAAGTGCGTGTAACGGAATTCGTAGCCGCAGGCCGATCACCACATTCTCGATATGCCGTGTTGGTTCTCGAACGAGCGTGGGCACACCGAAACCTCGTAAAAATATACGCGAAGCTGAACCAACCGCGATTCCCGAACACGTATATTCGAGGACGAATCAGGCTTCGCAGTTACGTCGATTTAATCCTTCGCTCTATACTTGGAATACTTGAACGTATTCCATGAGATGATAGCTCCTCCCTCGATATTCGGATAATTTCGGAGAATTTTACGAGGGACGGGCGGAATGAATCGCGCTTTCTTCATTTAATTAATACATTGCGTTCGCTCGCGTGGGAAAGGGTTTTTGCATATAACTGTAACCGTTACGGCCGCCCGGCAGGCAGGTCTCGTATGATGGATCGGATGCAAACGTAAAACCAACTGTGATAGACGAGATTAATGTCGTACAAATTCGAACCGCGCTCGCGTGCAACGTCGGCCGCATCGTGCTAATACCCGAATGGAAATAGTTGAGGTAATTAGGCGCGAGGAGAAGGCACGAAGCCGAATATTCTAATGAATACAAATTGGTACGTTTATGAAGCCACTGAAATCCATCGGATGGCCATTAATGTTATTCCACAACTGCTATATACCTATACGCGCGGAAATGCCTGCGCGCGCTCGGGCTAAATGGGATTGTACGAGCCTTCGGAATTCCGCGTTTTCTCAGCCATAAATGCCGTAATGCGCCGCGTTATGCAACAACTGTGGCGCTCGCCGACACGCTTCGTGGATTTTGACAACGTGTTCCATTCATTATTTAAACCTCGTCGACAATTCCAGCTGTTCGGGAAAAACGGTATTTCGATCTCGAGACGACGCGACAACTCAGGCCAGCCACCGCACGAAGGAAAATACAATATATACTGTCGATTTGTGTGTTACTGTAGGTTTGTTCGCGTTGCTTGAAATCCTCAAACATTTTGCACTTGAAATGAGATAAATATATATTCGGCCGTTGGAGAGAGAGAAAGCGAAGATGCTGAGTGCAAAAAGTGCAAGCAACGCGAATAGAGTGTATATCACGCGTGTGGGAAGACATGTGTTTACGAGCCGACGGTTTAATTGTGAGAAAAAAATGCGCGATCGCTGGATAATCAAGCGATCTCTTGTATACGGGAACGTTTTGCACTGATTTTCGATGTGCTCGATAAATATTTTAACGACGTCGTCGACACTATCTCGTGAAAATATCTTTGGCGCGAGAAAATTAATAATTTGGCACGAAATTGTATTATTTTTAATATTTTCTTTCGTGTTCATTATCCGTAAGAAATGGTAATTGCCTCTTGCCTTGGTGTTGAAACACTAACTTCCCTTCCCGTACTTCGATCGGTAGATAATCACGTTCAGCGCATGCATAACAATTTCTTTTTTTTTTGCAACGAACGCTTCCTACCTGAAGCGTAGCATATGCACGTGCTAAAACTTTCACGGGATTGGGAATAATTATTTATGAATAAGGGAATACTTCGCCGGTAGAAAATCACGAGAGTGTCATTGTATTTAACTTTATATCATATTTATACACTAAAGAAAAAAATATTTAGATCGAAAAAATATTTATTAGGCTTTTAATAGCTTATTTGTTTAATATAACACACATATTTATTTAAATTAAGTAAAAATATCTAATTCTAAATAAATATGTGTATTATATTAAGTAAATAAGCTGTTAGGAGTCACCTAACGAATATTTTTTTGAATCTAAATATTTTTTTCTCAGTGTAGTAAACTTATATTTGAAATTGGTTTCACGAGAGATAGCTTCTTAATTAATCAAAAATTGGAATTGATCTTTTGTTTATCAGTTTGGCAAAAAAGTAGTAAAATAGTTAGCGCTTTTTTTAATCTAAATATTCTTTAACTAATTTAAAATTTTGTATTCTTGAAGGAAGGTTTACAGCTAAAATTGTTGAAGATGTTTGTGTAATATCTCCTATGACGCGTACGGAAGCCATACAATATATGCATATAAGAATATTACTAAACGGATTAAACGAACATTCCTTTGATACCGAATAGCATGCGCTATATATATAAAAATTTTGCACGGTATTTAATAGAATATAAGTTTTCAAAATCTGTCAAAACTGATAAATGTCAAAACGTAATCATGAACGTAAATTATTACGAACGTGACAGAACGTTTGATGTTTAAATAACTGTACCGTTCCGAGTGTCCCTCTGGATTTTGCCTGGCTATCGTTTTATATTTCACTCGTGCCTGTTTTCGCAACGCTTCGCATTTTCTTCAAAGTGCAGTTAGCACCGCTAACAAGCCGAACATGAGAATGAACAGAAAGCAATATCCTTGAGATCACGACGATCTCTTCTCCCATTTCTTCGCAATTTTTCAGATGAGTATCAACGCGGATACGTACCATTCATGAGCATTGCTAAATCCCTCCGATCGTTGGCCACGGTCCGTGTAACACTCCGTGCAGATCGATCTCGAATCCACTTGATTTTTTTTTTAATCCCTCCGCTCACAGTTGATACGTGCGTCTCTTTTTTTTCCAGTAAAATTCTCTCGAATATTTGTACTGTGTACAGACTATAGATTCTATCGGAAATGCGGATGTCCAATGGACGCGACAGACACCGCTATCTCGCCGCGTCGCACACGTCGCCGCGCTGCACCGATCCGATCGAGCGATGCGCCGAAGTTAATCGGAGTCGGCCGGTGGGTTCCGCTCGGTACCCGGTGAACAAACGTGTCCGTGCGACGCTGCGCGATGCTCGTGAGCGGAATCACGTGACGGGAACACGAAAAATCGATGGTTCGACGTGCATTCGGGACACCGCACCGTGCCGGACTGATGAGCCGCTCGGTAGGCTGACTTTCTTCCACGCCGCAGCCGCGCCGCGGGTTGCCCCTTTGATTACGAACACCATTTCCCTCTTCTTCTCTCGTTCGCTCCGTGCACCACGCTTCTCGTCGTTCTCCGTCTCACCCACCGGACTCCGGTCCGTCCCGCTCGCTCTCGCACATTCCCTTCTCTCGCTCTCGTTTCCTCCTGCACCCGGCTCTTTCTCCCCGTTAGGTCGCCAATCTCCTTTACACTGGCAGCAGCGACCGTTCTTCCATCCTCTCGCTCCGGGTGTACCACTCCTTTCCTTCAGCAATGTTGTCGAAGCAATCCTACGAGATTCTCTACCGGCGTCCTATATTATCCGCGAGAGAAGATTAAGCTAAAAGGAATCGTTAGTGGTCGGGAAAATTCTCTACGGACTCAGAGACTGTTCCAACTGCGATATCCTCGTGCCCGCGTCAAACGTCGCGCGAACCACGCGACAATATCTTTGACTCGATATCTTTCATCTTTGCTCATCTCATTTGTCTGTTATATGCGAATTTTAACGTAGAAACGACATTTCGAGGACGTGTTTTTATTCGGCTGATAAGCTCTCTCGTGCCTCATCCCGGCTTGCACGTGTAATTTACCTCGCTTCAGCAACATCGACGTCGGGCGGCTTCGATTCCACACGAGATTCCGCGCGGTGCACAACGTCCCATATTATCCGCAGACTTTCCATAACGATTAGCCCAGGAGAAAAGTGCCGGCGGCAGCGAGCTCCTCTCTCGGTACGCCTTCTCCCCGTATCGCATATATTATACTTTCCTACTTCGTCATGAAATCGTCTTTCTTCAGCCTGGACACGTTAGCAGACGCGCTGACGGCTTCCCTCGAGACGCGACTAATAAATCTCGTCTCCCGCGTGCATTTCGGCCGTATATGAGAACGTATGTAAATCTACTCTTCTCCAGTTTAATACGAGTTCTTATGTCCTCATTTGTATTCCGTTAAAGATTTCCATGAACTCTCAGTAAATGTCAGGAGTTGCCGACTCCTTCCGGAAAATTACAAGCCTCGTGATATTAGATCGTAACTTCGTAACTGGAAAATATTTCACCGATGCTTTAGGAAACCTGTTTCCGAGTTACTAACGCCGTTTATAACTCTATTAGTAACAAATTATTAAAATTTAAAAAGTGAATACGGTTTTTTTTTAACAATCTGTGCCCGTATTCCACTTTGCACTTGAATTTTGACTCACATCGGTTTTTGGGACAACCGGTTATAAGATGTAGAGATGCGGACAGCCGCTTCCGCGGTCGTTCGATCGCGAAGAGAGAGCTAACAGGAAAGGAAAGAAGGCTACTCCAGTTACGTCAGTACGTATTTGAGCGCGATATATCGTGCAAGCGGTAATCGCGCCCATAAACGCCTCCAACATACCGCACGGACCATCGCTCCGCGGGAAACGATAACGACCGGCTTTGATTCCCATATACTTTTGCTGTAAATATAACGTAGCGGGCTCTCTCGCAGCAACGAGACGTTACGATAGATAGTCTCGAGCGAGGTGCACCTTGCAAAAATACCGGCACGCACCTTATATACGTGCCTCGTTGCTGATTTCGCGCGGTCGAGCGTTTGAGCGAAAGTTGCATTTGTACAACTCTAAAATGAAATTGACGATATATCGTATTGCCTGATGCGATGCATATACGATGACGCGACACCGAAGTCACGTGAGAATTTAACGCTAGGAAAACAAAATTTATTCCGGTTACGTCAAAATGACGCGTTTCTCACCGATACTGCACCTCCGTGGGTATAATCTCGTCAAATGCGTCGGACATGCGGTAATGTCTTGCCTCGCGAAACCGCAGAACTCGGGTAACAGAGAAGTAGAACGAGTGAATCTGTCAGAGAGACGCGGCGGGAGTCATTGAATGCCATCCTCTTTCCCACCGTCAGCGTATCCCGCGCCGATAATTCGCCGTGCTAAAAGTACTTTCGCTCGTAGGATCGTGCAAGCGCCACAAATATGCGGGCGTGAAGGCAGTAAGTATGCCGCCAATTTGCTAGTGTAGCACACGATGCACGTACGCTATATATGGATAGAACCAGATCTGAGAGGAGGAAGGAAACGCTGGCCACAGTTGACGTGAAACATGCAACATCCCTTACTTAGGGCCGGTTGTTCCAACCTGTTTGTAAACTAACTAATAGTTAAATCATATATGTGTCTTTGTTTTTCCGTCAAATTAGACGAAGATAGACATATGAGCTAACTATTAGTTAGCTTACCAACAGGTTGGAACAACTGGCCCTTTTATTTTAACATGAAAAAATTGCTGTTAACAAAATACGCCTTCTTAATGTTATATCTTACTATTTGGCGCACGCTAATCACATTTTCAATGATGTCGTCCCTAAAGTCGTCAAGATCTTGATAGGATCTATCTCGATAGATCGTATCGGTCACGCATATAGAAATTCCGGATATGCTTCCTCACGAAATTGTGCGGCGAAACGATCTGTGGGCGGACCGCGATCGCGGAATGAGAGGAACCAAGTAAAGGAGATTCCTGCCAGTCAACGATTCGTCGAACGTGGAGTAACGGCTGCAAGCCTGTGGCACGTTTTAACGGTATATTTCCATCGCGCGGAGATCTGGGTTGCTGGAACGAGCGCCGCCGTTGCAAACACGTACGTTTTGGTTTCTCGCGCCGACAATAAAATTACAGCCTAGGACGGCGTTTTTCCTTAGTTTCTATGCACCGAGCGTGAACATCTGAACATCGCACCGGCTAGAAAATCCTTTACGCCACTTTCTGTTTAGCTTAACAGAAATAAGCTCCATATCATTCACAGGTGAGAGGTCTCTAACGTTAGGAACATCTTAAATGTTTTTGTTTACAATAATAAGTTATTTTAAGAAATTTATTTATTATTTTTTAAAAGGCTGTTTCAGCAAAAGGAGCATCTGTCCGGAATTCCTGGGGCTTTATTGACGGAACAGCACGAGCAATATGTAGACCATCTGTGAATCAACAAGAATATTATTCTATCAAGTATTAATCTGTACTATGTCCAGATGGTACAATAGTTAGTCTTCATGGACTATATTCTGATAGACAACATGATGCAGATATGTCTATAAATGTAGCTGATTTAACATAATGGCATATATGGTCAATAATATGTTAAATTTTCTTTGCAGGCATATTTAGAGACTCGCTTTTATATACTCAATTAGAAAGGTGTGCATCATATTCAGATACTAATTGTGTCTTGTATGGAGATTTCGCTTATCCTATCCTCGAACTATCGCTTAGACTATACACGAGTAGAGTATTGACTCCCGAACACTAGATCTTTGTCCTAAAAATGAGCTCTGCAAGGCAAGCGATCAAATAGGGTTTTAGTAAAATAATAATGCAATTTGCATTCCTTGATTTCAAGAAAAACCAGAAACTTTTGCTTCAAGATATAGTTTTAATGTATAAAACAGCAACAATTCTGGCAAATTGTCACACATACAGTAGCCCAACTGCTCTCAATATTTTAATATTGATCTACCTATACTAGAAGAATACTTTCTTTGATGTTTATTTATAAATGTGTATTATGTAATAAAAAATATATATTACAGAAATTATATTTATTGAATTATAATAATTTTATCTACGGCATAAATACTAAAAAGATATGAAACATTTATATATCTATTTTAATAAAATATATAAATATGTTTTTGGAACAAATAAAAAACTCAACTTAAAATGTTATAATTATATCTTTGAAATGTTCACATAACATGCAAAAAATGAAAGAACAAGGAAAATATAAAATGTCAAAATAATAATTAAAACTATGTCTGTGAATTGTTGGTAAGATGCAATAATTTTTCCAATAATTTTTAATTGTCCTTGCTATTATGCTACAGCAATGCTGTGTCTTCTTTCTTCTGCTTCTAATTCTAACTTGATTTCCCGCTCTTTCTTTTCTAATTTAATTTTTTTTTAATTTGCAATTTTTCTTGTTTTAGTTGCAATTTCTGTTTTTCAAGTTCTATTTCTTTGTTGTGTTTTTCTCCTAAAAATTGCAATGTTGAATTTTTAAGCCTATCACAAACTTTATTTCTTATAGGACTCACTTGTGAAGTTGATAATTGTATTGCGAAAGGTAATACTGATGATAATCCTGGAGATGGTACTGATCCTAGTAATGGAATAAAGTCTTGCTGTAATAATGTTGGACAACTTTGGAAGTGGTGAGAACATTGGATTTGATGGAGCATTGTTGCATATAAAAAGATAAGGAACATAAGTTTTTGGACTTCTAATTTTACTTGTTGTTTCTGATGCATAAACATTTTTCAGTGCTATATCTCTTGCTTGTATTCCCAGTTTTTGTAGATCAGAGTTGTTACTTTTTCTTGAAGATATAATATATTCTCGTTGCAAATCTTCTATTTCTTGAAGCAGCTGCTCTTTTTCCGTGTATTTTTCTTTTATCTCTGATCTACAAATCAATATATCTATATGTATAACACTTTTCAACAAAAAATTACTTTTTTCCGAGCACAAGAACGAGAATAACCATTTCTTATAGCTTTTTGGATGCTGAATACGACTGTTGGCCAATATTGCTTTATCACGTCATAATTTTGAAAAATTTGCAGTTAAAGTTGTAAAAAAGAGCTATTTTAGTGCATTTTGGTATATGTATTATATAAGTATTATATATATATATATATATATATATATATATATATGTGTGTGTGTGACGTGTTGGAGAAGTTTTATTGCTATCACAATTAATATGTTCTTAGGACTTTCTTAGGTCTTTAAAAGAAATTTATTGTATCAATTATGGTGAAAAGGATATTGATGATTAACATAGAGTCTAATTGCGTTAAAGTTGCGACTTACATGGATCTATGAAATATTTTTTAATTATGTGATTCAAATTTAAGGGTTTTTTTAGGTCGCTGAATATTAATCTGATGTCAAAGCTGATAAATTCAAAATGATGGAACCAATATGACGCATATCAAAATTAAAAATTCGATTATTTTGTTCATATGTATTATATTGACTCTGTCATTTTAAATTTATCAACTTCGACATCAGATTAATATTCAAGGATCTGCAAAACTTTTAAGGTTAATTAAAGAATATTTCATAAGTTTTTATTCCCATTCTTGTGCATTGCTTTTTTGCTGAATAGTGCAATTAGTCAGGAGAAGAATTTTGCATTTAAAATTATGTAAACCTAATCATAATAGTAAAGTTATGTGAAGGCATGTTAGCCTTACTGAATATCGCTGGATTTAACTATTTTAAATAATTACATAGATGTTAAAATTCTAATCGAACTCTTTATTGACTGCCAACTATAGATTACTGTGACAAACAGGTTTTTTTCTCTGAACAACAAAACACTGCTGTCATCGTCAACCAAACTTCCTGCTATCATGGCCAGGCTGCAGGCCATTCGTAATTTAACGAAAGATTTTAAATTTGAATTTGTAATCTACAAAGCAATACAAACAGTAAGATGGTAATTAACTTCTTTACAAGTTATATAGTGTTTTTAAGACTGTATCATTTTGAGTGTATTTTGTAGTTTACATAAAATAAACACTCTTTTTCAAATTCGCACGATTTGTTTTTATACAATTTCTTAAAAGGTGCTTAACATGATCTCGGACGGCATGCATCTAAATTCTTCTTGTGTTGCTACTTCTACACGCTCTGCAACTGTTTGCAATTTTTCCCTTTCTTCGTACGGATTTTAGAATATAACTTCTTTTAAGAATACGAGGTAATCCCCGTGAACCGCAGTCATTTAAATTTCGTTACGGTGTGCGGTGGTCATAACGTCGATGCTAATCGTGAACCTTACTTGCTTAGAAATGACGTCACACATTAATATTAACGCTAAACTAACAATATCCATATATCTTATCATTTAGAAAATATATAATTATGAATTTGTTTTCTCTTTCTTCATTATTTATTCGTTTCGTTACTGAAAAATCGGATGTATACATCCTTAAAACATTATTTTAAAGTTATTTTGAAATTATTTGGATATTATTTTGAGCTACTTTGAAATTTAACATATTGTTACGTTGTAATAGAAGAGAAACGCTGAAATTCATGATGCAACGAAAAAGACTGCCCGCTCCACAAATAAGGGACAAGCTAATGAGCAGTCTCGTGACCGCAAAATCGCAACGCACGGCAACATGCGTTCACGCACGAGCGCGTGAAATCGGCGTAATAGAAAATCGGCGGCTTTGATCGGGCGGTGGTCGCGAGCGTGTCAAATTCGGTCGTTTAACGGCCAACGACCATGATGATCGCGATTCTACCGGGAAAACTATTCGACGGAGCCGCAGATCGGCGACGTCGCGTCGTTCTCGTAACGAGGGACTCCGAGCCGTGCGGTATACACGAAGGCGGTAATCGGCGCGAACAACGGTGCAACGAGGTCGCGTGCCAAGAATTTCGTCCGATAACTTTTCGCCGACAGAAGTACCTGAGAAGGCGCATTATCGTCGTGCCGGCGAAACGAACGGCCGGCCGGCTAGAAAGAATTACAAGAGCGAAGTCCTAAGCGGAGACTGGTTCGTCTACTTTTTTTTCCCGCTACCCGTGTGATTCCAATCGGCAACGATACTATCCATTCCTCGAGAAATATCCTTCATCGATATCTATGAAAAGACGAATGTATGTCAAAAATTTCACAACGACGCGAGATCGAGAAGAGTATTTACATCTTAATGGAGAGATCGCAAATCCCGCGGTCTTAGAATTTTTTTTTCTTTTTTGCGCGCGTACCACAGGCTCGGAGCGAATGTCAGACTTTACTGTGCCCGTTCTGCAGCGCGTGTATGTTCCCTGCGGAAGAAACGCCGGCAGAAACCGCGGATTTCACCGCGGGTCCCTCGCGTGCGGTACATCTTTTCTCGTGCAGCACCTCGTGCATCGGGTAAACGAAGGAGAGGCTTACCGGAGACCTGGACTTTCGTGAAAGCGAATGTTTTTTTTCGCGATGGTGGCAACGGAAAGAAAGAAAGAGAGAGAGAGGGGTAAAAGGACCAGCGATCGCCTCCGGCCTGCCGCGGCGAGGCAGGTAGGCGATGCGGCAGGTGACTTTACGCTCGCCTGCAGGTAGTGAACGATTCGCGCGAAAGAGGACAACGCTCTCGGCGTGTCTGGCCATTCCGAATCGTACCACTTCGGCGGACCTAGACAACGTCGACATGCCGGTTAATAGGTCGCCGTACTTCTTTTGTACTTCTACCGTTTCGAGCCCGTATGTAACCGCGCGTTACATATTCGCGGAAGCGTATAGACGAGTTATCGCCCGACACTTGTCTCGACTTGTATATAACGTATATACATCCTTTGCACGCTTGGAGTAACTGTAATCGCGTGCGATAATATTATCCTTTCGATTTTGCAGACATTTTTCCCCGTTTGTTTTTGCTCGCGATATAGACCGAGCGAGGTCGCGAAAGGCCGGGAAAAGAGGGCAACGATCTCAAGAGCCGCTTCCTTAGAATCGTGCCACTTCGGACGCGCCGCGTAATTACGATCGACGTCGATTAGCGGTTAATAGGCCGGCATCTTAATCGTTCGACTCGCGTGTAACTAGACCGCCTGGTCTTAATTATTTATGTAACAGCAATGAAACGTAAAAGAAACGCCGGTAACGGTTCGATGCTGCATTAATTGCATGTATACGGTATGTAATTAGCGGTGGATAAAGCAAAAATTATTATTCAATAACGAGAAAAATATTTGTTTTGCTAGACCTCGTAACTAGAACTAGTAATATGAAACAAAGTATGAAGCAAAAGGAAATATCAATACCGTTGCACTTGGAATTCCTTGAAAGATGCGCATAATGCGCAAATTTTGTATTTTTTATCCATGAAAATGGTCGTTCGGAATATTACTTCTTACGATCCTTACGCACACACCGGCCCATTGGCAAAGAAAGTTTCTACGACGTTGATCGTCGGAATAAAACGCTCCATCCGATCGGTCGCGTCAAAAGTTCGCTGAACGAATTCGAGCGAGATCGAGTAATTAGAGAGGCAGCCTATAATTTTCGTGAGAGAGAAAGACATGAAAGTTGCCCGGAGTGAAATCTCCATCCCGCTGAATTTTCGACAACCTCGTTACCGAGGGTTAACAACCCTGAGATTTCACGAGGCGCCGAGGCGCGGTATAAAAATAAACGCGAGAGGGTGGGAAGGGGAAAAAGCGTGAGACGCTGAGTCGCCCACGGGCGCCGGACCATACTTGTTCCTCTCTCTTGAGTCGTCGCCGAGAGCGTGACGACGAAGCAGAAGGAGACGGAAAGAACGAGATGCTCCGAGGAACAGGTAGTAACGGTACCGCAGCTTCAAATCGTCTTGTTTTATCTCGCATACATATATACCCCGTTGAAATAAGTAATTAATATTTTGTCTCGTCGATATATGGGAAGTATTCGACGTCTATCTCGCGCTCTCCGCACAAGATATGTCCTGAAAGAATATATGATCACATTTATACACATATGTACACGGAAAAAATGATGTAGTATTAACAGCATTAACTAATGACAGTTTAATTGAAAATAATCTTGTTAATTGAATAAGAAGTATTACAATAGTATTAATATTAATACTGTTATTTAATTATAATAGCAATTAATATTAATACAACAAATAACATTTTATTAAAGCAAAAGCATGACGTATTTGTTCCATTAATATTGTGAATTAACAAGGTTTTTAATTAGATTGGTTAATGCTGTTAATAAATCTTTTTTCCGTGTATATATGTATGTATTAACAATTAATAATTGTATATATGCACTTAAGAGCGTTCCTGAAGTCCAGCAAGTGACATGAGATTTCTATTTGTTAGTCTAATTATCGTCTTTCTCTGTTGGTACAATACTTCTTGAGCTAGGAAAGCTAATATTAATAGTTTATTGATAAGAAACACATTGTTCTGCAATACATAGGAAATAATATATATCTATATATATTTCTTCATTCCTTAATTGTAATCCATTTTAATTGCTCGGCTTGTAAGAATGCCCATATAAATGAATTTCTATTTACGATCACGCGGAGAATACAATTTTAATAAAAATCTATTAGTATGCGAAATCTTCCAACGTCCAAAAATCCAAAAAATGTAAAATGTACTATTTTTTTATTGTGTTGTTTATCTAAATGTACAATCATATACATTTTTATACTATATTTTCCTACTTATCTATCTACATCGGCAACGACCGATACATGTAAAATATCAATCTCATTGCGCGAATTATAATAGATTTTATGTTATTAAATCCGTTCGATCAAAAGTTATTATTTTAAGCCAGATCCAAATCAAGCGAACGAATACAAACAAATGCGAATGAACAACTTGCTCCAGTGAATACGAACGGTGCAACAAGTTGTTCATTCTATTCGCATTCGTTTGCTTGATCTGGATTCGATTTGAAATACATATATATTTTAAAGAGAAACTGCCATATATATTATATATACTTTACAATCTAGTAAAAATACAGTAAAAAAATAACGTTTTTTTATATCTCTCGATATATTTTGTTTTACATACCTCTAAGGTGCGTAAAATCTAGTATACACACCAGAGCCATTATTGTCTATGCAGCCAAGTTTAAGAAAGAACTAGGAACATAAACGAGATCTTTTTTTCATATCAGCAATGGGGCCGATAAAGCTTGATTCATTCACATTATTTGCGAACAGCTTATGGCCATGCTAACGGTATTGATAAAAAGGATCTGATTGTCATCTCAAATCTCAATATACATATATACATTCCTATTGCGTTATTTTTTAATGGCAGATCCTTTGGCTTAATTTATTTAATATTGACACTAAAACTATATTTTAGATGAAAATCTTAAATCGTAATGTCTAATCGCTTTTAACTCGATTTATTTATAATCTTTTTATCAGTTAATAATTTTATCAATTAATTAATCTCTGTGACAGCTATACATCGAATGTACAGAAGCACATTGTATTGTACAAACAACAAATAACAGTACTGAGTATTTTTCTATCATGTGCGTTGTTTGATCGCGTGAATACATTAATAAAATAAATATAATGGTAACAAATAAAACTCATGCACAAATAATTACAAAATGGTTTTATTCAATTAAAATAAATGTTCGATATAAAGCAAATAAACCAACATCCAGGAGTTGAATTACCTATTTATAATGGGTAATAATCAACGAAAAAGAAAGAAAAAATTACATTTGATATTTTGCTGAAAGTATATTCCTAGAACATGATGCTAAATAAATGCGACAATAAAATAAGCTGAAAATTAAATAAAACATAAGCGAGAAACTCACTGCTATATAAAAACTTCGCATTATAGTTATAAAGTCAGCGAAATAGAATAACATAATAATGCGCCTACTATCCTAATTATCGGACGAAACTAATGTTTCATTAGGTCCGACCGTATCATGGATTTAAGCTCTAGTTATTGCTTTGTATACACGTGTTTTAAGAAGAAAGAAATACATAACGGGTGGCTACCTGCTCGTCGGCAGATAAAAGTTAGTGGCAATCGATACTTATATATCGACTATATAATTAATTATTTTCATTCACGACTGCATCCTAAAAAGAAACGGCGTATATTAAGTATATTTTAATAGTTTATATTTAATATTGCTAAACAAGAGACATTTATATCATGATAGATAAAATATCATCCGTAATTTAGAAACGATTATGATTATAGTATCCATAATCGTTTTTGCTCAAAATGATTTTTTATTGGATATAAAATATAAATTAACTTTTCAACAGCGCGAGATCATCACAGCATTATTGAGAAAATCCTTTTCTAATTGTTTAATCTTGGCAGAATTCGAGTATTTTGAAAAATAGAAATCACTATAAATGATACGTACGATTTTATACTTCTAATGATTATAATTCATAATGAATAGCAATAATAATTAATTAGGTATAATTAATTAGAAATATAATTAATTATTATCATAAACGATTGTAATCATATGATAATTAATTAATATTAATTATACGCATAATTAATCATTATTAATTGTTATATAAATATTTTTACTGAATGGTCGATAGATATATAACAGAAGATAACTTTCAGAGTATTATACGCGATAATAAATGTGCCGCGTACAGTTTTAATCATCTTCGTAGAGTGAAATTTTGATTTCAATGCTTCAAGCATCTATCATTCAGCATAATTGCTGAAGAAATTAGTAATAGTAAATAGTTATTTGTGCAACAAGTGCCGTAAGATGAAAATTCCCGGGTGCGGAGTTGACGCACGAGCCGAAGGCGAGTGCGGTCACCGCACCCGGGAATTTTCATCTTTACGCACGACTTGCACACCCTATTTTATGTCGCAAGTGCGTGGAAAGTGGTCTATCACGCACGCGTAGCGTGCGCAATGGGCCACTTTCCATGCACGTGTGACATAAACATTATATTTGACATGGCCAATTTAGTTGGACACAACGGGCATGTAAAACTTGTGCTTCTGCGTGTCCCTGGTGTGTTTGAAAGGCGCCTGTTTCGCTTCCAGAAGAGCAGCTGGACACGGTCCCCTATGCCTAGGAACGTATTCCCTTTTGTACATGCTAGAACTGACAGTACTACCGTCGCCCAAATTAATGTGGGACGCGTTCGCCTGCCTCTGGACCCTCTCCACTTTCTGAGTACTCTGCGAGAAATTGCCGTAGCTCTTCGCTTCGCTCTGCGAGTAGAACTTGCCGCCGACGGTCAGGTTGTCCTGCCGAACGATTCTCTGCGGGCGTTCGTAGCTGGAAGAGGCCCAGGGATTGACCTCTTTAGAGCTGCGATGCAGCGAGGTCAAGCTACGCCTGTCACTGCTCTGCGTCGAATTACTGATGTACTGCCCGCTCTCGGCCAGATTTGAGATGCTCTTGCGCTGGTCCGCCGCCGTCGACGAGATCGTGTGTAGCGCCTCGGTGGAGGAAGCGGCGCCGCGTCGATGGAGCACCGCGTTACTGACGTCAGCCGACGATGAGGATATTACGTTCTTGCGGTGGTGACCGTGCTTGGTGGCCGAGTCCACCTGCGATCGTTCCACGATCGTTTGCCCGTTGAGCGACTGCCGGAATTCCGGGCTACTCGAATTATATCGCGCCTGACTGGAGATTGTGTGCTGCTCGTGCTGCTTCGTCGCGGATCTCTGCCGACTTTCCACATGATGCGCGTTCACGTAATCGCGCTTGGTCATTTCCTGATGATGACGCTCGACGTGATGCTGCTGCTGCTGCTGCTTATGGAGCTCGCTGTGTGAGTCGATCGCGTAACGAGATGTATCTTCTCCTCGCACGATTTGTCCACGATGATTTAGCCCTTCCGTGATCGATTTATCATCGATTGTTCGACGACTCTGCATGTTCTGCGATCGGAAATGTTGTTCGTTCAATTGAGTTCTCTGATGCTGCTCGTGATGCTGATTGGACACTAATTGGGAGGCTGTCCTTCGCGAATCATCGATCGATTGAGTGGCACGACGGTCCGTGACATGTTGCGCCTGTTGGTGATGAGTGACAGTCTGGGCATTGGCGGCTCTCTGATCGGAAGTTGTTGTACGTTTCACGGTCGTAACGACAGTTCCATCACCCAAAGTTTGCGATTCCACGGTCTTTCTAGTGTCAGAGTCCACGTGGCTAATCTTGCCGGCGATATCTTTTCCAGTACGCTTCGTGTACGTATTGTAGTTACGTTGATTCGTCGTGGTCATCACGGTGATATCGTCACCGAGCGAGATGGACGATTCCATGTGCCTTCGACGATTTACCGGTTTGCCAGCGGGAGAAGGTTCATATTTGGAAGGTGTATAAGTATCTCTGCTGGTCGTCTTAGTTTCCATAGTGTCGGTGCTGATCTTCAAGTTATCTTCGTGCGACCTAACGTCCGCTCGCTCGCCACGAACCACCGTGTAGGTCGACTTGTGAGACGTAGTGCCTTCGAAATCGCCCGTCATCTTAAGATTGTCCTCTCTTTTCACGACTTCGGCTCTCTCCGCTCTCTTGGGAGTGAAGTCGTCGCGTGGGCGTCCGCCAAAGTCACCTTCCGGCTTCAAATTATCGGCGTGACGAATCGGTGACCGTCGCTCACCGGGACCGATCTTACCCGGAGTTCTACGCTCGAAAGCACCCTCCGGCTTCAGGTTGTCCGGGTGCTTGATCGGCGATCTTCTCTCCGCGGGGCCGATCACGGTCTTCTGAGGTCTGTCGAAATCTCCATCCGGACGCAGGTTATCCGGATGCTTTTTGATCGGTACACGTTCGCCAACCGTGTACACGTAATCATCCTTGCGACGCACGTCGATAAATTCGCCTTCCATTTTGAGATTATCCTCGTGTCTCTTGACATCCACTTTCTCCACTCTCGTGATTTTCTTATAGTCATCTCTCGAACGGTGAATGTCCATTTGTCCCTCCATGCGGAGGTGATCCTCGTGCCGACGTACTTCCACGCGTTCTCCATTTACATATTTATAATCGTCCTTCGGAGATACTTCCATTTCACCTTCGGGACGAAGGTTGTCCTGAGGTTTCTTAACCGGCGATCGATCTCCTCTCTTTGGAGTAAAGTCGTCCTTGGGCACCATGTAGAAATCTCCTTCGGGATGAAGATTATCCTGGTGCTTGATCGGAGTTCTTCGCTCGGCCGGTTCCACCTTCTTCGCAGAACGTTTCGTAAACTCCCCTTCGGGCTTCAAGTTATCCTTCGGCTTCTTGACGATTGCTCGGTCACCCTTGATAGGCACGGTTTCCTTCGGCCGTTGCGTGAAATTGCCTTCTGGCTTCAGATTATCAGGATGTTTAATGGGAGATCTTCTCTCTGCAGGACCTACCGGTGTTCTCTCTTTCTCCGGCCGTTCAAAATCACCCTCGGGATAAAGATTGTCTTCATGCCTGATAATTTCACTGCGCTCACCACGAGTAGCTCGATAATCGTCGCGCCGATGAATATCAACGAATTCGCCCTCAATCTTCAGATTATCCTCGTGATGAACAATATCCACACGCTCGCGTTTAGACGTGGTCACGTAATCATCTCGAGATCGATAGACATCTATATCGCCTTCCATCTTCAAATTGTCTCGATGCACCACGACCTCAGTTCTCTCGCCTTTAGTTGGTTTGTAATCGTCCTTGGGCTTTCCTATGAATTCTCCCTCAGGCTTCAAATTATCTTTAGGCTTCTTTTGAATTGGTCGATCAACGCTCTTGGGAGCAAAATCATCTTTCGGTCGACCAACGAATTCACCATCCGGATGCAAGTTGTCCGCATGTTTGATAGGAGTTCTTCTTTCCGCTGGACCAATTGGTTTCTTCTCTGGTCTCTCAAAATCGCCCTCCTGTCGCAAATTATCTTGTGGCTTTCTGATATCGGCTCTTTCACCCTTCTTCGGCGCTTCTTCTTTCGGTCTAGATGCGAACTCGCCTTCCGGCTTCAAATTATCGTGTGGTTTCTTTACAACTGGTCTTTCGGCAGGCCTAAATTCTTCAGGTTTAGGTCTCTCAAATTCACCCTCTGGCTTCAAATTGTCAGAATGTTTAATCGGAGTACGTCGTTCAGCGGGGCCAATCGGTTTTTTCTCTGGTCTCTCAAAATCGCCCTCCTGTCGCAAATTATCTTGCGGCTTTCTGATATCGGCTCTGTCACCCTTCTTCGGCGCCTCTTCTTTCGGCCTAGATACGAACTCGCCTTCCGGCTTCAAGTTATCGTGCGGTTTCTTGACAACTGGTCTTTCGGCAGGCCTAAATTCCTCAGGTTTAGGTCTTTCAAATTCACCCTCTGGCTTCAAATTGTCAGAATGTTTAATCGGAGTACGTCGTTCAGAGGGGCCAATCGGTTTCTTCTCTGGTCTCTCAAAATCTCCTTCCTGTCGTAAATTATCTTGCGGCTTTCTGATATCGGCTCTGTCACCCTTCTTCGGCGCCTCTTCTTTCGGCCTAGATACGAACTCGCCTTCCGGCTTCAAGTTATCGTGTGGTTTCTTCACAACTGGTCTTTCGGCAGGCCTAAATTCTTCATGTTTCGGTCTTTCGAATTTACCCTCTGGTCTTAAGTTGTCAGAATGTTTAATCGGAGTACGTCGTTCAGCGGGACCAATCGGCTTCTTCTCCGGTCTCTCAAAATCGCCTTCCTGTCGCAAATTATCTTGTGGCTTTCTGATATCGACTCGTTCACCCTTTTTCGGCGCTTCTTCTTTCGGCCTAGATACGAACTCGCCTTCCGGCTTCAAGTTATCGTGTGGTTTCTTTACAACTGGTCTTTCGGCGGGTCTGAATTCTTCAGGTTTCGGTCTCTCAAATTCACCCTCTGGCTTCAAATTGTCAGAATGTTTAATCGGAGTACGTCGTTCAGCGGGGCCGATTGGTTTTTTCTCTGGTCTTTCAAAATCGCCCTCCTGTCGCAAATTATCTTTCGGTTTCTTCACATCAGCTCTCTCACCTTTTTTAGGCGCTTCTTGCTTAGGCCGACGTACGAAATCACCTTCCGGTTTCAAATTATCTTCCGGCTTTTTGATTTCAGGTCGCTCTGCTTTCTTAGGCGAATAATCGTCCTTCGGGCGGCCTTCGAAGGGACCTTCTGGCTTTAAATTGTCACGATGCTTAATTACATCCATACGTTCGCCTTTAACAACTTTGAAATCGTCCCGTGTTCTCATATCGATAAATTCACCTTCCATGCGTAAATTATCTTGATATTTAGTAATTTCAGTCCTTTCGCGTATTAAGAAATCGGTATATTCGTCTCTGGATCTATATGTTTCTATATCTCCTTCCATACGCAAATTGTCCGTACGTTTAACAACGTCCATGCGTTCTCCACGCACCGGTCGATAATCATCTTTTGGTCGTCCTTCGAATGGACCTTCTGGCCTTAGATTGTCCACCGGTCTTTTAACGTCAGCGCGATCGCCTTTCGTAGGTACAACATCTTTCGGTTTACCAATGAACTTGCCCTCAGGTTTGAGATTATCCGGATGTTTAATCGGAGTGCGTCTTTCTGCTGGACCAATAGGTGCCTTTTCTGGTCTTTCAAAGTCGCCTTCGGGACGTAGATTATCCTCCGGACGTTTTACTTCCGGACGTTCGGCACGTTTCGGCGAGTAATCATCCTTTGGACGACCCTCAAATGGTCCTTCTGGCCGTAAGTTATCTTCTGGTTTCTTGACATCCGCGCGCTCTCCTTTCGTTGGTTTATAGTCATCTCTTGGCCGTATTTCGAAAGGTCCCTCGGGCCGCAAGTTATCCTCCGGTCGTTTTACTTCAGGACGTTCAGCACGCTTAGGTAAGTAATCGTCTTTCGGTCGTCCTTCGAAAGGTCCTTCGAAAGGCTTTAAATTATCTTCTGGTCTCTTAACGTCTGCGCGAACGCCTTTGGTAGGCGTGAAATCTTCTTTAGGTTTAGCAATAAATTCACCTTCTGGCTTGAGATTGTCTGGATGTTTCACTGGCGTTCGTTTCTCGGCCGGAGCATATTTCCCAGGATGTGGTCTTTCAAACTCACCTTCGGGCCTCAAATTGTCCACTGGCTTTTTGACTTCTGGTTTCTCTGCCGGGCGATAACCTTCGTGACGAGGTCGCTCGAATTTGCCTTCGGATTTGAGATTATCCGGATGTTTAATCGGAGTGCGCCTTTCCGCTGGACCAATAGGTGCTTTCTCCGGTCTCTCAAAATCGCCTTCGGGACGTAAATTGTCTTCGGGACGTTTTACTTCAGGACGTTCGGCACGTTTCGGCGAGTAATCATCTTTTGGACGACCTTCGAACGGGCCTTCTGGTCGCAAGTTATCTTCAGGGCGTCTAACATCAGCACGTTCTCCTTTGGTTGGTCTGTAATCATCTTTGGGTCTCACTACGAAATGACCTTCTGGACGAAGATTATCGTCGTGTTTGATAGGTGTTCTACGTTCGGCCGGTCTAAATGGTTCGACTTTTCTATCTGGAAATTCTCCTTCTGGGAATAGATTATCTGGATGGCGAACTATAGATGCTCGGTCACCGGGACCATAAGGTATCCGCTCAGGTCTTTCAAAATCACCTTCAGGGTACAAATTGTCCGCGTGCTTGATTGGAGTGCGTTTCTCGCCGGGGGTATATTGATCTTTTGGACGATCTGTAAAATCACCTTCAGGGAATAGATTATCTGGATGGCGAACTATAGAAGCTCGGTCACCGGGACCATAAGGTATCCGCTCAGGTCTTTCAAAATCACCTTCAGGGTACAAATTGTCCGCGTGCTTGATTGGAGTGCGTTTCTCGCCGGGAGTATATTGATCTTTTGGACGATCTGTAAAATCACCTTCAGGGAATAGATTATCTGGATGGCGAACTATAGATGCTCGGATCACCGGGACCATAAGGTATCCGCTCAGGCCTTTCAAAATCGCCTTCAGGGTACAAGTTGTCCGCGTGCCTAATTGGAGTGCGTTTCTCGCCGGGGGTAAATTGATCTTTTGGACGATCTGTAAAATCACCTTCAGGGAATAGATTATCTGGATGGCGAACTATAGATGCTCGATCACCGGGACCATAAGGTATCGGCTCAGGTCTTTCAAAATCGCCTTCAGGGTACAAGTTATCCGCGTGCCTAATTGGAGTGCGTTTCTCGCCGGGGGTATAGTAATCTTTTGGACGACGTGTGAAATCACCTTCAGGTCGTAAATTATCTTTCGGTCGCTTTACTTCAGGACGTTCCGCTGTCTTCGGGGTAAAATCATCTTTAGGACGTCCTTGGAACGGTCCTTCTGGTTTCAAGTTATCCTGCGGTCTTTTAACATCAGCTCTCTCTCCTTTGGTTGGCCGATAATCATCTTTAGGGCGGCCTTCGAATGGTCCTTCAGGACGCAAGTTATCCTCAGGGCGTTTAACATCAGCCCGTTCACCTCTGGTAGGCTTGTAGTCATCTTTGGGTCGTCCTTCGAATGGTCCTTCAGGACGTAAGTTATCTTCTGGCCGTTTTATTTCATAACGTTCGCCGCGTTTAGGTGAATAATCATCTTTAGGTCGTCCTTCGAATGGTCCTTCAGGACGTAAGTTATCTTCTGGCCGTTTCACTTCAGGACGTTCGCCGCGTTTAGGTGAATAATCATCTTTAGGTCGTCCTTCGAATGGCCCTTCAGGTCTTAAATTATCTTCAGGGCGTTTGACATCAGCCCGTTCACCTCTGGTAGGCTTGTAGTCATCTTTTGGTCGTCCTTCGAATGGTCCTTCAGGACGTAAGTTATCTTCTGGCCGTTTTATTTCATAACGTTCGCCGCGTTTAGGTGAATAATCATCTTTAGGTCGTCCTTCGAATGGTCCTTCCGGACGTAAGTTATCTTCTGGCCGTTTCACTTCAGGACGTTCGCCGCGTTTAGGTGAATAATCATCTTTAGGTCGTCCTTCAAATGGCCCTTCAGGTCTTAAATTATCTTCAGGGCGTTTGATATCAGCCCGTTCACCTCTGGTAGGCTTATAGTCATCTTTAGGTCGTCCTTCGAATGGTCCTTCAGGACGTAAATTATCCTCTGGCCGTTTCACTTCATAACGTTCGCCGCGTTTAGGTGAATAATCATCTTTAGGCCGTCCTTGGAACGGTCCTTCAGGTTTTAAATTATCTTTAGGTTTCTGTGGTTCTGGCCTGGGCAATAATATCGGTGTAACGTAATCATTTTTTGTGTGAGGCAATGCTTCGAAGGGTCCTTCGGGTCTTAGATTGTCAGCTCTTTTAATAACTGTAGTACTTTTATAATCTGTCTGATCAAACGTTCGAAATTGTTCCTGAGTGGTGGTAGTACTGTCAGTGATATCTGTTTTGCTGTAAAATCGATCGGTATCTTCAGGATATCTTGGTCGCCACTGAGGTTCGCGCTCGATAATATGAGTCTGGAAATCTTGCTTGATATGAGAGGTACCCTGTAAAATAATTTTAAGAAACAATGAGGGAACAGAAATCACATATATATGATTGTAAATAATAATTAAAAGAATCTCGATCTGTGTCCCAAACCAACAAAGGAATAACAAGGGTCAATAATCGAGCAAATAGTAGTTGTCAAATTATTATTTAAAGTTTTTTTTCGGATCGACGTAGTATGTATTATTGAGATTGAAATAAACTTTTAAATTTGACATCTATTATTTGCTCGATTATTGGCCCACGTTTTTGCTTTAATAATTGTAAATATTTTAATTAAAACAAAATTCAAAAGCTTTATTATTAAAACTACTAACCGTGAATTCACCCTCTCCCACAGTGAGATTATCCGTTCGTTTAATTATCTCAGCCCGTTGGATGCTGCGATGATCAATGTATTGCGATCGCGTTGTCGTTTCATCAATAAAATCACCTTCTATCTTCGTATAAGTATTACGACGTATCGGGAACGATCGTTCGCCAGGAGTGCCGGTGAAAACCAGCTCGGTCGTTGTTGTAGCTAGAAAATAACAAAAAAAAAATCATTTATTCTTTTCTCTATATCGAGTGTAGACAATTTTACGAAAGATATTTATTTTGATATGTATATAATAAATCTCATAGGGTATCTGTTGAGATCCAATTTATAATCAAAAGATTTATCAATAAATTTGCGAGCGGAATCATCGAGCAAGTATCGAAAAAAAAACTTACTGTCAAAATCTCCTTCGAATTTCAGGTTGTCCTGCGGCTTCGTGATCGGCGCTCGTTCGCCATGCTTTGGAGCTTCTTCCCGAGGTTTGCCAACAAACTCGCCCTCCGGTCTAAGATTGTCCTGTGGCTTCTTCACGGGTGCCCTTTCACCCCTCGTAGGCGCCTCTTGCTTTGGTCTTCTGACAAATTCACCCTCTGGCTTGAGATGGTCTTGCGGCTTCCTGACCGGCGCTCTCTCGCCCTTAGTAGCCACATAATCGGTTCGTCTCTGCCCGATAAATTCACCTTCTGTACGTAAGTGATCTTCATGATAATATTTCGTTTGTTTCTCCACGCTCTTTTCGTCGTAATCCTGACGGTAGGAAGTCACGGTGTGCACCGGTTCTTCATGAAGAAATTCCAAGTGTTCTTGGGGCAAATTGTGCGGGCAACGATGACGTCTGAAATATCATAATTTGTTAGAACTCAGAAACAGATACAGCGTTCATGATATTTACATCTTACAGATCGCGCAAGGAATAAATATGCTTTAAAAGGCATCCTCGTATTTAAGGGAAAGCAGCTATCTCTGAACAGTTGCGTTTATATTGAAAAGTAGTAATGCTATGTTTTATTAAACGAAACTCCACCTATTCTTATTATAATAATATAAACAACATATGCCTGTTTAATATTAAAAATATAAAATATAAAAATAACATATAAAGAAAGGAAAGCGCTTGGGCGCACAGAAAATTCTTGTTATCCGCTTTCGTATTCGTTTGAGTAAAGCTGGCGCATAACAAAGACTTGACGCATATAGAGATTTAAATATGACGCAAAAGGGCATCAATCCTTTTATAATGAGTATAAAGGTTTTGTTGTGATTTTTAATATCTCGTTACTCTCGGAGTTAGTATTTGCGGGGCATATGGATTGGATATAAAACAAAATTGTATTGTTGCGCTCTGGTAATTCACTCAATACGGCATTCTAAAATATCATATCCGCGGATTACTTTAATATTACATTATATATTATTAATTAAAAACAAACTTTATAAGCTGTTGTAAGCTGAATAAATCATACGTTTTGTTCAGCCTGAGTTAATTTAATTAACTCCAAACATTTACTATAATGCGAGTTTGTTTCATGCACGTGACGCGGTAGGGAAAGCCATTATTAGTCAGGCGACGCAGCGTACGTATTAACGAGAAGCGATCTCGCGTAAATCGAGTTGTTATTGGTACATATTCAATTAATAAAACATTCTTCGGCTTGATTACAAGAATACCAATTAAGTTCTTTACAATGCAATTGCATTGGAAGTTTTAGATACCTTCCGGTTATAATTTAATATAACTCAGAGTATATACTTAAGATTTTATTGAAGTTCCTTTCGACATTGATCGTATTAATTAGGAAAAAGCTTTCTCCTTTCTGTGAAAGGTACGAATTGCATCTTGTTGGTGATATTTTCGATGGGCAATATCGGTTTATAAAGCGTAAATAATATGGGAAAAAAAGAACACGATATCGTTGTCAATATTTTATGCGAAACAATTTGGTTCATTTGGACAACAGGTTTCCCTACGAAATATCCAATTTCTGTGTAACTACATGAAGCAGTGTCAAAGTGCGCTCTTATTGTTCCTTTTCGCTCCTCTTCGTCGCCATTGGATGTTACGAAACGCAATTCCGTAAAAGCGAGACTTTGGTCAAAGTCGAGTGGCGTATTTTTTGTATTTTTTATTGGATAAAACCATGTTACATGACACATTATGAACATCCTTTTAGAGCCGCGTTAAACCGGGAGAGAGAGAGAGAGAGAGAGAGAGAGAGAGAGAAGTTTTAGCAGACCTCAAAGTTAAGCAGACTTACGTAGAAATTTCCAACGACTAATCGCCTGCGAGTAGACGAACCGTAATTACTTCTTGAGACGGCCACGACACGACTAATTTTCTACGAACTTATATTCCGAGCCCGCGAATCTATCTGCACTACAAGTCTCTATCTGGGTCAAGATTTTCAATCTGACAAGACCGATTATATATAATAATATA
Organism: Temnothorax rugatulus; assembly: GCA_035220575.1. NCBI lineage: Eukaryota > Metazoa > Arthropoda > Insecta > Hymenoptera > Formicidae > Temnothorax > Temnothorax rugatulus. The sequence goes on along the minus strand of JASTWL010000019.1, from coordinate 743,774 downwards.
TGTATTTTCATAATTATGGTTGTTATTGTGAAAAAATCACAAATTAAAAGCTAAAATAAAAAATATAAGCTAATTTGCTGAGATATTTTTTCGCCTTTAGCAATATTTAAAAAAAAAACTTTGAAAAAAAATTAAAGAATTTAAAAGAGATTTAGAAGAAATTAAATGCCACATTAATCTCCATAATCAGCCACTTTCCTTGAAAGTGATGATAAGTACTCTTAAAAAGTGATGATATGTCTAACGCAATTACTGAAGCTGTATGGTAAATTTGCACGATTCGTCACCGCCATGCAGAGCTACGTAGGTTGGAAAGTTCGAATAAGGAAGGAATCGTGCGATGACTTGCCATCCACCCAGAACAACTTGCCGTAAAAGGATCTGTCTCGTGTCCTACTTTGGCACATTATGCATACATATATAGTGTTTTCTGAATAAAAAAATCTACGTACGTGATACCGCTGCTTTCTTAAAAGATCAATAAGTATACGTTACTGATCTTTTCATAGCAAGAATTGAATTAATTAAATAAACGTATTCTTAATAATTAAAAATAACTTTATGAAAAGGATAAAACTTTTTCATAACGAAATTATAATTATATGCAGAAAATAATAAGTAATATATTTTGTATTGGAACAATATTAAAGCAACGTATTAAATAGATCCGTACATAATAAACCCGGCTTTGAATGAATTGCTGCAATGAATTTAATAGAGTAGGAAATATGGCCTTGAAGACAATCTCCTGTTCCTCTCCTCAATTTGCATCTCGACTCCGACAAGTTTTGTATTCTGATCTTGTTAATAATGTTTAGAAGTAGGTCAACCGTGTTCCTCCCTGCAGCGAACGTGCTGATAAGTTTAAATTAAATCGTACTCTCGTGCTAGCTCTATAGTTGTTAATTATGTTCCTTGTGAAATGTTTATCAATATATTATTAAGATTGATGCATGCGTAGAAATAACTAGACGATGCGGTGGAATTTTAATTTCGACCTAATGCCTAGTCTAATCTAAATTTTATATTTAGGTATACCAATTTTTTTGTTTCATTTTTGTCTATGTATAATATTCGTCGATAATATTCGACCGCAAGGAAGACTCACCCGCAAGTGCAAAGCTCGCAAATGCATTGTTCCTTCAGAGGAATTTTCGACAATATATCCGGTACCGGCACTGGTTTAGGATGGACTACGTCCTCGTCGAGAGAATCTGGACTCTGATCCCCTCGTTTAGGCTTGTCCTGTTCCGATTTCCTCGGTTTTTCAGGCTTCTCGGCAAACTGACTAGATTTAGGTTCCGCAGTCGGCCTTTTCTCCGTAGGTTTCATGGGTCCAGATTCTTTATCGAGTTTTCTAGGTGCTGCGGGTCTTTCTTCGGGCCGACTCGGCTTGCCAGCCGCCGGCTGCGGTTTCCTAGTCGGCGATGTGTAATCCCGAAGCTTTTCAGGTGACCTCGGCCGAACTTCGGAAGGTCTGCGAAAACCAATATCGTCAAGTTATAAATTGTCGCAGCCGTATTTTTTCTCACCGTTTTGGTATATCTTTAAAAAATACGAATAATTCAAAGATAAAATAAAAAACTTGATTTGTCATTCACCTGCTACGTTCTGCTGGCCGCTGAGGACTTCTCTCGCGCTGTGGAGGTCGACTGGGCTTCCCAGCGGTTGGTGTCGATTTCGGTCGATCGTCTTCCCTGAGTCCAGGTATTCCACGAGGATAACCGGGCCGCTCCGGCGACGGTCTCCTCGTGGAATCCGCTGGAGATCGGGGTGCTGGGCCGGTGATGGCATCGAATCGGGTGTCGTCGACGACATCCCGCGCTACCATGCTAGTCACCTGCTCCTTGTCGATAAATTTCTTCGTTGACTCGGTAACATCTCTCTGAAAAATACGACAAAAATCATCCTTTTATACAGGGCAAACTCAACACCGCGGCAAACTTGACACTTAGGCTCTTTGCCAATTTAAATCTATCGTAGAAACTTATTTACCCTACTACGTCTAAAGGCCTGTGCTAGAACTTGGTCCAAGTTCTCGGACCGAGGGAAAGTTACTGAAACTTGGATCGTGGACACACCAGTTTTGCATCCCCAAGTTCAGTGGATTCACGATCCAAGTTTCAGTAACTTTCCCTCGGTCCGAGAACTTGGACCAAGTTCTAGCATCGGATACGGGCCTTTATATTGTCAATGGAATTTGGTGACATTCTGAGTGTAATTTCTAGTGCGACATAAGCGTGCTTTTCGATGGTGAAAAGCCAAAAAAGCTGAAAAGCAATTTTTCTAATCTCTTGAAAATGTCTACTCTTTCATCGAGCTTTACTCTTCGAGCGAATCTACAGGTAAGTGATTTTGATGGGAAATTCGATACTCTATACGAATCCGATAATCGTTTTTACATATTTTCAAAATTTTCATATTTTTGGAGTGACAAAAGTGAAAAACGACGTCCGGGGTAAAGTCGACACCACGCCACCGGTGCAAAGTCAACACTAACCTCTTTCGATAAAGCGTTGTAAATAAGTCACTTGCTTTCGGCAGCAAAATGGTTCGTACGTACAAAAGAAAAAGACCGTCGATAGATAAGGAAATTATGAAAGAAGCTGTACTTGCCTGAAAAATGGAAAAATGAAAATTGTCATGCAGCCATACGGGTCATGACAGGTGTGCGCGCACGTCCGATCGCGAGTTTACCTGCCTGCATCAATTGTTTTTCAGACACGAGTTCATTCAGAAGAAGATAATTGAAAGTTCAACAATTTATTTTCTCATTATTTCCAATGATTGTTTTACTTTATTCCGAATTTTTGTACTTTCTAAATACACGATAAATAATATATTTTTACTTTCGGACAATAAAAAAATAAGTTCCAGATCAAATTGTGTTCGATTAAAGTGTCGAGTTTGCCCTGACATTTATCAATTTGAAAATTTGTCTTTGGGTTACTTTTCCTTTCGTGCGGGACAAAACAAAGCGACGTACAGCAAAACTTCCTTAACCAATTTTGTACCTGAAGGAACACACTCTTTAAATTTGTACCTTTGAATTCGCTTAAAAATTTTAATTAGTTGTTGAAAATTGCCTTTGAAAAAATCGTGTCGAGTTTGTCCCGATCTCCCCTATATAACTTTCTACTTCTTACATTTTATTAAGTAATAGCGAGATCTAAATATGTCAAAGCAGGATAATTAACTAATTAATATCTTAATACTTGCAATGATTATCATTTTGCTAATGATTGCTAATAACGCTTTCACGCACAGTGCAAGCTGTACGTGAAAGCGTTATTAGCAATCGTTAGTGCAAGCGCTGTTAATTATTACACAGATTGTAACGAGTATTATCACGCTTCTATAAATTAATAATATCCAGAATTTTATAGCTGCAGCATTAGCGTTGTGTAAGTAACACTTTGTTCGTACTATAATAAGAAAGTACTTGCATCGATATGGCATATAAGTAAACTGTTAGGAAATGTCAAACGTTAAATGTGATCAGTTATGGCTACCACTTGCAAACTTTAGCACAACTTTGCGCGTAACGGATGACGACTGCGTAGCAACATATTATGCCAATTCGCCTAAAGTCAATGTCATAACAATTATTTAAAAAAAAAATAAAGACCTATGATACTCGATCGGTATGCTAATCATAAACGCCTTGATAGCACGTTGGCAAAGACTTCGAGGCGCAATAACGACGTAAATGCGGCTTCGTTTTTCCGCGGGCGTTCATTACGAGCTTCAAACGTGCTGCATAATGAGCGCCGCGAGCATGAACGAGATTAGGAACGCCGGTAATGCTTAGTTCGACGGAATGCAGGTAACACGAGATAGGTGTATACCGCTTTTACGTGCACGCTTACAGCGTATCGTGTAACGCGCTTGTCGAACCGTCAAACCTTACTTTTGCGATTTAGTTTCGTTAACGACATCACTTCCAGAAATAGATTATGAGTGTGATATCACCGCAATGCAAATTTATACAAAGATTCTATACAAAATATTTTATTTTATAAACACATTTTAACAAACTCTCTATTACTTTTGTTTAAAAAAAATATATATAAGGACTTTCTTTGCTTGTAATTTCCATAATTTTCACGAACAATTGTGACTCTTTACACTTTAAAAAGTAAATATCGATCGATATACGGAATAAATAAATGTTAACATTTTTTATTATTGTGCGGGATTTTATGCTTAGTAATTTTTATTTAATTTCATACATTTCGTCTTTCAAATTGCACGCAGATATTCGCAGATCGTTTTTGAAATGCATTTATGCCAAAGCTGAAAATGTATAATATGACATTATCAAATTGATAATCAATTTAATGTTACTAATGTTAACAAGCATCTTTATAAATCTACAAGAAATTTACTGCGAAAAATATTATTCCAGCCGGGGTTTCGATGTTTTAGTTCTACGTCGGGATTCTGCATCACTTTGCGCCATTGTATATGCACTTAAAAAAAGTTCACATGTCTATTTTCGATTTTGTTTGGAGCTGCTCATTATGCTCACAAGCACGCTCGCTCTTCAACCTGACTCTACAACGAAGCAAGGCAAATAACGTTTGCTGATACTATTAGCCAAATCCTTTGCTTGGTTTTTAACGAACGTAAATCGCGTAAAGCACATCAGACGAAGTTTTGGCATTTAATTAGCGATTTAAGTAGCTTGAGTCTTTAAGCTGATTGCCCCCCTCCTCAACGATATCGAGAGTTGCCCATAATGAAGCTCGTTTACATAATTTGGATTTCACGTGCTTTCGTGATGAGTATAATTTTGGGTGTCTAGGAATTTTAGATATTTAAGAGCGATCCTCCGTGTTGCTGTTTTCCCTACTTCAAACAACTTAATAAAGTTTCCCGCTTGAAAAAAATTTGACGAACGTGATTATACGTGTCGTTAATAAGACATCATATTTATCGATGCCGTAATATATGACACGACGAGATATCGCGCGCGCCTGCGTCATCGTAAAATAATAATACTGAATCGCGTCGAGAAAACGCGATCACGCGTGTTCGCATACATCGTATATATCATCGTGTCTCGATGCAAGTAGGCCACGCTTCTCTATAGTTGTTTGCATGTTGAACAATCAAAAACAACGGGGGCGTCTGTGTAACGTAGCGCATCGGGGTGAATTGTTTTCAATAGCGACGTCACGAAAATTGCTATTATAATACAAATACACTCCGGAGAGCGTTCTTTCTGATCTTAAGATTTATGGAGAGAAGAATCTATCGGGCGTATCCATTCACAAAGCGATAGATGAGGTAACACTTACGGGGAAACACGTGTGCGGAGCTTACTAAAGCATTTTATCGATCATCACGAGACCTCGGAGTAAAGTCACGGCTGTGAGAATTGGAACGAAGCCGCTTTAAAGAAAACGAACTGTCGGTGTGATGCGGAATAAGTTACGAATGCCTATTTTTAATTCGCGCGGCGAGCGTAAATGTGAGAATCTACCGCAAATTACTGGCGCATTTATTTGACAATGAGTTATCCCCGCGAGCGGAGCATTGAATGTTCCAACTATAATGTTGGATGACGTGAACTTCGAAGCGTCGATGCCAAATATTTGCGAGAAGCTACGCGAACATGAAGTTTCAGATTGTTCCGAGCGTCGTTAGTTAGGAAATTAACAGTGAAAAATATCCTCGCTGAATCTTCAATATAAGCAACATGTACGTTAATCGTAAGATTTTACGAGACGTGACACAAAATTTGAACTTATTTAATTAGAAGAAAATAGAGCGCGGAAAAAATGCACGAGTTTTTTTTCTGTAAAAAAAGAATAATTTAAAAAATTGAAAGAAATTGAATGAAAATTAAGTATTGTTTCTGCTATAAACTCTAAATTTCAATCTTCTAGGAACACTAATGTTTTATCGCTATAGCAGTAAAGTCCGAAGTGTCATCTGTGGCATTTATCTTTATGTTCGATATCGACCCACACATTTCTATGAAAAAGCGTCACTTTCCGCCGAAGCGACTCAGTGTAAAACCCGTTGATACCCACGATTTTGTATTTACTGATTAAATCGATATTGAGTTGTATAGCATATCAAAATATAGAGCGGATATATACAAGGTATTATTGCAAAATGATATATAGCCTGTTACTCTGTTATACCGTTATTATTTTATTTAATGTTATCGGTCGTTGCTATCGATACTGTAACCGGCGATGAGTGACGTCAATGTACACGTGTCTCTCTCAGCGTGGCATCTCTTAACTAAGATTTCTATAGCACTTAAACAAGACGACCGTGATAAGCGAGGCGGAACACGCGTAAAATTCAATTGGTCGTGCATTAAATGGGTTACATTGAGCGGTGACATCACTGCCGAATTTGCTCATATTGGGTGCGATTATTCTGCATACGCTCGATTAAGCCTAATTGCAAGTGATTACACTTACACATGTCCGCGGCGGAAACAATTTCAAGAATTTTTTGTAGAAATTGTGAATAATCATAATAATTTTTCTTCGCATACGTACTTTTGTAATAAATAATACATCTAAATATAAATAATACAGCGATAATTAAGTTGATTAGATGTTTTTCTACCACAATATTATTTAACGTAATATTTGACATAATATTACTCAGATAAAATGGAAAACAGAATGATATCGCCTTTAGTTTAATCTGAATGTAAAGTGATCGTGTTAATATTAGATCCATCTCATAGAAATTCTTCTGGATATAAATATCAAGGTTCAGTTTTTAATTGAAAACAGAGGTTATCGCATAAAGCTTGTCGAGCGATGATAGCATTAGAAATATTAGAATATATCATCATAAATTTCCGTATTATGCAATAACAACATTAACAACATATTGGCGATTTAAGACGATTATGATATAACGATAGAAATACGGTAGGTATATCGGACAGAATCGTTTCTCATGTGTGAAATATCGATTTCCGGTCGGTTCACTTTGCAATAATTCGATGAACCGGCCGGGCTCAGCCGAGCAGAAATTCGTATATATCAGGAACGCGACATATACACATTCTGTCTGTTTCAAACGCAGAAGATTTAACAAAACGAACTCTCTTTCTTTTACACTTAACCCTTCCCGTCCTTCTACGAACCGCCGTATTACGTCAGGTTTATTTCCAACGGCGCCGCACACGTGAACCCAACAACCTTCGCCCGATTTGGAAGTGAAAGTATCGTACGAGCCTTCTTCCGCAAGGACTGAGCTCAAAGTGTCTCGATAAGATTTTCATAAACCTGTATACTGTCTGACATCCGATCGTTATTGACTATCGAGAAGTTAATGTATCGAGAACTTAAGTACATCAGTGTCAAGAATAGAAAGTTTAAATTTTCATTATTTGACTGTACTTCTAAAAATAAATATCGAAACAGAGATAATTTTTTTTCGTTCAAGTATTGTCCCGGAAAACCGGATGAGTTGTAGTCTTAGCAATTTCCTGTGAACAACTATTGTAATAAAGAGGCTGAGCTCAAAGTGCCTCGATAAGATTTTTTTATAATTTTTTTTTATCTGTTTACTGTCTGACATCCGATCGCTAGTGACTATCGAGAAATTAATGTATCGTAAACTTAAGTACATCAGTGTGAAGAATGGAAAGTTTGAATTTGCATTATTTGACTGCACTTCTGAAAATAAATATCGAAACAGAGATAACTTTTTTTCGTTTAAGTATTATCCCGGAAAACCGGATGAGTTGTAGTCTTAGCAATTTCCTGTGGACAGCTAATAAAGAAACATTTTAACGTCTCGCAATTACTCACCACATCCTTGCGCGCGTCCGTCGTAAATTCAGCGATGACACGCTCGTCCTTAACATCGCGCGCGTCTTGCACAGAAGTGAATCTCGAAGTCTGATCGATTACGTAAGAGGATTGCTGAAGCACCTCGGATGTACGCGTGATATCCGCACGCGTGATATCCGCGACATCTTCGACATATCTGATCTCGGTGACGTCCCTTTGCGTTTCCCGGTCCGTTGGTTTTCGCGCAATCGGAGTCGGCGTTGGTTTTTCTTTCTGATCCGCCGGTTTTTTCCCTTCTTCAATCGGTTTTCGTTCGTCTGTCGGTCTCTTTCGCGAGTCCTGCGATTTTTCGTGTACAAAAGTACCGTCCCAGGTGGAGGCACCTGGCTTCGACGGTCGCTGCGTTCTGTCCACCGGACTCTTCTGCGGCTTTTCGTCTTTAGGTTCCGTAGTATCTTCCGGACGTTGTCGAGGCGACGGTTTAGGCCTTTCGTCGGAGGGCTGTTTCGGCGTCTCATAATCGATCGGATACACTTTATCGTCCGAACTCTCCGTGATGTAAACTTTGGATATATTTGACGAGTCATACGTCTTTGAATCGGTGACGTACGTTTGCTCGACCGTGACGGAGCTTCTATAATCGGCAGCAGAACTCGATGTATCCTTCGACGTGTTGAATATCGTAATAGACGTTTTGTGATCAATGTCACTCGGTTTCTCTTTAATTGGGCTTCGCTTATCTACAGTTCCAGGCGTATCTTTCGGTATCTTTCGATCTCCCGGTCTTTTCTCTTCTGGTTTCTCATACACGAACGATCCGTCCCAGGTGGAGGCACCCGGCTTCGAAGGTCGATGTGCTCTGTCCACCGGACTCTTTTGCGGTTTAGGCTCCGTAACATCTTCCGGACGTTGTCGAGGCGATGGCTTAGGTTTCCCGTCGAACAGCTGGCTCGGCCTGTCGGAGTCGACTTCGCGTACTTCGTCTTCCGCGCTTCCTTTGATATAAGTTTTCGATATATTTGAAGAGCCGTATTTCTCCGTATCAGTGACGAATGTTCGTTCAACCGTGACAGAGCTCGTAGAGTAATCGGCAGTGCTCGTTATATCCTTCGACGTGTCCAATATCGTAACTGTTCTGTGATCAACTTTGCCGGTCGGTTTTTCTTTAATTGGACTTGGTTTATCCACAGCTCCGAGAGTATCTTTTGACGGCTTTCTATCGCTCGGCCTTCTCTCATCTGGTTTCTCGTGCACAAACGATCCGTCCCACGTTGACGAGCCTGGCTTCAGAGGTCGGTAACTTCTATCGTCCGCGCGAGACTCCTTCTTCTCGAGGCTCTTAACAGTGGTCTCTTTAACGTCGGTAGTAGTTATTACGTCACCGCCAGGCAGCCTCTTCGCGGGGCTACGCGGGCCTTCTTGAATAGTCACTGTTTTTTGCGTCGTTACCGGCTGACCGTCGTGAATAATAACAGCCTCGACGGAAGTCGCCGAAAAATCGAGATTGGAGGAATCCGTGTAACTTTCGTGCGTCCTCGATTGCTCCACAACGACGGAACTTTCCACGATCTCTGACGTGCTGGATACATCCCGCGTGACGTCTCGGAGATCGATAGCGGTCTCGCTAACGTATGTCTTTTTGCTGTCAGCTGGACGAGGTAGTTTATCCGGTAGTTTACTGTCGACGGATTCTCGGCTAGGTGGTCGCTTCATCTCCGGCGATTTTTCCAGGACGAAAGTTCCGTCCCACGTCGACGATCCGGGCTTGGTACTTCGCAGATCTCTATCTTTCGGAGTCTTCTCCGGACTTCTAGGCCGCGGAGACGGACTGGTCTGACGTTTCGTTGTCGAAACTTTGCCTCGCGACGTATCTCCGTCAAATCTAATCGTCGTTTCGACCGGATGTCCCTCGTAAACGACTGTCTCGTACATCGTGGACGTCGTACTGGCATCCCTGACGTCCGAGAAACTCTGCTGACTCGACGAATGTTCGACGATGTACGAGGTGCTCGTGACATCCGCCTCGTTGATCGAATTGTCTTCCGTAACGTCCCGAATATCGACGGTTTTTACCGCGCGTCTGTCCTCCGGTCTTCGGCGACTGTCAGGTGTCGTCGGTCGCTCGTGGACAAAAGTGCCGTCCCAAGTGGACTGACCAGGCTTGTAACAGCGCGAGGTCGTGTCTACTATTTTCGACTGTTTTTCCGGACTCTTAGGACCGCGCGCGATTTTATCCTCAGGACCATCTTCCTCCAAGATCACCTCGGACACCGACGTGACCTTCTCGACGTTCTTCTGGTCGCTGGAAATCGCGTACTCGACGATGTAAGACGCGGAGACCGACTCGGAGACGCTCGAGATATTCTGTTCTTCGCTGACGTCCTGAACGTCCACGGAGTCTTGACGCTTCTCCGTTCTGCGGACAACGGTGACGTCCGAGGGATGCCTCTTCGCGTCGTCCCGCGACTTTTCGTAAATAAATTCACCGTTCCACGCGGAATCGCCGAGTCTGCCGAGTCGTCGTTGCGACGGGCTGGATACGCGAGCGGGGTGCTCCTCTTTGCTCGACGGTGCTGTGCCGTCGATGTGGATCGAGCTCTCTCGGCTTACGTCACGTCGCTCTTCGGAAATGAATCTGGTGCTGTCCGTGGCGCCTTTTACGACACGCGTAGTCTCGGACGACTCCTTCTCGTACGTACCGTCCGTGCTTTTTTCCTTGAAATCTCGCCTCTGCGTCGTTTCCATGACATCGTCGCCGCGATCGTGACGAAATACGTTGACGTCGGACTCGTTACGCCGTCTCGGCTGCGTCGCGATTTTCTCCACGACGAAGCTCCCGTCCCACGTTGAGTCGCCGAGCTTCGAGTAACGAGACGGCCCTTTCGGATATTTTTCGCCGGCGAAATCCGTCGTGTCCGCGGCGGCTTTCTCCAACGTGACGTCGCGAAGATGAGTCGTCGACCGTTGACCTTCGTCGACTATCGTTTTCGAATCTCGAGTCACGTTTGAACTCGAAGATACGGTCTGATCGATAACCTGGGCCGAAGAGGTCTCTTGAGTGACTTTAATGCTTTCACTGTCCCTCGCGTCACCGTGAGTCTTCGAGCTTACGGATACCGTTTTATCAACGACATTTTTACCCTTAGGAGTGACGGGCTTCTCATAGGTAAACGTGCCGTCCCACGTGGACTGGCCGGGCTTGTTGCAGCGCGTGGATATCTCGACCTTCGGTCTCTCCGACTTCGAATCGCCGCGCGTCTTCTTACCGGTCCTCTCGATATCGTCGGTATTTTTAACGACAGTTATGTTGGAAGGTGTGACCGTCCGCTCGCTGTCAACTTCCCGGCTCGACGTGGACATTATCCTGCCGTTGTCGTCGGTTCTTCCTCCCGTCTCGCGTATTCTCGTGGTGCTCGACACCGTCTGGCCGTCCTTCGTTACGGCCTCGCTCGTTTCGCTGCTCACGTGCGTACTCTCGGTCGATCTCGATGCCGTCTGAATTACGGGAACGTGAGCCCCATTCTCAACGTCGTGAGAAACCGCAACGGTGGAGCGATGCCCGCTACGATCCTCGCTCGCTGATGAACTCTCGACCAAGATGCTGGAGGAGCTGCTCGACTGCTGCACCGTTGAATGGGACGCGCTTTGACTTTGCGTCTGCACGGACTGGCCGGCACGTTCGTGACTTTCCGAAAGAGATGTCGCGTGCTCGCGCGGAGTCTCGCGCGTCGTCTTCGCTTGCTTGATCGATTGCACCTGCTCCCCGGCTATGAAGTCTTGAGAGCTCTTCCCGGTCCTTCGGCTGGACGACGAGCTCTGCTGGACGGTCTGCGGAGGTGTCTCGATAACTTTGATAACGTTACCTTTGGAATCCATGATGACCTCGCGACTGGCGCTCGTCACCTCCACCACGCTACTTCTGGATTCACTCTCCTTCACCTGATTCGACTCCTCCACGACGCTGGTCGAGGACACGACCTCGACCGTCTCCGTCGTCGCCACATCCGAGGACGTCGAGGTCGTCGCCACTTCGTTCTTCGCGGTCCCCGTGTTCTTCATCTTCGACACCGTGCCCTTCTTGTGAATGGTCATCGCCGCGCGTTTTTTCCGGTCGCCTTCACAACCCGATTATTTTCGACTAATTTTTTCCCGATTCCAATAAGAATTTTCACACAAGCGCGAAAGACTCGTGATCGTGTAAATGCGATAAAAATCGAGAGGAAGCTTTTAAAAACCGCGCACCCACTGCCGACCGCGCTGAATTTTTTTTTTTTTCAATCACTGTTAACTTCGCCGCCGATCTTAGATCCTAAATATAAAAGAGTCCCTCGCTTTATCGCCCGGCGTACAACCGTTTATCATCCGGCACTCGGTCTTAACTACGTTACACCGCTCGCTCGCACGCGCCCGCGCCACTCATCGAGTCTCCCAGACGTACTGAAGCTCGGCTGTGACCGGCCTCGTTTACAAACTCGTTTCTTCTGTATGATTCTCGGGACTTTCTTTCGCCCGCGTCAGATACGTGCGCGCGGAGTTTCTTTTCGCTCGCACGTCTTAAACGCTCCGAAATTCTGATTTTCTCTTCGGTCACTCGGGACTAACAACAAGCCGGCTCCGTGATTGCGAGAGATGATGCGAACCGATGTTCTCGGTCCGGTATTGCGAGTCGATGTGGCATCGGCGGTTACTCACCGCTGGTCTAGGTGACCACCACACGGTTCTCTCCACCGTTCCTCTCCGTTCCTCTCTCCCGTCACTGACACTGACATATACCAACCATGGATCTTTTATGTCCGGACCGGAGAACACCGCGGCACCCCTACTTTCCGCGACGCGACGTGACGCGGCGGTGCCTCTCTGCACGTTCGTGTGGCCCGTTGGTTCGGCGTGGGACGTTGCCACCCATCCTCGTGTGTCCCACACGCCGCTCCTGATCGCGACGTGGGACGTATTCGCGGTATTGTTCACGACCGGCAACGCGTGTTAGAATGCGTGACCCCGTGAACACGCGCGTACACACCGCGCGCCGCTACCGTTCCAGGTGTATCGCTTATGTTGCTTACCAACGCTACGAATTTGCCAGCTCACAGTCCGTCTTTCTTTCTCTCGCGGCTTATCTGCGACTTATCTTCGTCCTGCACGTATTTACACAGCGATAGCGCGAATATCGCCGCACGAATAGCTTACGGGTCAATGTCAAATTCTAATAAACCTAGTCGGACAAATTCCGAAGCTCGCGCGACGCCAAGTTAACGGGAAATATTCGATAATGTTATTAAAGGCTTAAGAAAAAAATTATCTTTTGGTATTTTGTGAGATACTTCACTTTCTTAGATAAGCAAGACGTATTACCGATTAAATTTAACGTAGAGCGTTGATGAAGCGAAATAATATCGAGACACTATTATTATTTCTATTACTTTCCATTGCGCGCAATGAGCATTACTCGTTACTCGGTGGCATTTAACGTTACATCAACTCGTGTATGTAGACGCGCATCGTGCTCATGTAAGTACGCATACACGCATCAGCGTATGCATTACGTAACACACACGTAAACGCAGGATGTGGTCTTTTTATCTTTCCCGTGTTGGTATGCACGCGTGCACCTGTTGATCTCTTGTATGTACATCTCGTGTGGATAAAATTCCAAACTGAATTCCAACATAGATCGACTTGTGCAAAATGTAATTTCGCGTTTTTAAATATTTAATATTTAAATACAATTAAACTTTGTTACAACATAAGCTTTCAGTCGCATGATATTATTTCTATCTGTTTATAAACATCCAAACATTTTTTTATCATGCGCAGAATGATATCCGACAAAAAAATTATAATATATAATTATAATAACTCAAAAGCAACGCATACGAACTATACGTGGCATTCGATACGTGGAAAAAGTATCCAAAATGGAGAACGGTCGATAAAAGAGGCGAGGAAGTCTTATAAAGACATGTTAGCCTACGCGCAACCTGAAAGTTTCATCTCGATGCTTATTTTTTATAAAAGTTTCGCGCAATGATTCACACACAGCGACACGCCAGGGTTCTTTCTTTCAATATTTTGCGGCGAGAAAAATTGCGGACCGCGAGCGCCGCGAACGCGAACAGAAAGATCGGTGGGGGCACCTTCGCAGAACCGGTCCACCGTGATGCCACGGCGTAAACCGAGCGATGACGTAGGCTGCAGAACTACGACGACGATCGCAGCCGGTGTTTTCTCCCGGACGGACAAGTGTCACCAATGTCCATTATTTAGAGACAATTGAGTTGATAGTTGGTTATTTCGGATGAGACTCTCTTTAACGAGTTCAACGATTTGCAGAGAGGTAATCGTTTCGCTGATTAAACGAATGAATTCGCACTTGTAGGATAGGTTTCAATAATAATACATTAGAATAATTGCTATAAATTATTTTACTGATCACAACAATCATACATGATGCAATACGTTATTTTCTCGTTATCGTTACTGTAACGTCGAATTGGGACACGCGGCTGATAAGAAGTAAAAACATTTCGATATCATTAGTAAAGTATTAGTGACTTCATTTCTTTATATAATTGCAATTTATATCGAAGAATAACAGATAACAGTGCCCGAGTATTATACGATCTGTGATAAAATCTCCGACCAGAGAATCAAGTATGCTAAGTATCTTTCGTTGTTGTATTCGCGATTGATTTATCGGGATGAAAATGCGACAGGACGGGAAAATCATCACTCAAATTATACTAATTATAAACTAATTATATACTAATTATAAGTCAATTGTACATGTCAATTTCACACCGAGTTGAAAGAAAAACGTTTTTAAAGAAATTAATAAAGAGACACGCTGCGAGCAGAAACGTTCGAGTCACTTGTGCTTGTGTAATATTTGTTTCCTGGCGTATTACATACGTCCTTGGAGATAAATCGGGCGAATAATTTTCTTATTTGATTGAAATATTAACACACTCGAGACATAAAGTCCATTCGTGGGCGTCAACGACGGCGCAAGGTGTGCCTCACTCGTTAAAAAAAATGCTCACGTACACTTATATCTAAAGACGTTTATTAACTTCAATGAACACGTGTTCCTTCCAGTGATTGCGGTACACATACGTAATGAGACGCGTCATTACCTACACGGAGGAAGATACTATCGTTAGTGGCATTACAGACCGAGTCGGAGTTGATACCGTATGACAAATAGCGTCGGGATCTATTCCATATTTACATGAAGAGATGCAGATGGCCGTAGTAACAATTGAATTGAAGTATCAACTGATTTACTTATGGTATAACTTTCGTACCAACTTCGTCTAACGGTAACCGTAATTCAACTGACTCTTCGTCTCTATATTTGCATTATAGCCGTTATCTATAACAAGTCAGAGTCAAACGAACGGCAAAAATAATTCTGTATCTTTTTATGTTCAAAAGAACGTGGAATCGTATCAAATGACAGTTCTTGACTCTTCTATATTTTGCGACGTACATTCGAATGACCTATAAACTGCAGTAATTCGATAGCTATCTGTTAAAAGTTAGCTTTTCGCGCGGCGCATCCGTGGACCATTTCACTTAAAGAGCGAAAGCACCACGCCCGTCGGTTCGTGTTTCCCGTAAAAAGCGACGGTGGGTCACGGCGTGGGTAGAAAACCAGACAGCGTGCGGCTTCTCAGTTCGACTTCGATGCACCGTATTTGGCGAATGCGTCGAAATCTGTAGGCGAACCGGTAACCGATCGGACGCGTCATCCACGTACCGCGAGCGAATGTTTCTGTCCGTGTCATTCGAGTTCGCTGAAAAACGTTTACTGTCGTCATTTCCCTCACGTCCCGCGAGATAATACAACTTTCGCCGACCTCACTTTCGTGCGCGAATTTATTCGCGAACGCTGGATGACTTTTAATTGCATATAATGACAGAAATAAATGCACTTGATGCACTTTGATTGTCATGCTACTTATATCTGGATGACGCGTGAGTTTCTGCAAGAACCTATTTATGGTTGACGATTTTATTTACTCGATTAAGAATGACTTTATTGAGTATTTAATTAATAAACAATAAAATATTAAAATAATGCACTAAATTTATTAAAAACAGAATTATTCAGTATTCACGTTTTATTTTTTATAATCCGTCTCTGCATATTTTACAAGACAACAGTCGCACATTTCTCAACTTTGGGCCTTGTAGAGTTCAATGTCGAGATCAGTTTGATAGTGGTTAAAAATGGATAAATGTTACTTCGAATTTTTGACATGCCCAGAGGCGGATTTAAATATGCAAATCTAAGCCACACGGCGCCTCATCACGTTACAGCTTAGAGCCTAACATGTAACAAGATGCCTAAAGCCATATCTGATCCCTTGCGAATTATTCCTGACCTTTCTGGGACCGTACGAAGTCGCGTACGCAACATACGTGATTATTCATTCCTCGTAGCATGAAAGCACGCGCCGGTCCACTTACGTTTTTCCGTCGAGAAGGACGCGATCGAATTCCAGGATAGTGGCTCGCGGCAGGAGACACGCCAGCCGCTTACCTTAACCAGCGATTGATTTCGCGAAATATATCAGTGAGCGTTGCGTGCCGCGCGTACCGAAATCGCGCGTTTCGCAAAAACGGGGAGACGGGACGAGCCGCGGCGCGGATGCTTATGGTTAACGGGGCTAACTTTATGCGAGATGAAGAAAAAGCCGATCGCTCCCCGTAAATCAGTTTGGCACGGCATCTTTCTCCCGGGGGAGAATTGAAAGCCCATGCCCAACTCGAGAGAAGTCAGAAGAGGCCAGGCTCTCCGTAATGGATAGCGCCATAATGAAGTACGGCACGGCGGACTCTCTCATTAATTAACGTTAAAAGGGAAACTTTTGTAATTGCGCTCCTAAGACGAAGCGATGCAGCCTGACCTCCTCCGCTGACGCGTCGTTACGTCGACGTCAGAGAGAACCAGACGGCGGCGCGTCGTCTTGGAAAGTGGACGCCCTTCCAGTGATTAGGAGTGTGCTCCGTATTTATTATATTACACTCCCCAAATCCTTTACGAGCGCTACAGTCGACACATTATTCCGGAAGTATGGCAATTTCCGCAACATTAACTTCAATTAACGCAAAACTACGGGACTGCGCGAATACGATATTTATTAGGAACTCAAGTTTCTTTCGAATGTCGCAATCCAGACGCTCGCTGTTCCGGCAGTTTTAAATGGTCACATTGACTTAGACCCGGTTTTTCATTTGAAAATAAATTTAACTTGTCAGGTTACTTTTACTTGAAAATTAACTTTCAGATTAGCTGTCATATTGCGTTTTTCAATGTATAATTGTTTGTCGATCGATCTTCAGTAAACCTTTCACATAAAAAAATTTCTGATGTTGGTATTACAACTCAGAAAAAGATTATAATTCATGTAATATAGGTATCTATAGTTTACACAACATTTATTATAAGTAGATAAATACAATAAGTTAAGAATAATATTGAAAATAAAAGTTTTAGTTAAAAAAAACCCGTGAGAGCAGAAATCGAGACGATGCAAAAGAATATAAATTGAATACCATAAATAATTACAGAGGATTTGTTACACATAAGCTAACGATAGTTATTACGAGAGCATAAAAAAAAGTTTGACCACGAAAATGCAATGCAAGTGCAATGAGGTATTGATATCCTTTTGCTGTAGAGAATTATAATGTTAACAAATCGATTTATCTTGAAATATCAGTCCTCGGACTAGCTACTGCGATTAGCAAGAAAATATTTATAATATTAATATTAATTTATATACATTGTTCTGTCTGTCGACTGTGGATAGTCGAAATTTAGAAAAGAAATCGAGATCACCTAGTTCATCAAAATAATTCGATCTACGCCGAAATATTTCAGGTCTTTTTATAAATTCTTCTTCATTCTGCTATATGAGATGGGTTGATCTTCTAAACGTAAAACCAGAAGTTAACCAGTCAATTTTCTGATAGTAAAAGTTATCATTACGAAACTATTAATTTAGTGATCAACTGAATTAAAAAACGTAATTTTTATTTCAAACTTTAGATTATGCTCTATCTAAACTACAAGCTAGTCTACAAGTTCTATCTAAACTACAAGCTACTGATCTAAACTACAATGCCCTGATTCTGCAACTCTTAACGACAATGTCGTTATCGTCGTATTGTCGTTGCGCAGGTATACTATACTATATGGCAAAAAAGCTGCGCAACGACAATATAACAATATAACGATACTGTCGTTAGTTACAGAATAAAAAAAAACCCGAGCCTAAGTGTCTAAACGAACGTGTCATTAATAATACGAGTTATATCAACACCATGAAGTCATCGGACGTAAAAATCATGATTATTTACGCGCACGTGGCACGTGTAATCACGCTGCTCGCCTAGTCACAATAGATGTACTGTTCCGATACTGCGTTAAGGTGCCTTTTCACGTTTGACGCTCGCGACGCTCATTTTCAGCAAACAAAAATCTTCAGAAATAATATCTTTTATTTATAAACGTATCCATAAAATATTATTACTTGAAGATATTACTTGAAAATAATTAATATTTTACGTATTTCGAAGTCTATGTTTGATTGTACTGGGACGATTAACGACGATTCAGCGACGACGCTGAATATTAAACAAATTCAACTTTATTTCTTTGACGCTAGTGTCAAAGCGAAACCACCACGTTCACCTTGTTGACGCTCATTTTCAACGTCTCATGAATTGGCACCTTTACGAACCGTAACGCTCGCGAGTTTTTTTTTTTTCCTTTAGCCGATATACTTTATAACGTGATTTGGCCTTTCTTCCAAGGGCGAACTGCGAGCGTCAGAATTCTGCAGTATACCTTTTTACGCCAATTCAAAAGTTCGTGCTCGTCACCGAGCGCCTTCTCCTTCAAGGATCACCCGCGGGCTTTCAGGCACCAACGCGACGTTTTCATGTGCGTCCTGATTGTGCACATGCACGCCAAAAGCGGTCATACGAATTTCGCGTCGGGGTCGCCCGGGCAGGGATAAGCCGCGAATGTGCATTTGCAGCCTATGATGTCATGAGCCGTTTCGTTCCTCTATCGGGCGTCAAGAGTCTCCGGAGAGAATTCTTAATACAGCGATAAATATCTGAGAGTAACTCCGAGCCAAAGCGTTCCGAGATCTCGCGTGCGCGTTTGGCTCGTACAACGAGAGCATGTCCCGACTCCCGTCACATATACGACCGTGACACTAAAACGCAGGCAGTGGTTCTCGATTTATGCTCTTATCATCCTCCTGTAATCTGGGCTTCCTTTCTAATTTCCGGATTTAGAGAATACGCTTTTGAAGAGAAATATTTGCATAAAATATTTCAGAAAGAAGAAGAAGAAGAAAAAGAGAGGAATGAAGAGAAAAAGAAGAAATTCTCCGTTCTTATACATCAGAAAATATGCCTGCAATTTGCATAGAATATTTCGGAAAGGAGAAAGAGAGAAGTGAAGAGAAAAAGAAGAAATTCTCCGTTCTTATACATCAGAAAAATACAGCTCTAATTTTAATTTCAGTTTGTAAGTCAGTTCAGGTCAGTTGCGAGAAAAAAAGTGTAGGGCAGGGCTCGTTCCACTTTGACAACGGACAGCTTTGGACAACGAGCGAATTTGCCGGCCGTCCCTCGCTTGTAAAGGGTGGAAGTGCACCCACCTCAAACGTGATTAGAATCTTGGTACTAATCCCGGGACAAATTGAATCGCGGCCACCGATGCGCGTCGCTCGCTGTGACAGCCGATACAGAGAAATGCAATTTCGGATGGCACGCACGTATAAGGCGTGACCACGCGACACGGAAAATTGACACGATTATCGATAACCGCGTGTACACGATGCACACCGCGTGCATCTCTCTCTCTGCTCTCGTGCGCCGCAGGCATGCACCCGGTCAATGCTTACAGTTCCACAGTCCCTTGTGCTTAAACTGCCTTTAGGGACCGGTACATGATCGATACACCGCTTTGTAATCACATGCATGCCGCTTGCATAGGGCAACGTCATCAATTAATTAATATTTGCGATATTCAATAAAGCGTCCGACCGACCTAACCTATGATCTTTAGACAATAGAATCACCGATAATTATGTGTGTATGTCACAGGACAATTTAGCCATTTTATTAAAAAAAAAAAGTATGCTTTTTTTAAACAGGAAAGTCGTTGAGATTTCAACAAGGCTGGGGGAAAATATTAACCCCTTTGTAATGTGTATTTTATGACAAGGGTACATAATTATTGTGTTAAACGGGCTGAATTTACAAAAACTTTGCAGCGTGTATAACTATTGTCCGTTACGAATACAAATAAGTTGTTTTACAGTTTTTACAGTCATTAATATTAATCAGAACTTTACGAAAAACATAAATAGCTTAATTGACTGGTTGCGTGCACGTGAACCGCCTCCTCTTTGTGCAAAACTTCTCTGATAAGATGTGCATCTTTGACGTAACACAGATACACATATATGTTGCATGCTTGCGTGCAATCTATATGTCCTAGATGTGGTTACCACGGCTAGTATTGATGAAACAATGAAGAGATTTGTCTATTCGCATCAACGTTATTGCAAATTAACAGCGTAATATACACACACTCGTATATATATATATACACACACACATATATATAATTTATGATTTTATATCACAATATGGCACGGTACGAGAGAGATCGAGTGCGGTAAAATTTCGTAAAATAAAACGATGAATATTCGTGCATCCGTAGGAATGTTAATTAATTGCGCAATCGATATTCCCGTGAAACACGAGGATTTTCAATTAGAGAATGCGATGATTTTTAACTAAGAAAGGAGTTTTCTACATGTACATACTAGTCTGTCCAAATGCACCGTGTTCGTGAGAAAATTTCATTACGTCTAAAGCTCCGGAAAGTAGACAAACATTGATACACTGTTGACGGACACGTTACGGTATTACAGGCGCTGGAAAATGTCAATGCACTAAAAAACACGTTGTTAATTTAATTTAAGGAATTAATTTAATATAAAATTAATATACAAAATAATATCAATATAAAAAATATTTTTTTAAAACGTACATATTTTGATTCCCTACAAGCAAGAATGTTTTTCTCGAAGGAGTTTTAAATCGCTTATTGATTTGGAATGATGCATCATTCATTAATTATTATTAATACAGATGACGAGGCTGAGTAAAAAAAACAGATTTGGTCGCGAATCTTTCGAGAGATTGCCAGCATAAAGAAGTTGAAAACTTATTCCAATCTTTGATAAGACATACTCCTGCCACTCTATGCAAACCGTTGCACGTGAGGAAGAATCGTTCAGCTGGCTTTTCTGTTCACGATAAAAGAAAAAAGGTATGATCCTCACGGAAATCGAGGCGCAGGTACAGGAATGACCTGCTCGGGCTTGATTCTATATTCGCGTGTAACTCGGGGATCCGTGTTTGTCGTCGGAACAAAGGAGAAAATTGCATGGATATGAGATAAGGAATTTCTCCCGCATTCTTCAGCCGCTGGCGCCTGAACCTCTGCTTATTTTCCACACAATGCACTTTTATGCAAGTGCAATTTGCGATTAAAAGAAAAAAAGATATGGAGAACGTGATAAAATTATATAGAGTACTTAATAGAAAATTAAATACGCAGTTGACGTGTGTTTAAACAAAATACGTCACGCAATTGAAGAGAAATATTTTCAAATATATGGTGTATTTTACAAGTCAATCGTTTACTTCGTTGGAAATTAAATTTTTTAATTTACATTACGTGCAGTTTTTGTTCATTATCATTATGTATAAGATTTTTAAAAATCACACCCACCTGTGATCGTGTCTCTTGATCACTCTACGCTTCTGGTATAGATTCCCATCGCGCGAGAAGACCGAGCATCAATTACCGGGGTTTTTGCGAACGTTTACAATTCCGCATTTTGCATCAGCCACGTCGCACCGCAAAAACTGAAACGTCTTGCGATTAACCCGGCGAGGGCGTAGATCGAGACATGGTCGATCGTCGAATGACGCCGCGGCACCGACGACGACGACGACCGCGACGACTAGCACGTCACAGACGCATCGCGACGTCTGACGTTCCCGCGTTTGTCGGCGTCGCGGTGCCGTCATGACGACCGTGTACGATAAAGTTCGCGTATGCGCCTTCGAAATGTGTTAAAACGCTTGCGCGGCTAAAAGCTACGCGAAATTAATCCCGTGCAGAGATTTTGCAAAATTAAATCCATCTGCACGGAGAAAAAAATTGTTGTTGATGTTGTATCAACAGCATTAGTCTAATTGGAAATAATCTTGTTCAATCTTAATTCAAAGGTCATGTTTTTGTTTTAATAAAGTGAGTATTTCTTTTAATATATATATATATATATATATATATATATATATATATATATATATAAATAAGTATTGTTTCACTAATACTGAATTAACAAGATTATTGAATTAACAAGATTATTTCCAATTAGACTTATGCTGTTAATACATCATTTTTTTCTCTAAGTGCACAGTATTAACAGAAATAATTTACAGGAAATAACAGGTGTAATTATAACCAGAGATGGCCATAACTAGTTACAAATGTATCGAGTAAGTAAATTTCCTTCGTTACTTCGTTACACATGTAGCGAGATGCCACTGTTACTCAATAACCTTGTAACGCGTAACAAAATTTAATTCGTTACTTGTTACAAATGTAGAAAATTATTTATCAAATTTAACACGCCGTTGCCGTCATCTGCACCTGTAGAGCGTTTGTTTAGTTTTGCAACAATGATAAATTTACCGAAATGGAATCGTTTATCGGAAGAACACTTTGAGCAAAGAGTAGGTACTGATGAAAGCAAACGCCGCGAAAGCTTCAAATACTGCAAATCCTCGACAAAATGACGATTAGATTTATGCCGATATATACAAATTATTTTTGAATAAAAATATTAATGCTTATGTGTCTTTTTTCCGTAATCCTACTATCTCTAATTTCTCAATGTCATTACAATAGGAATTTAAATATATGATGCGCTTGTCTGTAATGTTACGAAATGTCAGATGTTAAAAGGAAGTTAAATCATCGGCAGGAAATCATATCGCTCCAATAAATTATCGCTCCAAGACATATATCAACGCTTTGAATCCCGATTCGACTTCGTTCCATCTAGAAACGGGTAACGAAATCAATTTCGTTACGCGTTACAAATGTATTGAGTACCTAAATTGTCTTCGTTACTCGTTAGAAAAGTATCGACTAACAAAATTTATTTTATTACTCATTAGAAAAGTATCGACTGGCAAAAAGAAATTCGTTACTCGTTACATTTGTAACAAGTAACGAAATAAATTTCGTTACGCGTTACAAGTTTATCGAGTAACAGTGGCATCTCGTTACATGTGTAACGAAGTAACGAAGGAAATTTACTTACTCGATACATTTGTAACTAGTAACAAGTAACGATCGATACAGATTTTGGACATCTCTGATTATAACATATGATATATCATCTAGTATTGCTAATAAAGCGTATTATGAATAAAGTTTTCCATTTATTCCATTAGATATACAAAAATATCGTACATTTAGTATGACTTACGTTTTCTTCTCTGAATATATATGTATATTATATTTTATATATAATTTTATACGTATATATTATGTTATATTATATATATATATATATATATATATATATATAATATATATCATATATATGTAGATACAGATATATAAAATATATTTTTAATTAATATACATCTATGTATATTTTCATACAATATAATTTTAGACCGTAAAATATATTTCTGTGTAACAAACAATTTCTTATCCCCAATACCAAAAAAATATTGTATAGCTTATTATGTTTGTGTCACATTGCATGCTCAGATGCAATTACTTCAGAAAATGTAAAAATTATAAGGAATAGTACAACAATGTCTTAACCGCTTCGAAACCCATAATTCCCCATGCCATGAAGAAGGTTATCGCTCTCATAGGCTGTTGTGGAAATACTGCATACGATATGGTGTGAGCTACACGGGAAAGTACGAAGGTTCGTATCAGAATCTTGGCCAGCCATTCCGAAGGACCTGTTCCCAGCCAAAGATACGTGACTATGAACCAAGGCAGAATGTTCTCCAAGTCGTTCAAGTGTGCCCTGCGTACACGCTCCACATCTGGATCATCGTAAACCACTTTGGCTTTGCCTTTGTTTTGGAACTTAAGATCCTCTTCATTTGCAAATACCTACAACAATTGATCACAATCAATTTCATTTTAGCTAATGGCCTCTAACGTTTATGTAACACTGAAACAGGACACGATAAAATCTGTCTCCCCGTTAATTTGGTTAAGAAAAAAAATATGTGCACTATTTAGAGATTTTAGATCTACAAAGTAAATTTTTCTTTATAATTCAAATACTTTTAAGTTACTTTTTGCTACACATTCAGCAATTAATGATAGTGACAGTCGTTCTCGAGATAAAAAAATTTTTATGTTTGTAATAATTTAATTATATAGAGACATCTTTTATGGAAAAATCATGGACATATGGCTATCTAATCTAGTGTGGATTATCACGTACTCTCTTTCGGAATCGCTGTCGCCCAGTTAACGGCACCATCGCCAGCATTTTCAGGACCAGAATACTGCCCCAAAAGCCGAATGCTTTAAGCACTTCTGGATTTATTTCCGACATTTTTCCCGGCCTTCAGATTCGCCTTCTCGACTATGTAATGATGATTCTGCTCGTTTTACGTTGCACGTAGTTAGTGAAGAGCAAGAGAGACTGAGAGCTGAGTGGGACTCTAATCGACAATGACCGGCACGGCGGCACGTTCCCTACTTCATCTATCACACACACACACACACACACACACACACACACACACACACACATGACACACGTACACACACACACATTACACATTATACACTTGTAAAGGATATCTTTTACATGTATTACGATATATATGATGTGTTTACGAAGTGTGATCACAGTAGTACTTTCGAAGTAATCGTTCATGATAATCGTGAGTCAGCACAAACGAGGTGTGGGAAATAATTCAATTTTTTTATTTTTAACTATACCTATTTAACTATATATTTAATTATCTTGCGTATAATTTATTTGTTTCACAGACATAATAATAATTCCGATACGCACAAAGTACAAGGTTGCGCTGCTCTTTCAAACATGTTGACTTGTTCTACAACTGGTTTAAAATGTATTTTAAACCGGCTTTAAAAAATGTGCGTTCTAAATATATGTTACTTAAATATGCAACTTTACCTCAAATTAATTTTCGAGCATTCGTATCGTGACTTTACGTCATAAAATTGCACAAGGCTCCTATCAGAAATTATAAAATCGCAACTCATGCTTTTAGCTGCACTCGCAGTCGCTATCTACTTTCGAAGTAAAACACACTTTCAGGTTTTATGGGAAAGGGGAAAAAGGATCTTTTTTGAAGAATCAAAGAAAAAAACTTTACAAGTACAAGTCAAAATTTAGCAAATGTGTCTAAATTGAAAGATTATTTATTATAAGATCATGATATTAAATTCTCAATTTTCGTTAAATAATTGGAAAATCGCTTATATTCTTTCAATAACATGCTACTCGGCAAATATTCGAGAATCAAAGGTTAGAATCTGTCGCATCGCCTTGACCTTCTTCGTCTTATTTATGGCTCACATATTTCCTTTTGTCGGATAGGATCGGCCATTATTCAATTCAACTGAGGACTTCAACTTGCGTAATGTGATAGGAACTGATTCGATTTAATTATTCTCCAAACTCGGGGATGTGTATATGTATATGCGTATGCGTAATTGTATGTGTATATCGCGGTGTTTTGAACTCGGATTTGATGCCGTAGGTTCGTTCGTTCGTTGGGCCCAAGGAACTGCGCGGATCATTTCCCCCCCTTTCCTATCTCCTTGACCTAGCTTAATCTTACGCTTGTCCGGCTTGTCCTCGTGTTCGTTGGCTACGTTCGAAAAACGCGACAGCCAGGGTGGCATCTACTACGTTTACGCGAGCGTTACTTCTGTAACTTATGATAATTCACTCGTTTACGCGGAGTAAATTATCGTAAATTACTACAAAATCCCGTTTACGCGAAGGAATTATCGTAAGTTACTACAGAAGTAACGCTCGCGTAAACGTAGTAATCGGCCCACAATCGCCCGTGATTGGCGGATACTTTCGCGATGCGAATGGTTCCGGCCGATGCGATTGGTTCCTCGCGCGCGGCCGCGTTCTCCACGCGCGCGTTGATTCGATATCTCTGCAGACCTGACCGACCAATCATCCTCTAGGAAACTCTGCCGTCCAACTCGTTCGTTAGAAACCTTCCATTCGCTCTTGCTCTCGCGAGGTGAACGTTCTAATATTATCAAGGAAGGTTCTCGAAGTGACCGCGTGCAACGCAACGAAAACGCGCCGACGCGACGGTAGAGTCGCTCGACCAATTCCGCCATTTTAAGTTAGTTTCTTTTCCCCACGTCTTCGATTAAATAAAATTAACGCATTCCGCTAGTTTCTCAACAAACAGGTCGACGTCCAGTCACGTGGAATTCCGAGAAGGGATGAGCACAACGGAGCTAATCGAGGCTAACTTCACGGTGTTTCGCGTCTCGATTGAACACTCGTATTTGACAGAAAAGTGTGGGACTTTTATTATTATTTCCTATCTTTCCGACTCATAAATCCAATCAATTATGATTTCAATCTCTTAATATAATTTCTAGCTCGTCCAGTCGGCAATAAAATAAACTGCCGCTCCGAGCGGAGCGGTCGCGCGCTCGCTTTCCGAGAAATCTTAAATCACGACAATCACGCTCCTCCGAAGGTGGTTTTTAAATCGAGGGACTCCGGAATCGCGAGAGACTCGCGAGAGAAGCCGAGGCGAGCGCGAGTGCGAGTTGCGCGCATGCGCGGCGACGGTCAGATCGCTGACGCAAGGGGGTACGTCAGCTGTTTTGTTAGACTCTCGTGGCGGATAGACGTGCGTGTGCGTCCGTCGTGTCGTTGATCGTCGTCGTCGCCGTCGCGCCCGTCGTCGTTGTCGGGAATGGTGCGTTGATCGGTGGGCATTGTTGACTTGACTTGGAGGGGCATCTCTCTCTCGCGCGCAACTTTCCTCGTCGTCGTCGCCCGTCGGTCGCACGGCAACGGGTTCTCTCTCGCGCGCACCTTTGTTCGCCGTGTACGCGCGCGTGAGAAGGTGTACTGCGTGCGCGTTTCCGGGCGATTCTGCGTGCGGACGCGCTCTCGCGCGCGTGTGTGTGTGTCATCGTCATCGTCGTCGTCGTCGTCGTCGTCAGGCTTTCACGCTCGTCAACCCGGACCGTCCAGTCCGCGACTCCTCGACGCGACAGGATCGGGACGTTCTCGCCCGCTCGCAGTGGTGGACACGTTGTGATTACATAGAGAGAAGCGCAGAGTGGAGACATGGCACAGCCGACGAGCAGCGCGCTCCGGGCGCTCGCCCTGGAATACAAGAGTCTGCAGGAGGAGCCCGTCGAGGGCTTCCGCGTCAAGCTGGTCAACGAGGACAACATGTTCGAGTGGGAAGTCGCGATTTTCGGCCCGCCCGACACACTCTACCAGGGCGGATATTTCAAGGTATCCCCCGATCCACGACCTGTGTCCCTCCTGGATACGCTGTTTACGCGGTGCAGCCGACGACATCCGATGCGCGCGGGTGTATTTACCGAGCAACGAGTATCGACGGTGCAGCTACGCGTTACTAACCTTCTTGGTTATGTCGCGCTCTCTACAGTCTCTACACTCTCTACGTCGCGCGTCTCGTTCCCCGCTCCGTTCTCCCGCGCGCGGAGTCGATCGCTATTCCGCGGAGACGGCTTTTTTGCGCCCGCCTCGAAAACTGGGGCCCCCTCACCCCCTCCCCCCGCTTATTCGGCGTTATCGCGGGATAAACAAAGGTCCCTTGTGCGGGCTGGCGGGTGGGCTTTTAAATGTGTCGCATGGCGACTCGGCATGGATACGAGATATATCCAACTTTTTTTTACGATTAGAACGCGGATAACGCGTGCCACGACTTGGCGCATTAATGCGGCCCGACGTATTATTGACTGCCGTTTCGGTTTGCCAGTAAAATCCATATACGTGTACAAGCACGCGAATTCTATTCCTGGTAATGCGATGTGGAATACTTATCGCCGCGGCCGTCGCGATATCGCCAACATTTGCAATATGTTCTATCTACTTGGATTTGCTAATACGCAAAAATATCTTATCTAACGTTGAAGTAGAGAGTCCAGATGAATTTGACGTCTAATTTGACGGACGTGGTCGTAAAGATTGCAATCGTTTCGCAAATAGTCATCGGAGTTCATATTGTTTGTTTTTAATAACAAACGGCAGCCTGAATGCGCAGGTAGTTCGCGCCCGATGCTTCGCGTTTCTGGAAATTCTAAAAATAAATTGCAGCTCGACAAATCGCATTCTAATCTCATAAATCGAGCGCTTACATTTTATAGTCCGGTCTAAAAGCAAACGCGAGTTATTTGTTTGTTTATAGAGGACAAGTGTCTCAATTATACGTAGATTGCAACGCAAAACAGTTTTCGAAACAGATCTGAATGATGTCGTCACCCGGTATATACGATACAAATTTATAAGACAGGGAAACAATAGTGGCCTGTTAATCGACGTGTATAATTAGCTCGATAATGAAACGGTTCGAATGGCCTCTTTTACCGTCGCCAAATGTTTGCACGTGTGACAATGCGGAATTTCGCGTCCGCCGCATACGGCCACGAGCGCCTCGTTTCCTATCCTTGAGCCAGTGTTTATCTCGGAAACTTCAGCGTTTTCCTGCCAAGTGAATTCTGACCATCACCCGCGCGCCGCGGAGTCATTGGGTCTACCTTGACCAGCCGATGACAATGCTGCTTTAGATATTGCCTTCTTTCCGTCGTCGAGGATTAATTATTTCTGCATCGGTATTTAACAGAATTAGATGGGAAACAGTAATAATCGATCATCGTGCTAATCTAGTAAGGATTTGGCTCTTTCGTTATAATATCGAGATTTATAATATCGAAATTCTGTCTCTGTTCTTAAACATCTCGGATAGCATCTTTAAGGACCGTATTCTAATGCTGCGTTTCGATATTCACTGCGCAGAAAAAAATAAGTATAATCTTGTATATAAGCAAGAATCTATAATCTTAAAATGAGATATAAATTGCGTTAAACGAAGAAAACTTGTTTAAATGCAGGTATTCATGTAGTTTAATCTTTAATCAAGAAAAAAGAGTTGAAATTCTTATAAGAAGATTATAGATTCTTGCTTATATACAAGTACATGAATACTGAAAATCTATAGTATACGTGACGTAAACTATAGATTTTCAGTACTGGCAGTGAATATCGAAACGCAGCCATAGTCGTTGATTGATCCGCGATTGATTTCATTTCAGAAAGAAAGAGAGATGAAACGTGAAAGATAGATGAAAGATGAAAGATTGATTTGAATTTGAACCTAGTTCGAAACTTGATTCTCAGATTGAGTCACGACTATGAATACGGCCCTATGATATGATGTCTAAGAAAACGTCTCAATAACGTCTTTAAGACGTCTTATGTCCCAATTTTGGACACGGAGCCGTCTGGGACGTCACGTCGGACGTTTAAAAACGTGCGAAACGTGAATGTGCCTCTGCAGGTGCGAGAGGAAAAAAAGAATCGAAATGATTTGTCGCTTCCGATATAACGAGGTGGCGAGGGGAGGGAGGGAGGGGGGGGGGGACTTGATGCCCGGCCCAGGTTAAAACGGCAGACTGTAAAATGAGTTCTGTCATTCGGCCGTCGCGGCTACAAAAGTTTTTACATGCCCCGTCCGCTTTCTAAACCGCTCTCTGCCTCGTCGTGAACGAGTGAACGCCTATTCACGTAACGCAACGTATCTTCCCACAACGTAACCGGGCAGTAACGAGCGCGGCGTTTCTTGCGGAGAGGAGAGACCCCCCGGTCCCCCGGTGTACCACCACCTCTCGCGCGCATGTAAATCCCTCTCTCGTGGTGGTTATTTCGAAAGACTGCGTCCACTGCTCTCCGCTCTCGGCGCCCTGGATCAATCTATTATCCATTTTACCGTAATCGTGTTAGCCCTTAACCGGTGAATGCTCGCGCGCGCGTTGCGCCGCGCCGTGTTGCTCAGGTAAACAATCGCTTTCATCTTACGCCGCGTTTGAGGTGTCTTCGTGTGAATGAATAACTTCTACGTTACCTTAGTTTCATTGTCCTAGAGGGGCACGAAGTTTCTACGCCTTTGTTTATGGATTTTCTGGCCGATTTGAAATCGATTCTTCCCCGTCACCGGGGAATTTCGCGAGATCAAACGGCCGTCAAATTATTAGATTGTAAACTATAAACTCTTGTTTCTGAGCTTTGGACGACTCGAGTTTACGTGGCGCAGAGATATGCGACCGAGATTGCATGCCTTATTTAGCTTGAGATAAACCTAACTTTGCACGGTACTAGAGGTAGCGCGACGTAACCATAACGGAACCGAGTCTTATCAAACAAAATCGCGAAAGAACACTGCGACGCAAAGAACGATATATACGTGTGAATGATACAAATGCAGCGCTGAATGAATTGTGTATGCACATAATCTAATCTGAATCACCTTCATACATGTTTAATGATCGCCGCCTTTTAAAATGAAGCGGAAAATTTCGATCCCGCCTTCGGTTTATGGTTGGATATTCGAGACGCGCGCGTATACTTGGCACGTGATACCTAAATATATCAATTATATTGAAATATCAAAATAAATATCAATATCAGTTATCAGATATCAAATATTAAATATCAATTATTAAATATCAAATATCTCTTTCGCGTTTTAACAGCACGTATGACGGGAGACATCGAGCCTCGCAACTCTTTCGGGTGTAACCGACGATCCCGACGATCCTCTCGCAAGATCACGTTCCACTTTATCGGGAGTCTCCCCTTCAGATCAAAATTTATGCACGACTCGGTAAAAGGCGAGGAGCGCGCCGATACGGCTGCCAAGTTACATAAAATGCCATCGAGCATTGTCTCGATTCTATTCCTGGGTACAAGCAGGCCTTTACCGATCGGCGGCACGACCGAGACCAACTTTCACCTAATCTCATTCCCGCTTAAGACGATCGTTCGGTGCACGAAAAATCGATCCGCTATCCGGACGAGCACACGGCGGTTTTCGACCAAGCGCGCGGCCAGCAGCAAGCTTTGCCGTTTCATTTTCCACCAAGTCCGTCTCGATCAGACTTCATCCTTTCACCTCGCGAAGAGATTGGCGGGCATCCCGCTTCGCGCGAGTGCCAGAAAACTTTTCGCGATAATATGACTTGCGGAATCGATAGTCAATACTGGCGAATCTTTAGAGAGAAGCTGCGGATGTCGATTCGCTCGGATCTGCAATTCTGATAGGAAACGTATTTGTTGTATCTTATACGCATGTTGACAAAGCCAAAAGTTATTTTTACCTCTTCCTTTCTTCTCGTGAATTGTGAGGCGAAGAGAGAGCTTCATTATTCCAGAAGGAAAGGTGATAACATTTACAAGTTATAGATTTTTTTATGTAGAGTGCAATGTATGAGATATAATTCTACACAGAAAAAAAAGAAGTGTTAAATCAAGACTTATATACTTGTGTATAAGTAACAATCTATAATCTTGAAATGAGATATAAATTGCGTTAAACGAAGAAAACTTGTTTGAATGAAGGTATTTATATAGTTTTAAAAAAGTTGAAATAAAAAGTTAAATGTCTTATAAG
The DNA here is from genome assembly GCA_035220575.1 of Temnothorax rugatulus. Classification (NCBI taxonomy): domain Eukaryota; kingdom Metazoa; phylum Arthropoda; class Insecta; order Hymenoptera; family Formicidae; genus Temnothorax; species Temnothorax rugatulus. The sequence goes on along the minus strand of JASTWL010000019.1, from coordinate 712,173 downwards.
AAGATTATAGATTCTTGCTTATATAAAAGTATAGGTATATATATAAGTCTTGATTTAACACTTTTTTGTTTCCTGTGTATGAAAGTGGAAAGAACTGCTTACGTCGTTATAGTTTACATTTGATATATAAACATACACGAGGCTGACGAGAGAGCGATTGACATTGGACAATTAATCGGATTTTAAATTCTGTGCCGCGTCTCTCAATTTCATTTTTAAGTTTATTTTCAAGTCAAGAATGGTGTCAGTCTCATTCTCGAAAATATCCGATCGAATTGATCTGCCGTCAGCCATAACACGATTCGATAGTTTTAAAAGTCGCCACCTAACTCGCGTTACACAACGTCGCGTTACGATGACCAGACTTGCTTATTGTCGAAGTAGGTCGCGAAAATTTGTAGGTCACACGGTGGAGTTGCGATGAAAGATGCCGAGGTGATGGTTCCGTTCCGGAGCAACCTGCAAAAATCCTCACGATTCGTGATCTCTCTTCTGCAGAAGCAACTTTTGCGAATATAACTATTGCGACATATATAACAATTTGAATGCGGGATTTTGCTGTGAAAACAGAAAGCTTGTATTACGGACACAATTCTCGGAATATGCTGACAGTGCCACGTAAGATCGCACGTTGATAATCGCGATCAATATTGCGGTATCGCATCAGAAAACGCGTGCTTGCATTTCTTTATTCCAAGGGGAGTTGACTGCTGATAAATAATAATTACAAACGTAAAGCTTAATTTTTCATGTAAAGATTAAAAGTAAAAGTTACGTTGAGCATTATCGATCATTTAACAATCTCGTTAAAGAGATAGATGAAAGAACCTTTTCAACTGGAACTGGTGATTTTCTTCGAAGGCTCTGAGATTCAAACTTCAAAGATTCCAAGTTTCGACATAAAAATCTTCGAAGCTCGAAGTTCCGAAATTTCGAAGAATCAAAATTATATACGAATATTCATTTAATATAATAGTAATAATACCGCAATAAGCACACATTTATAATCCGAATAAAATTTCCAATGTCGCAAATATATTTTTCGAAGCTGCGTCGAAGAGTAACAACCCTATTTTCAACCACGAGCCCACCAGGTCCGTTTTAGTTCCGAACAAGCAGTTTTGGAAAATTAGCTGCAGCGAAAATTGTCCGAAGCTCCGCAACGAGACAGTTTACGAAACACACACGTGGAGCGGCAAAACGCGGAGAACAGTCCGAGAGTAGAATTTTCGTGACACTGTGTGTAAGCGTGTAGTCGGTAGAAAGTAGGTTAATTCTAGAACGCGGTTATCCCGGAGGACGAGGTGGATATTTGGGCCATGACCAGGTCGCGATCAATATAGCGTCCCGACGGCGAAGCCTGCATCGAACAACCATGGACGCCCCTTTCGCGCTCCGGAATGGAAATCGATAATATCGCCGTCGCAGATTCCCGTCCCGTCGGAGATTCCGTGGCCGATCGAAATATCGGATCCTATCGACGCCGACGTCGGCGTCCGCGCGCGCTCCGATTTTACATCTCGTCTCGTTATCTCGGCTATACGTTCTAAACGGCCATGTTGCTCCACTTTCGCAGCAGCATCGGAGAACTCCGATGTGTTCATTCACAGGTCGTGGAGTAATTAACTTCCACCGCCCGCGTTAATTCGTTTTCATCAATTCGAATCGCAATTCTCCTCGATAAAATGTGAGAAACAAATTTGCTATTTGCCAGTTTTCAACTTCGCATATCGTTGCGAAGAAGAGATTAGAAAGTTTATGGTGAAATTGCGAACGAAGCGTAAAGCTCTCGACGAAAGACTCGCATAGGGAGGTATACGAAAACCGGTATAACTCGGGTGGGTTCACTAATTTTGGGTACTGTACGCACGCGGGGAACATTTCCCACGTTTGGCTCGTGAGAATAGAACCGACGACCTTATTAACGCGAGAGGCATATCTCGCCGTGCGTACGTGTAGCGTTGGATATTGAACCTCGCCGAAATTATAACGGTTTCGATTCACGAGGAGATGGGTTGGAGCGAGGTGTGTGTTTCCATGCGGACTCTTACGGTCGGCGTACGTGGGCGTCCCGACGACCCCGAGAGTCCGAAGCCCGAAGTCGAACGTCGAGAATATACCTTGACGAAGCACGATCTCGTTATGTTGCAGGCACACATGAAGTTCCCGCCGGATTACCCGTACAGTCCACCGAGCATTCGTTTCATGACAAAAGTTTGGCACCCGAATGTATATGAGGTGAGTGAATATATACGGGAATTATCGATCCCCCGCACGCTCTCTCTCCCCCCGTTTCGACCCTTTCCCCTCGCACGTGTGTGTGTGTGTGTGTATACGTGTGTGTTTGTGTTACGTGCGTGTCCTCCCCGTCTCCCTTGCGTCCCTTTTCCGTTTATCCGTCCCGCCGCTCTCACCCCGCCCTCTCGCCCTGCCTCGTCCGTATAACGACCGTCCCGCTCGTCCGTCCGCTCCTCTCTTTATCTTCCACCCTCCGCCGCCATAGCTTTTACAACCATCAGCTTTTACATCGTCACTTTCAGCGCTTGTGAAACCACCCGGGCCGTCCGAAACCCCGGGCCGTCGGCGTTGCGTCGTTTCCATCGAGACGCAACGGCGGACCGGAGGCAGAAGGGGATGGGGGGAGGGGAGGGGAGAAAAAAGAAAGTAAAAACAGCCGACTCGAAAAATTGCACGTTGCGCATAGTAGTTTCTCGCCCGAGGCTGTGCATTCATATTGACGTATCACCGCGCGCCGCCACGTTCTTGGAACGTCCGGCCGTACTATATTTATCGCGGGACACGCGTCGCGTCACGTTCGACGTTTGTAAAAACGTCCTCCGCCGCGATTCCCGTTTTCCTTCGCCACGTCCGTCGACGTGCGAATTTCGCGCGCGACGATTAGCGCGCGGGGAAACGAGGCGACGAGTCGACGTCGGCACGCCGCGCCGCTGATAATCCGCGACATTTTTACGAGGGCTGATCGTCGGCGTTGTCCGCCACTTAAAAAAGGTCGAAAGCGCGACGGTCGGTTTCCTGTCTGCTACGCCCAAGTACTACATCGTGACATTTAAGCTTCGCTCTCCGTTCCTTCGTTATAGTCTCGTCTAATGTCATCCACGCCGAATGAAACGTCGATCGAAATAAGATACGTTAAAATATCTTCTCCAAGTTTATCTACCTTCTTCTTATACGGTAGTACACCCAGCTGACTTGCCCACGTGGTCAATAAGCGCGAATATAAAATATTGAGATTAGCAGGATATTTTGCGGATCGTATCGTTCGGAGTGTATTGTTTCCATCGTTAAGATGGAAAATAGGGGGGGAATGCATTTCCGCGTTCTTCTTTGGTATTGCCGGTAATATCATTTGCGTTTGCACAAAAGTATCGCATTCCCACACGCTTATCGACCTCGGCCGGCGCGGCGCGGCGCATCTCTTGCTCGCTGTTCGTCGTATATGACCCTTCGGCGGCTAGCGAAGTCAATGACCGTCGAAAGCCTGTGTGGACATCCGTGTCCACTCGCCCGTCGTCGATAGGGATGGTAACGACGGGAACGTGTTATGAGTAACGAGACAAACACGAAGACTCTTTTTTTTTTTAAAGGTCTGGGCTATCGAAGAGAGGATATTAAAGTTCGTGAATTGTAGACTGTTATTCTCGCAGAACGCTCGGTTGCAAACGGCACATGCTTGTGGTACAATGCAACATTAAATAGTGAAATAACATATTGACGTGTCGTGTGGAAACGCGAATGCGAATATAAAATCGAATGTTTTAAATATTTAAATCGAAGATTTTAAATCGTCGTTTGCTTCCTATCTCGGTTCAAGTGTCCGAAACAGTTGACTTTGCTAATCGATTGATAAGCAGCTTATCCTTATGTAACTGTAATTTTGTATTATTTTGCGGACACGTAGGCACGTTTTAGTTCGCGTTTCTATCGTACGCTGAACTGTGCGTGTTGTTTGTACTCCAGCGCATTTAGATTCGAAATACGTATAGTGAAATCTTTTTACATTGTACGTCGTATCCATTCTTTACATTACGCGTGATCGTAGCGAAGCCACTAATTGCGAAGTGAAAACGGCGATCTCTAACGTCCAACGAGGCAGAGACTGTAAAGGAGTAAACTCTCGGATGTGTATTAAGGGAAATTAATCACACGCGGAGAAGTCGACTCTTATCTCGCTTTTTCTTCGCGTCGCGTGAAATTTTATTTCGATGATAATCTCGCGCGCGTTGCGCAAATCCTCGGAGGAAACGGCACTTACTCCAATATGTAGAGGTCTTTCGCAATCGAAGCGGACCGTGCGTCGTGGAAGGTTCACTCGATATATACCGCATGGCTTAACACGGTGCACGGTTTTCGCTCTTCTCGCAGGCCAACTTTCCCCGTCGTGAAATCCATTTTATTTGTACACCTGTGTATCCTGCACGTTACGCGAATCCTTCCCCGTCGTCTTCTTCGTCGGCGTGTAAATAATAGGAATGAAAAGACAACGGCGTTATTTAATTTAGCTTTGCGCATACAGAATGTATGCAGAGTAACAATAAGTAAGTGAAATACGGCCATATATGACAATCTAATTAAAGGAGAAGTTAAACGGTCAGAACTGGATCTTGGTTGCCTAAATTGTACACGGAAAGAACGGTTTTGCTGAAGTATCTAAAAATTTAGCTACATGAAGATCTGAAAATAATTTTGTTGCACCATCAAAATAATTGTAGAACACTCAAACTGATTGCCAAAATGTCAAAAGTTTTTTACAGCATCATCATCATCATACTTCAGCGATCTGTTATAATTATTTTGATGATGCAACAAAATTATCTGCATCTAGTTAAGTTTTTAGATACTTCAGCAAAACCGTTCTTTCCGTGTATTTGCGTCAATTTTACGTGCAATTCTTCGCCTTGGCAAATCACGCGCCGTTACTTTCAACCTTAAAACGCAATCTCAATCAAAGCTGGAACAGCACAATCACATAATTAAATTAATAATCATTTTAATCATACTACCACAATCGTTAGCATATTAGAAAAGTTCGGGATATACAGAACAGGATACAGGATGTATAGAAAATGTTGCAGAGTAATTTTACATATGTTAAGCCACCAAGTGTCGCGGGCGCGTTTCTTAAGCAGTCTAGAAATTTCATTTTTCTTTCCACGCTTCTTCCACATCTTCCTTGCATGTGAATCTCCATATACAGATCTCAAGTCACCTCTGCCTCGGTTGCACTTGGCGCGATTCTATGCGTCGGCATGGCAGTTGGCACTCGACTCGTACAGCCGCTTGTACAAATGCATGCACGAACACAGCCGATGCCTATCGCTGTCGGAGGCGGTCGTGTCAAGTGCCGGGCGTTTACTCGAGGAGCTCGCCTTCGCCTTCGCGGCTTATTACGAGGTGTCCGGAGTCGAGCCTCGAGCCACGGTGAAACCACGATGCGCCTTGTCCTACTTGCCGAACATCTTCGCTCGGGGGAGACGAGAGATAGAAGCGCGGTTCTCTTGTGAAGAAACTTGCGCCGGCAAGTGTTCTCTTCTGCGATTTTCACGATGCTTAGCCACGCGATTACCGAACGGTCCAAGATCTACGTCCTTCTTTATTTATGCCGTATATAAGATATGCAGCCATATCTCGCGTATCGATGATTTTGCGCTCAATGTCGATAACGTGTAATCTTGGTCTCAGAAAAATCGTCTCTCGCCTCTCCGAATATGGTGTAGAGTCGCGTAGGGGCCCTGGCGAGACTTCTCTTTACTGTAAAGGTATAATACTCGGAGGTCTCGTCCTTCGAGCGACGACGTCTTCTCAGGGACAGCAAACGCGGAAACCTGCAGAAGCACCGAGGCCGCCATGCGTTGGCGAAAGGAAAACAGAATCATCAACGCCGCGCGCACAAGCTTATGACTCTCTTTCTCTTTTCTTAAATAACAGTAAATATATTTAGAAATCGCGGAAACGTACATATAAGTATCTTTTTAAGCTGACGCGAGCATCTCTGTGCTAATTTTAGTTTCTTAGTGATAAATTAAGGATGTTTTACGTATAGCTATATATAGTATAATTTTGTTTTCTTGATTAAACAGTGTAAAGCTAGTCTGAGAAATTATTCATAAACAACATGTTATCATTGGGACAGAGAAAGCGTAAAAATCGAAAGTTGTCCCATTTTTGTACTTGATATTGTTTAAATAAATCATTAAAAAATTGAAAAAAAATATATATTAACAAAAAAACTTAAAAAAACCGTAATTGCAATTCTCGATGTCATAAAAGTGTACCATAAAAATTTCATTCATTTTTACTGTACAGGAGCAGAGATACATATTATGATATTTACATGGGAAGTATATCTATATATATATATACAATTTCTGTAACTTTCAAAGCAAATATCTCAGAAACGGGTCAGACAATCGATCGCAAATTTAACACAGGTTTTTGGGATATACAACACAATTTCTGTAAATTTCAGCTTTATCCCTCTATTTTGACATAAGCGATATACATCCTTAATCAGCAATGTAAAATTGACTCTGTATGCGAGTATAAATACAAAGACACGATTTATTGGGGGGTGAACTTCCGGAAATAACACACGTGAATTTCAAAGCAAAGAGGAAATGCAATAAATATTAGGAGAATCGGTATAGGTCTAAAAGGCTACTTCTTTCTCTGTGTAGAACGGTGATCTGTGCATATCAATCCTGCATCCACCCGTAGACGATCCACAGAGCGGCGAGTTGCCCTGTGAGAGGTGGAATCCGACACAAAATGTCAGGTGGGTGGGGTTTTGCCAAACCTAAAGGAGAAAAAAAGGGGAAAAGAATGAAAAGTTGCGATCGTCCGCGAGCTAACGATAATTCTCAAAATTTGAAACTGAGAAAACGGATCGATCTCTTCAGGCTTTGAAACTGAAACTGAGAAACGATCGATCCTTCAGGCAAAATTGAACAGCTCTATGCTGGAATTTTGGGAAACACGGATTGAAATGTTAGAATTAATTATTAATCGATTGTGTTTCTCGCGTCTCAGGACTATCCTGCTATCGGTGATCTCGTTGTTGAACGAGCCCAACACGTATAGTCCGGCCAACGTTGACGCATCCGTGATGTATAGACGCTGGCGCGATTCCAAAGGAAGAGACAAAGAATATGAAAATATCATAAGGTAAGATGTCGTCAGTAATGCCGCGCGGCATTGCGTGACATCACGCGGCTGCAGGGGCCTTTGCGCGTTTTCATTGGAATTACACTGCTACCGGATCCATAGCGTGCTAAAAACTGTGCCGACTGTGTAAAATAGATAACTGCGGGAACGAGAATGTATATATGTTTTAACGCTGGAGCAGCCACATAAATCTATCTAGAAAAACCATTGTCCTAATTATAATCGAAAATGGGAACTGCGAACTGGTTTTTTAAAAAGTTATAGTAAATTACCTGTTATTAAGAGAATATTATTTAGAAAGAACAATTTTTGCGTTGTAAATGATAAAATCGAGTAGTTGTTTCCTGGAATTTGTCCATCAATGAGGTGATTACTAAAATTTCATACTCTATCTTTACGTAAAATATAACCAGAGAGTTCTTATACATGTACACATATAACATATTTCTGAAAAATCTTGGAAATTTTTGTCAAGACTTTTTATTGAAATCATATCTTCGAGGATTTTCCTTATGCTGGAAATCGGCCACAAAAAATATTTTCAAAGAAGATTTAAATAGATATATATTTTAAACAAGTTTCATCTTTCTTCGTTTGATAAACAGAATATTGGCCGCAACCAGCGAGGATAGGTATTTTGTCAATATTTATTTCGTACATGTTTTCTATCTAGGAAACAAGCTCAAGCTGCCAAGATGGAAGCCGAAAAGGAAGGTATTGTCGTGCCTGTAACTCTGGAGGATTATTGCATAAAGACTCGAGCGAGGCCGGCCGAACAGCAACTAGATATGACGGACTTCTATGATGACGAGTACGAGCTGGATGACGACGAGGATGAGCAGTTGAGCGCGACCGATTACGAAGACGGCGACGATAGTGGCAATGGGGAATCGTGATCCATTTCTTAAACGATAATAATAAAAACCCGCGAATCGCTAATTATTATATATCAGTTCTGTATAGATTAATAAATTAACGAGCTTTTAAACCGGACGATCTCTCTATTTTTCTTGCCGCTACCGAAATTCAAATAATAATAATAATAATTTTTTTTTTTGGTCGAAAGAGAACCAAATAAAATAAAGAGCACCAAGAAAAATTTAGAATTACGTAACGTCTCTCTTAAGCCATCGTCAACCATCGTTATCATTTGTGTTTTTTAAACACATCTATATTTATAGCCTGTTATACTTATGACTTCCTGTTTCTTAAAAAGAAAAAAAATAATTTTCATGATTTCAAGGTTCTCTTGTGAAGTAATAAGTTTGCTTAACGGTGGTTTATGAAGGATAATATTCTTTAACTCTTGCACCGCCGGGATATTTGTTAAACAGCAAAAATTGGATCATGTAATGAATTATTTTATTTATTATGGCGCGCGCTCGGAAAATCTAATTATTCACATCATGTATGCAGAATGTATTAAATATACATGTTAAACTGTATACGTTATATGTACTACTCAAACGTACGGTATATGTATTATACAAATATGTAATACAAATACTCTATTCAAAAATTCATCATAAAAATATTACGTAAAAAATTGATACAAGCTACAATGGATTGAAAAATGATCCAGTTTTGGCTGAGCGAGAGTTAATAGAAGGATTGAAATGTTAATAGTCGTGTGAAATTATGGAGAATCCCGTGTTTACAAGCTCTTTAACTTAAGCAATATACTACGGCGCGCGTGCGCGCGACATGGATATAAGTACTATGGATAGGAGCACTTTGCTTGTTGTGTTGTGGCTGGCACTTTGATCTTTTAAATAGGAACGGACCAATTGATTTACCTTGCGATGACAAACGTTCGATAAAAAATGATCATAATGTAAGTACTGTAAGTACGCGATCGATTTTTTTTTACATTTGGGATCTAGTTTTCACGCCTTGTTTCAAGTTGTAAATGGGTACATCAATTGATCCTAAGTATAATATATCTATATATAAAATTTGCGTTGTTTTGGATAATTATTTATGTTACGATAACACAAAAGATAAAAAAAAAATCCGTCAGGGGAAGAATTCAATCTAGTGTAAGAGAAAATAAGCTGCCGAAGACCTGTTAAAAATTATCAGTAATGAATTTCGCATCTCTCACACACTAGGATCCATGTTATATATTGAATATCATTAATTATATTTATATATGTATGTGCATCCATATATCGATGTAATCATACCGGTATTTTCGCCGTATTATTTTACTGAATTACAAAATGAAATTAACAACAATATCATGTTTTTATTTTCTCGCGAGTCTGAACGACAGACTCAATCATGGCTTTTAGGAACAAATAACTTTGTTACTACATCTTAATTTTGATTATGAATGAACGATATTAAATGTCTCGAGAGAAGAACTTATGATGAAACTTATACGCGCATGATGCTACAGCCATGTTACTTTAGCTTATAATTTTCTGAAAGATCTCTTCGCTATCATCTTTCACAAGAGGAAATGAAGCTTTCCAGAATTGGTTAAATGTAAGCTTACTACTTAAGTGAAAGGTATATCGCGGATACAAAACTAATCGATTCTGATAGCGTATCTGTGCTTGTATGACTGAAATTGTAAATAGTACGTGAAACTCAATTTTAAAGACACGAAATATATAAGTGGTACTCTTTTTACTTATTTCTTTATTAGCCACTTCATTGAAAGACCAATATCGGATGTTGAAAGTGTTTAAATGATAAAATAAAAGCAGGAGGACATTTTTAAAATCCCGAAATAGCTAAGCATATACTCTGCGCTTCTAGTAGTGTCGTAGCTGAAGTGAATATTCCCTAGTTCCTTCGACGTATTGTAAAATCTTTTCTCATTTCATGTTTTTCTGATATAGCTATTTAATAATAGAAAACATACAAAGTACTGAAAAAAAAAAAACAATAATTTATATATTGCATAATTCTTTCCTCCTCTTTTTGTACATACCAATAAAAAAATTTTTCCTTCGTACAGTTATTAAAATTAGCGTAATACTACCACACACATGCTTTGTCGATAATTTAGTGAATATGGGTAATGTGTCAGGTAATATTAATCATTTACTATTAATTACCTTTTTCACATGATGATAGGCTAATGTGAGGAAATATGTGTAAATACATTTTATTATGGCAAAAAATTGGGCTTTTTGTGTATCTTCTTAATTACCGATACTGCACATCGGCAAATAATAACGCGATAATATATATAAAAATATGTTTATTCTTCACACAGTTTTACATGCACAGCGATTGCACAGGATAATGATATTATAAACATGTTTTCATATCATCTTTTATGAATACAAAAAAGAAATTGTAATTGATTAATAACTAACCGCGACCATTGTATGCAAATTGCAGAGGTAGTTATAAGTAAACGTTTTTATCATGATACAGATCATCGTTTTTCCACGCATACAGGACAGAAGGCACATTAAAATTGTTAAAAAAAAAAAACTTCGTTCCCTCAAGCACAAAAAATATAAATTTTTTAAATAAATTTGGAACGATAAAGTATGCGCCATAATGAACGCGCGTCGTAATAAACGCGTATATCGGTTAGTCGTGAACCCTGTGCATCTGATATGCAGTTTTTAGATAGAAAATGTTAATAAATACGAGAGAATATGCAACAAAGAAACAAAACTGAAAATAATGCCGTAATATTGTCGACGATATGTTGGTGGGACATTCATAAGCTTTATCTTACGGCTAGTATTATGCCTACTTTTAAAATTACTTAATAGCTTATCCCGAACGATATTAAATTGAGATTATTGTCATGTGTGGTTATGGACGGCTGTTTAATAACGATAATGTTGATTAGCCCAGCACTTCGAGCAATAATATTCGTTTTCTGGCGACCCAAAGAATTGGCAGTGTTCACCGCGGCACTCTCTCACGGTGTCCTGTGTAAATGGCAATTTTAATTAACAGAGTTTATATATTTCTTTCGTAAGTTACTTGACATACCTTTAAATCACTGTTGTTCCAAACCTCTGGCCCCATATTATTTGATGGAGTTTGATCATTATAAAACGTAGACCTGCGAAAAGAATATTAATTTACTCTTCACGCGATCACAGCAAAAAGAATTTATATTTTACAATTATTACCTCGAAAGATAAAGCGTATGATCTTTGTTTGTGTTAGTGGGTAATAGTTTGCTAACGCTCGCATGACTACCGCGATCACTGGCAGCGTAAAATTTGGACCTTCCGGCACCGTAATTCAGTTCACTACCCGTGTCATCCACCTGATGATCTTGTAGGTATCTGTAACATGTAGGAAATCTATATAACTGTCCTCAGATCCATCGAACAAACGAAGTCGAACAAATACCTTGCATGGGCAGATTGAAGATAATTTTGCAGCATTTGATCCACATACTGATGACGTCTACTCTTTATCCTCACACACAACAAACCTTCTGTGGAAATTCCACCGCTCGTGGAAGGTGGACTCTTTGGCCTTTTATTCGTCATAGATAATAGTTTTTTACTGACAGATTTACCGATAGAACCGAATTGTTTCGCGACCTCTAACAATTGCTTCGCAGTCTTTGACAAAGGACCATCCGTGTCGGAAAGCCTATCAATATCTTCGGATGTGAAACTTTGATACTCGCAGTCTAAATACCGTCGCAGTAAAATTTCCATCTACATGCAACAAGTAATAAAAATAATTCCGTTATCTTATCAATAATTTAATGCTTATTAGTGTGCTAATAAATACATGCAACAAGATTTACTTACGGTATCCTGCGTACAAGTTAACAACTCTCGTGAACCATCAATCCAATCCCAATCAGGACCAGGATCGACGGCAAATAAGACTGACAACAATTTGCCCGTGTCTGGATCCACTAATGGTATGCTAACTCCTTCGCCACAAGCGCTACCATAATCATTGCACCCGTCTACAGTTACAAGCGGAGAGAAGTGAGCAGAATGATATGCCAAGAGTAAGGGTGTTCGATGACAATGCGTAGGCGATACTTCCAAGGGTAAATACACTCCACCAAATGGGATCGGCGCTAAAGCTACTCCGTCCGCATCCTTCAGCATAGTTTCCGCTATAACTATTATAGGCCTTTTTAAGACATGGGCCAAGGTTAAGATGTGTATCTGAAATGAAAGCAGACTCTGTAGTCTCGAGAATAAAGATTGATAGAGTTAGGGAGAAAAGAGATGTTGCGGTACTTCTTCAAGGCTCTGGTAAGAGGTAGCAGTCTGATTTCTGATTGTCGGAGAGGCCATGTCCACTATACTTTGCCATTCCGATAACCATTCCGCTTCCGTATACGATAAACCTGCTGCAGCATTTAAACCCGTTTGTCTCCATTTCCATCGTCTGAAAGTTATGATAGCGTTATGATATCCAATACAACTCTATTTCAATTATTCCCTCTGTTTAAGATTAAAATTCTCTTATTTTATACCTAAAAAGCGCGTGTCTGTATTCTCCTTTGGTCAAAGTATTATGCAGTGCCTCTCTCAGGGTAAGTAATCTGTCATGAAAGCCCCACATCCCCAACGACGCAGCGTGAAGCAGACAATTGCCATCTCCGGACGTTGCGAGTGGCCAAAGGACTCTGGTGCTTCCACTCTTGTACCACCAGTTTAAACGACCTGCAGCTTCCAAGGAATTCAAGCATCCATTCTCTATGAGATCCTTCTCCAAGAATTTACGAAACGAATCTAGACACAAAATGTCAGTCAAATATTAGCAAAAATACTTGGGACAGGATACTTATGATATTCAAGCGAAGAAAGGCACCTGGATACACAGACAAGTCTGGCAGTGAAAACGTGAATTCCGGGGTGTCGGGAGTTCCTAGAGCTGCCAATTGTGAACGAGCGTAGGAGACGATCGCTGCATTTTCCGTTGCACGGGAAATACCCCTGGCCAGTTTTTTCGTAGCACCCGTGGTGCTCTCCAGGCCATCCAGGCCACTATCGGGTGGACCCTCGCTTTCCAAGCCATCGTACATGGATACACCGACACTCATAACACAGCTGTGTCCTGTCAATGAGCAGCAAAAAATAATCTACAATACACTCGAAATGAGTCATCAGTTAGTCTTAGTCACAACTCGTCAGCTTTGGAGGCTCGATTTTGCACAGATGATTAGATAATTATTTCAAGTGGCGATGTTATCACAGATAGATTGTAACATTATCTTTATTAAAATTATTAGACTAATTGAATATAATTAGATAATCATGTAACCTATAAAATTTCAGATTAATCCAAAAATTTTATCAAAACGCATTAAACAAATTTTGAGCACGCTTATCGATAACGTATTGAATTTAATTTTTCTGTAAAAAAAAGTCAAATAAGAAGAATGGGACCATTCAACTGTAGCCATTTTCGATATCAAATTTTGCCAATTGCATTATCCAGGCAATCTGGATTAAATCTTTACGGAGATCGATCAAAGCGTCCTACAGCGTCTACCTCTCGGATCGGGAAGAGCAGGGAGAGAGAGCGACAGTTCTCTCGCTATAGCTATTCTAAAGCTGTAAACAAACGATGCGGCGCGACGGCGGTAGTACAAAACGCACAAGGTCACTACAGAGATTCATAACCGGCCTTACCGGCCGCGATTACGCGCGAATGTCAGCCGAGTAACCGCGCGCCGCTATGTAGTACATCGTACATATATACTGCGTATATACGTACGTATATAGGCAGCCTACAGAAATAGGACAAGGTTTCGCGGCGGCCACCACTTTCGACGACGGGAAAAAAGAAGGAAAAAAAACTCAACGCGTTTAGAGGAAAAAAAAAAGAGGCAACGCGGCGTGAAATCGATCGCGACGCACAGCGCGAGCGAAGGCACACCTTTCCGAAAAATGCGACTTTCGCTCTCGTTCGATCGTCATCTGCGCGTAAACATCTGCGTGGGAGTCCCCTGTCGTCCCAATACGGGTATACGGATGTCCGAAACGAGAGGAGGAAGGGAAGAGAGGGAGGGAGAGACAAACGAGGAAGAGCGATCGCGAAAGCGAGAGAGAGAAATGCGAACCTTGGGTCGTTTAATGCCGTTATCGAATTAACTCAATTAACTCGCGAACGCGACGCAGTAGCACGGCTGCCGATATTGCCGATTGTCCGACCGATGTCCCAGTCGATGTCCCGACGTGTGTCCTTCTCATATTTCGCCGAGGCGATGGTATCGGGCTGGGCGCTGGGCGCGCGCGCGCGGCGCGGCGCGAGGGGGCGGGTACAGAGAATCCGATCGCGAGGATCACGGCGCGTATAAACGCGGCGACATAACCTTACGGGCCCGCCTGGCGGATCTCTCGCAGGCACTCGCAGGTGCGACGGTGGTGGGAGGGCCGCGGAGAACCGACTGCGCGGCTCGCACGGTACTGTCGGTATTTAATTGCGCGCACGGTGAAACTTTAAACGGATCACATGTCTCGACGTCGCGTGACAGTTACGTGTACGCGTGCGCACTGCGCGTCAATCCGCTGACAATACGCCTCTTTCGAGCGATTCGCGCGAATTTTCTACGCCTCGCGCGGAAAGGCGGAAAAAGAGAAAGAGGAGATGCCGCGAGATCACGAGCAGTCACAAGTCGCGGCCGCGCGTTTAACACGTTTGACAGTTCGACACTCACATGGGTGAGGAGGAAACTTGAAGTTTGTATATAGATACGCGCGATGACGCTATCGAGTTTTTCGGCGACAACAGATAAGACGCGATGACTCATAGGCCCGGTATTTTTCGGCTCACTTACTTTTAGGAGATTAACATTGAAAACCGTTGGGTAGGATGAGTAGAGTCTTACCGGAGTTTACGCGGTTAAAAGAAGATCCGTGATCCGTGCACTAATGCCCTCTCGGCGAGTATTGAGATTAGAATGAGAAACGCCAGATGGCGCCACGTAGTCCGATTTCTACTTCTGAATGCCGCAAAGGTCACTCCATTTTGCGATTAATAGAAAAATTCTACTTTTTCATGTCGCTGCGGATCATCTCACATCCATTTCGTATAGAATTCTTAATCTCGAAAGAAAATCTTGAAAGAGAATTGGGAAGGTGTAATCTAAATTCTTAGATATATTAGAAAATATTCTTAGATTTATTTTAGTATATAATTATACATTTGCAAGGTAACTAAGTTAATTAGTTATTAACTTAAAATTAGCTTAGTTAATTTAAAATAAATTAATTTTTAACTTTAACTATAATAGTTATTTTTAAAACACAAACTTAAACTTATTTAACTTTTCTCCTAAAGTTACAAATTTTTTTCTATAAAAGAATACAGCTCGAGCGATAGCTTATATAAGCGAAAAGAAAGAAAAGAGGCGAATAATGTTTATAATATGTTCGTAGATAAAAAAATATACGACATGACATACATAAGTTTAAAGATAAACATAAAAATGGCCATCTTTTCTACAAACAAAATTTGAAACGAGTATGTGTACATACATTAACGACACACAAGTCTCGTGCCCTGTCGGTGTGTCGGGCAACGTCGGGCAATAAGAAAGAGACGGATATTAGGGCTTCAATATACGATCGAATTTGACGCTATCCGGATACCCGATTATTCGGACAGCGAAAACAAGTGACGCTTCAAAACCACAATATTCGGGTTATTCGCGGATCTGCAGATACCCGAACATTTGAAGCGTCGGATCCGGATCCGCGGATCCGAATCTACGTTCGCGGTGAAGTCGACCGAAGTCGCCTAGCAACCTAGAAAATTTTACAATCAACAAATGTTCAGAACTATTCGAAAAATATTTTAGATAAACGGGAACTGCGACATTTCGTACAGCATATCACCCTATTCTCTTTAAATACTCGGCTCTCAGGCGGTATTAATTTATTAAAAAATCATACAACATTGCTAGTGTCGGGAACTCTTTAGAAAATGTTTCAGTATGTTCAGAACTATTCGAAAAATATTTTAGATAAACCGGAACTGCGACATTTCGTACAGCATATCAATGCTCGCGATATACAAAGGTTGAATTGATGCTGCAAACCCTTAAGTTTATGAATGTAAGACAGAGGTTAACGTACAATGTATGCACTTTTATTTTTAAGATAGTAAGAGGCATAATGCCTAAACATTTAAGTAATAGGATAGAAATAGTAGGAGATGTGAGTGGACGGCAAACGGGGCAGGCTGAGAATATTAGAATTCAATATCGCAGGACGAGAAGTGCGCAGAAAAGTCTATTTTATGAAGGTTTGAATATGTATAACGCCCTACCGATAGAAATTAAGCAATGCGAAAGAATTGAACCATTCAAACGCAGGTTAAAAGAATTTATTGTACCTCATGTAGAGGGATTAAGTTAAGGATATTTTATGTAAAAAATAGCCGAGAAGGCTAATAAAGCTCAATCTCTCTCTCTCTCTCTCTCTCTCTCTCTCTCTCTCCTCTCTCTCCGCTCTCGCTCTCGCTCTCTCTCGCTCTCGCTCTCCGCTCTCCGCTCTCCGCTCTCCGCTCTCCGCTCTCCGCTCTCCGCTCTCCGCTCTCCGCTCTCCGCTCTCCGCTCTCCGCTCTCCGCTCTCGCTCTCCGCTCTCCGCCTCTCCGCTCTCCGCTCTCCGCTCTCCGCTCTCCGCTCTCCGCTCTCCGCTCTCCGCTCTCCGCTCTCCGCTCTCCGCTCTCGCTCTCCGCTCTCCGCTCTCCGCTCTCCGCTCTCCGCTCTCCGCTCTCCGCTCTCCGCTCTCCGCTCTCGCTCTCTCGCTGTCGCTCTCCGCTCTCTCTCGCTCTCTCCGCTCTCCGCTCTCCGCTCTCGCTCTCCGCTCTCCGCTCTCCGCTCTCCGCTCTCTCGCTCTCGCTCTCCGCTCTCCGCTCTCCGCTCTCGCTCTCCGCTCTCGCTCTCCGCTCTCCGCTCCGCTCTCCGCTCTCGCTCTCCGCTCTCCGCTCTCGCTCTCGCTCTCCGCTCTCGCTCTCCGCTCTCGCTCTCCGCTCTCGCTCTCCGCTCTCGCTCTCCGCTCTCCGCTCTCCGCTCTCGCTCTCCGCTCTCGCTCTCCGCTCTCCGCTCTCGCTCTCCGCTCTCGCTCTCGCTCTCCGCTCTCGCTCTCCGCTCTCCGCTCTCCGCTCTCGCTCTCGCTCTCGCTCTCCGCTCTCGCTCTCCGCTCTCCGCTCTCCGCTCTCGCTCTCCGCTCTCGCTCTCCGCTCTCGCTCTCCGCTCTCGCTCTCCGCTCTCGCTCTCCGCTCTCGCTCTCCGCTCTCGCTCTCCGCTCTCGCTCTCCGCTCTCGCTCTCCGCTCTCGCTCTCCGCTCTCGCTCTCCGCTCTCGCTCTCCGCTCTCGCTCTCCGCTCTCGCTCTCCGCTCTCGCTCTCCGCTCTCGCTCTCGCTCTCCGCTCTCGCTCTCCGCTCTCGCTCTCCGCTCTCGCTCTCCGCTCTCGCTCTCCGCTCTCCGCTCTCCGCTCTCGCTCTCCGCTCTCGCTCTCCGCTCTCGCTCTCCGCTCTCCGCTCTCCGCTCTCGCTCTCCGCTCTCGCTCTCCGCTCTCGCTCTCCGCTCTCCGCTCTCGCTCTCGCTCTCCGCTCTCGCTTTCCGCTCTCGCTCTCCGCTCTCGCTCTCCGCTCTCGCTCTCCGCTCTCGCTCTCCGCTCTCGCTCTCCGCTCTCGCTCTCCGCTCTCGCTCTCCGCTCTCGCTCTCCGCTCTCGCTCTCCGCTCTCCGCTCTCGCTCTCGCTCTCCGCTCTCCGCTCTCGCTCTCCACTCTCCGCTCTCGCTCTCCGCTCTCCGCTCTCGCTCTCCGCTCTCCGCTCTCGCTCTCCGCTCTCCGCTCTCCGCTCTCCTCGCTCTCCGCTCTCGCTCTCCGCTCTCGCTCTCCGCTCTCCGCTCTCGCTCTCCGCTCTCCGCTCTCCGCTCTCCTCTCTCGCTCTCCGCTCTCCCTATTCTCTCTAAATATTCGGTTTTCGAGTGGTATTAATATTTAAACAATCATACAACATTGCTAGTGTCGGGAACTCTTTAGAAAATGCTTCGGCATGCGACAAGAACTATTCGAAAAATATTTTAGATAAACCGGAACTGCGACCTTTCGTCGGCATCTCGCTCTATGCTACGGAAATTTTTTCAATGGATTTTTTATGGCAAAATCACCAGAACTATCGTTAAACAGTATCAGGAACTATAGAACTCGACTGCATGCGACAAGAACTCTCTTTATTTTTGATCTGCTGGAAAATGCTAACTTCACAGACATAATTCTTAGCAGAAGTAATTTACGATTCCCGGCAATCGTCTCAGATTATGTCGTGATAGCAGATAAAAGATATCACTTTGTTGATTGTAAATTTTCTAGGTTGCTAGGCGACTGCAGTCGACTTCGCCGCGAACGTAAATTCGGATCTGCGGCGCGGATCCGGATCCGACGCTTCAAATGTTCGGGTATCTGTGGATCCACGAATAACCCGAATATTGCGGTTTTGAGATCCGTATCGCAATTGATCTCGGATACCCGGATAGTCATTTATTCGAATACTTAGGAGCCCTAACGGATATATGATGATTTTCTGTCTCCTTCGCTCTTGTAGAATTCGAGTCGCGCGACGCGCAGCGATCCGACGCGACGTTTCAATCGGTAACTCTTCCGTAGGGTAAGACGTGCGCGTAATATTGTATCATTGTCGATAATTGTATTTATTTAACATTATATATAAAAATTTAAATAATTGTTGTTAATCTTTGTAGAAAAAATATTAACAATCCGCAATTAGCCATATCCGTTATATACATGTATACAAGAATTTAGGTATTTTTAATTATTCATTAAAAAATATTAATAAATCAGAAACACTGCTCATTCTACCTTTTTACACTCAATCCCCCATCCCCATCCCCATCCCCACCCCCTTCGAAATACGTCTCATTCCACTTCTAATATAGCTATATAGAATTATAAAAATAATGAAATCCACTCTTGGCCAACGTGTACGTTTTTTTTTTTTAATAATATCTTGTAATAAATGTGTTATTAATGTATATTTAAAATTTTCTTAACAAAAATGAAATAAAAGCAAAATTTAAATAATTTTATTTTTAATTCAGATCGATATTCCCATCGTATTTGTATTTCATGAATGTACGACGTACATGTTGTTGCTCGACAGAAACCGCGAGAAGGTGGTGGTCTCTTCCGTCATGAGAAAAATTTAAATTTACAATTTAAATTTAAATTGTATTTTATCTCTGTTGTTTTCAGTAAATTACTACTAATGTATGTTTCGCTAATATGTTGCACAATTTCAAACTATTTTCGCTGAAAGTATCATTTAAAGTATTATATTAGGTGAAGTATGAACGTTTTTTTATTAAATGTAAGATGTAAGTAATCGCAACACTCTCACTGCAGCTTTCCTTTTTCTATTGTACATACTTATAAGACGCCTAGTTAGGAAATATAAACAATTGTTTGTTTAATATTGTAATAATATTAATACTTGAATATATTCTTAGACAATATATGCATTATAATTGTATGCATTAGAATGTTATTTTCTATATATATATTTTTACTCATTAATAACAATTGTTTAAATTTTCTTTATGACGGAAAAGACCACCACCTTCTCGCGGTTTCTGTCGAGCAACAACATGTATACGTCGTACATTCATGAAATACAAATACGATGGGAATATCGATCTGAATTAAAAATAAAATTATTTAAATTTTGCTTTTATTTCATTTTTGTTAAGAAAATTTTAAATATACATTAATAACACATTTATTACAAGATATTATTAAAAAAAAAACGTACACGTTGGCCAAGAGTGGATTTCATTATTTTTTATAATTCTATATAGCTATATTAGAAATGGAATGAGACGTATTTCGAAGGGGATGGGGTTGGAGTTGGGGATGGGGGATTGAGTGTAAAAAGGTAGAATGAGCAGTGTTTCTGATTTATTAATATTTTTTAATGAATAATTAAAAATACCTAAATTCTTGTATACATGTATATAACGGATATTGCTAATTGCGGATTGTTCATATTTTTTCTACAAAGATTAACAACAATTATTTAAATTTTAATTATCGACAATGATACAATATTACGCGCACGCCTTACCCTACGGAAGAGTTACCGGCTGAAACGTCGCGTCGGATCGCCGCGCGACGCGCGACTCGAATTCTGCAAGAGCGAAGAAGACAGAAAATCATATATCCGTCTCTTTCTTATTGCCCGACGTTGCCCGACACACCGACAGGGCACGAGACTTGTGTGCGTATGCGACGGAGGCCGATTTGTGGCATCACCGTGGCATTTTCCTATTACGTCACATCACGTGACGTCGCGCTACAATACTTCACGTACTCGCCAAATTGAAATTTGATCGAGATTACTTCGTCCCTTTTCGCGTCTCTCGCAAATAGATTCTTCCGTATCACTTTAAATCACTATAAAAAATATCGAGTACATCATTATAGCTGTGTAAAACATGCGTGAAAAGCGCCAAAGTCTCACTGTAATTGTAATCACCTAAATGTCCGTACTCTAAACTGTTTCAGTTCGAACGGCTCACGGGCGCGCGCGCGCTTGCGCGGCCGCCATGACAGTTATGGAGCGCGTCGGTTCGGAGCACGTAGCGCGGACGCTCCTCCGGTTAATCGCGGAATTTACTCGATAAAAGTGTGCGACGAACGGAAATTGTTGTCGGGAGTGACGGGCGACCGCTAGAACGTGTCGGTTGCCGCGGGTGTTCGCGATCGACGCCGTTTCATAGTCGACGCTGCGTCGGAGCCGTCGAGGCGGGTACAGTCTCCATTGTCAGTGAGTAGGGTGAGGACAGATTCCGATGATATAGTCACGGGAAAATGACCTTTACGATTCCTTCGAAGCGATCGGCGCTTGATTGGCGTATTTCCGTTAGATGCAATTGTAATATATCACACGCGTTTATTGCTTTGAATAAAAAATCCGTCACTGCATGCACATGTAGTATATCGGATATGATATATCGTGTTGAGAAACGATAAACAGCGAATGAGTCACACAGTTCCGTTAAGGATGTATATCGCTTAAGTCGAAATAGAGGGATGAAGGTGAAATTTACAGAGATTGTGCACTTATATATCCCAAAAACCTGTGTTAAATTTGCGATCGATTGTCTGACCCGTTTAAAAGTTATTAACTTTTTAATTTTGTATGAATTCTTATGGAGATTGACAGGTTATCAAATATATGCATTCAGAATATAAAGAAAATAAGAAATAAAGGGTTCCGACTTGTTTTATCATAAATGGGACTTCTTAAGCTTTAAAATGAGATGTTGATCATTATTCTACAATTATTAGTTTCGAAGATATAAACGTTCAAAGTGTGACATGTTTTCGTTGCATTCGTTGCAGGCTGTGCCTAGATTTACCCCCCTTATACCCCCCTATACCCCCCTCTATACCCCCCTATATCCCCCTTATACCACCCTTATACCCCCCCCCCCTTATACACCCCCCTCTTACTGTCGACAAAGACGTAGTTCTACGTCAAAAACTGCAGCACTCTCACAGATCTTGGTGTTCGACTCTAAAAACACGGCAACGGCGCACTGCGAGCTCGATAATTATATACGTTTTTCACATTTTTGCTGCCGGTTTCCGATATTTTCAGCCGATGTTTATATACAGCCTCTGATGTCTCATTTGCCTTTATACCTTAAAAGTGGGTTTTTATTACATTTCACCATTTTTTAACTTTCACCACTAACTTTTCACTACTAACCTCCCTTTTCTCAGGATGTCAATGATATAAAAGGTATGTACTACCGGTCGGGCGTTCAGAGCAGCCAATAGTTAAAAGTAATATCAACAGTGAGGTGTTGCCACGTCTTCTTGTGTTGTTCGCTCGATATTTTTTCTTTTTATTTTTGTATTCAGCGTATTTATTTATCTTTTATAATAATATTATATACTATTGCGCTCGCTATTGCGTGATATTTTTAAACATATTTAACCGTTACTTTCTGTCTTTATCCAGATTATATACACTGTAGGAAAATTTGTGTTAAATATAACATAAATCACATGTCCCAAACGGTCCACTCAAATTTTTGTGTTAATTTAACATAATATGGATGTGTTAAATGGTAACACCGATATTATGTTAAAATATTTCAACAGAAAGAAAATGTAATTCTGATTGTAATTTGTTGTTTATTATGTGTACAATTAACATAACTTTTATGTTGAAGTTAAGATTGTAAGATAAAACCAACATTCTCTTTTTCTGCAAATTTTTATTCCCACTTCTGTTATTGAGTAAAATCAACACTCTTTTTCTGTAAATTTTAATACATTTAATAAATACGTTCAAATTGTGTTACTTTAACATATTTTTTAAGTTATTTTAATAATTTTACATTTTAAATTTGTTAAGTTCAATTAACATAGCAGGCATATGTTAAATCTACACATGTATGTGTTAATTATTTTACACAATAATTTTAACAAGGACCTTTTTTAACAAAACTACAAAAATTTTCCAACAGTGTATGTATGATTTTTGTTTCTAGCAATAATGATAAAAAATGGTTAAAATCACTTAAATCAGTAATATTAATGTCCTTGTTATGATATCCAATAGTAGTCAACCGTTAAAGTATGCATACAACCGATATATATTAGATTTCTCAGATTACTATGCTTTTTGCTGGGAAGGTATACGTGATACATCCTTAAGTTAACTCCGTGCGATCGTAGCGTCAGAGTGGGCATGATACATAAAATTATCGCGTCGGTATAATGTAAACGATAGGTCCGTCAAGTAAACTCCATATGATTGTAATATTATCTCGTATCTCGATTAACGGATTGTTGTTGCTACATTTATCACACAGATACGAACAGTGGCGAATTTTGATAAATCAATATTCTTAAGTGCAGCTTGATTTATAGATCTTCATAATAACAAAGTCTTAAACGTCAACTGGATCTAAAGAAAAATTCGTCATCGAGCACATGTGTCTATAATTGACAAGGAACAATTTATGAACGTCGCAGAACAAAGTGCATTTCCTATTTCGCGTTTCGAGTTTCGCGTTTTGCGAAATCGCGGCGTGGCAAACTCGCGACGCAAATTCGCGTTTCTCATGCTCCTTCGAAAGTGAAACGTGCGGGCCAGGTAATTTTCAAAGTTCGTTCGATAGCGGGTAATTAAGTGGGTTTCGGTATTCATCGTTTTCTCGAGGAAACTAATGCGAACTACTTCTAAGGCGGGATTTGCAACGAGTGGAGCAACTGATGGAGCAAACTGCAATATCCTAGCTGGTGAGTAAAGTTATTGATTCAGTATTTAAATTGTACATAATTCTGTTGGCGAACATACACACACACACACACACATACATAGACACAATTGCAATTATTTGTCCAATATTCATCAAAAAGAAACTGTCGCACTCTGTATGTTATATTTTGATATAAAAAATATTTATATTAAATATTCATTAAAATATTCAGTTGCGACAATAATGTGACTACTAATAAGAGCGTAGAATTAATTTTGCCTAATTAATTAAGTATCAGAAATCAATTTGCAAATTTTTTATTTATCATATATATTTTCGATTTATTTTTTGAATTTCGAGAAATGTAAGTCTTTAATTTCAGAGTCTTTCTAATTATTTCTGAGTAAGCCCCTCGATGGAAATTTGATAAACATGTAGGCAGAGGAAGATATCGGGGCGGAAGTAATTGAATTCTGAAATATATTTAAATAATCGATATATTTAATTAAATAATAAAATATTTAAATAATTATTTATGCAAGTTTATTGTGTAAATAATTAATTAAATATTATATTATTAATTGTGTTTTATATAATTAATATCGAAATAAATAATACGTAACAATCAGCATACATAAAATGCATAATGAAATTTATACTCTAATTATAATACTAATTATATCTATATCAATTTTTTTCCAGGTATAGCTGAGAACGTATTTCGCTAGGATACAACGACTGGTGAGTGAAATCATTTATTTGCATATTACAATATTGATATCATCTGCTGTTTTTATCTGCCACTATTTACTTTGTAATTATTAAGAACATGCTTTGACAATCATACCTTTATTTACGATTTGCATTTCTGTGAATAAATAATAAAATCCATTTAAAAAATTTTTTAAAAGCTTTAAGAAGTATGTAATAATACTTTTAAGAATCCCTTTCAATTTTTTGAAATCCGGGCAAAATTAATAATACTTTTAAGAATCCCTTTCAATTGTTTGAAGTCGGCACCAAATTAATAATTACTAAATTAATTTGGCGCCGACTTCGAAAATTGAAAGGAATTCTTTAAAGAATTATTAATTTTGCACCGATTTCAAAAAATTGAAAGGGATTCTTAAAAGTATTATTTCATACTTTTTAAAGCTTTTTTAAATTTTTAAAAAATGTTTTTAATACTTTTTAGAACTTTTTTTGAAATCGGTTCTATTTAAAAAAAATTTTTTTTTTTTATTTTATACTTTTTTAGTGTTTCATTAAATTAATATGAATAAAAAATAATTTATTAGTTGCTTATAATTATTATCGCATATTTCCTTATTGCTCCGTACCCTGATGTTCTAACACGATATTTTATGAACTAAAACCTTCCTGGAGGATTGCTCTATAGGACAGTGAAAACCGCATCCAAATCCGTCCAGTAGTTTCAGAGAAAATCGTGGAATACAGAACCTCCTTTTGAAGTCAGTTAAAAAAATATCTCTTTCTTCCTATTTAAACTTATTTACTGAAGATTATTAAAAAAACTGCAAAAGGATACTAAAGATTATAAAAAACTGCATTTGGAAATAAAGATACTGAAACTATATGATATTCATTATAACTTTAATGCATGTGAATGTTCTTTAAATTTTATTCAATAAATTCAGTACAATACGTTAATAGCTTAATGTTTTTGCAACGAGCGGATTGTCAAAGTACGGTTTCAGATGCGCTGTTACGACGACGACGGTGCGGCGAAAAAGCCGTGGTTATTGATACAATTGCTTATACAGCAATTGGTATAATCAACTCGCTTTTATGGTGCGCGTTTCACCAAACGGTTCTCTTCTTTCGTCGGGTATCATAAAATTCGAAGGCCTTTTAAACGCGACGCGCTTCACAAGGAGAAACCCTCTCTTGCGCAGTGTCGAAAAAAGTACCGATACATTATACCTTTTCTTACTGTAATTTCGTTATATAGCTTATACAATTACGTAAACATTTTTAAAATCTATTTTATTTTAACGCGTTCAAGAAAATTAGCCAAGTTAATTAGCTATTAAAACTGTTTAGCTTTAACACATTAATGATATCTGAATTAAAAAGAACGTGTTTCGATAAATTGTAGAAAAAGTATCCTCAATTTTACATATTGACTTATACTTTTATATATATTAGCTAGAATTCATTAATATCACAGAAACATATTATCTCTAATATTGGATAAACGATATGTTTTTTCATATAGCTTTATATATTACGTATCAGCTAAAAGTTATTTTTATCAATTAATATACTTTATGAATAAATATATACATTTTTTATTTAATAAAATAAAAATAACTTCCTTCTCCCTTTCTTAAACCTTGCAATTTATTTTCTCTAATATTAGCCATTTATCGCGAAATAATACTATCGAATCGCATAATGGTTCGAAACTGTTTTCTCTCATTACGGAAAGAAATGGGATAAATAGGAAAATGTGACACTCAGGGAGAGAGAGAGTAATTGGGAGAGACGACCAGATTGCTGATTTACTCGGCCGACTTGCAAACACGGTTTACCAGTTACTGTGGATAGAAGGAATGGGCGAGAGAGGACAGGGGAAATGGTACCCTGGAATTGTAATGGTAATGGTAATGGTAGCGGTGCGCAGAATGTCGGAAACGCCAAGTATACGAGCATTCTTTTCTTGCCCGATACTTTCTTCAACGTCATCTCCGTCGAGTCCGTTTACAGTTAAGGACAAGACGCGACGCCGCGGCCGGGATGAAATTAAACGCCCGGACTTTTGTCTCTCACGGTCGTTGACATTTAACATTCGAAATCGGGGACCCGTCGTCACTGTCATTAGTCGATACTCGTATTTCGCAGTCGTCACATATACTGATCAATCAGCGATGATATCAATATTTTCCATCGCTTATACAATAAGTACATATTGACGCCTCTGCGTGTCAAATCATTTCGACATCGTACTTAATCCTTTCTAGCACAAGGCATATAAAAACCAATTAAAATTAGAAAGTTATTAACATGCGCATATACACACACATATATACACACATTATAAAAGAAAGAAGAAAAGATTAAATTCTTTTTGTTAAATAAAAATAAAGAAATTCGCAAGTTTACATAAAATTCTATTTTTCCAATGATTTCTGTGAAATACCTGTTAATTTAAATATATTTACGATATATAAATTGAGATACAAATTTTTATCGGATTATTATTATTTATTTTCTAAAGATCGTACTCGTGACAATTAAATTTTATTTTTGTAATATAATGAATATGTACTTTTATAAAATGTTTGTACTAAATTCAATATGAACAATACCTGACGTTGAAATTTTTTTGAAAGGAAAGAGTTAGGATTATTAAAATTATTATTACACTAAAAAAGAAAGGATTGACGACAATGTTAAGCATGAATATGTATTTAAGCGAAATATAAACTCGATGTTTAATTGGAAGATACCTGAAGCATCAATACGAGATTTTCTTTATTAACACGTTAATAAAGACTTGCTAGACGCTCCTGCTCCATTAGAACATTTGTGAGAAACATGAGGATCCTCTCTCTTGCGCAGAATCTTATTTAACAATGTACACATACGTGAGCCCTTTCTCTTTCGTAACATGCAAGGAACGTTGTTTACTTTGAGTTTAAGACATACGCAGACTTCACTTACTGAATATAAAACGAAAATTAAAACGTATCAGATCTTGCAACACACTTTGGCCTTTTAAAAATTTTAATTCAAGACTTTTAAATATATAGAATATATACTTATATACGCAATTTATTTTAATATTGAATAACAAACATATTTCAATCTTTTATTACGATTTCGAAAAAATAAAAACATTTGTTACCGCGCGAACATTAATATCCCGTCGAAATGTCGAAGTTAGCAAGTTCCTTTACGTTTTGAGCGAAGTTTATCGGTTTGTCGCACGTCATTTGCATCGTGATTTTAACGAAAATTTCCTCCGTACCGCCGTTCTTGACGATTTTTGTCACTCGAACATTCCTCACTCGCGAAGAGAGGTTTACCTTCATCCCGCGGCAGTTCGCGACACGTGCGCGGCACCGGCGGCGCGATTCTCGGAAAGTATCAAATCTCAAAGCTCGTACACGACGCGCGCGGCAAACGGCTATATTACGGCATTTTTCCAGCGGGACCGCTCGCGCGTGCGGGCGCGCGGCACGGCGCGGCGCGTCGGAAAATGGTGCTACGAGGAATTCTCATTGAGATAACGATACGACTCCGTCGTATCGTACAAGAGGGGTTGTTCGCACGCATCGTGGGAGTCATTGGCGAGCTGGGGAGAGACGAGAGCGAGGAAGAGAGAAGCTCCTCGCGTGATTGTTTATTTTTTTCCCTTCCGCTCGTCGCTCGCTCGCTCGCTCGGCTCGCTCCAGCTGTGCGTTTACGCACGGTGCGTAGCGAGCACGCGCCGATCGAAATTCAACGTTCGCCGCAGCGGAGCGCGCGGTTCGGTCGGCTTCCACGAGCGGCGTCGTGGTCGGGATCGCCCGAGTCGCGCGCGCGGGCGAGATCAGTCGGGAGCGTGAGTTCAGCCTGTGGGGACGCGTCGTCGTCCCGTCCGTCGCTCGCCCGCCCGCCGTCACCGGTCCGCGTCGTCTGCCCGTTCGCCATCCGCGTCGTTCGGATAAACGTCAAAACGCCACGCCACGCCACGCCGTCGTAGGTGCCCCCCGCGCGTCCGTCCCCGCCGCCCGCGTCGCTCGTGATAAAGTGCCTGCGGATCTGTTGTGTTGTGTTCAACCGCCTGATAAAGTGTCGCCGGACTAAACGGAGTGGGTGCCTCGCTCCACGAGGGAGGAATCGGGGGAAAAACGGAGTAACCCCACCCCCGACGAGCTGCCCCGAGACGCGGTCCAGTTTCCCCGGCTGTGGTGAGTACCGCCGCGTATGTCGATCCCTCGTGTTCTCGGAGCGCGCGATATCGGAGCGCGCCTCTCCCAGCTGTCAAATCCACCTCGGCGAGAGCGACTGTCAGCCTGGCGGCTCTTATCGAGCCGACGACGCGACGTCCGCGCACGATGGCGCGACGAAATTGATTTCGAGCGCACGCACTGCGGGCGATCCTTGATGCACTCTTTCGAGTGCTCGGCTGCAATGTGGAGAGTTATGTTCGAAGGAGATGTCAGCTTGACAGGAAATTCGTAGCTCGATTAGATTGACGTAGAATCGTCGCTCTGAACCTGTCTTTACTCTACAAACAAACTTTTAACAAATCGCGAAAGTTGCCCGCGGTTGTTTGCGATCGAATTATTTTTAAATATCTGTATATTCTTGCGCGTACATTTGGCGACACGATTGGACAAATGTATGCGTGTTAAATGCAGAATAATGTGGAATTAAATTTCCGCGAAGGGGCATAAATCCTGATATACATTGCATATTTTAGGCTTAAAACTCCTTCTATCGCTCCATTTATCCGACGATTTATCTGATACCGCATCTCGGATCGAGGATCGAACGTGGAATGTTGTTAGGATTACTTAGAGCGTCCCGATTTGCTATTTACCGCGATGAAACCGAGATTTATCACCTCGAAAATCGCAACGCCACGGTCTCGCTCGGCGGGATAACTCCTTCACATGGGTAAAACGCGAATTTCTTCGCGAAGAGCTTGGCCGCGTTTTCTAGAAAGGCAAGCGCGCACACACGTGCGATGTTTTCCCTGGACGCGCGTTCGACAACAGGTTTTCGCACGTAAGCATCCGCGTCGCTTACGTAACGCGCGTCGTCGAAGGTTGCCCGATCGCGCGAAGTGCGCTCTCGGGGGAGAGCGTCCTTACACTTGCCGACGATAATTCGCCACGGGTTCATGTAAATCCAGAAATTCTTCGAGGTCCTTGCCCGTGGAGTATTTAAAGAACCGTCTCTCTCTCGAAAGGTTCTTCGAAAGCTTCTAGTTCTTTCCACGTTAGATTCTCTATGACTCTTCGTAATGACAAAAATAGAATTGTGACCAGGTGCTACACTTGAGACCTCTGTGTAAGGCCGGTTCTACATTTTGGTCGTATCGCAGCATCGTAAGTCGTAAGTCATAAGTCGTAAGAAATTGATAGACTAATTACAGTCGAATTTGAGCAGAATAATCGACTGTGATTGGTCAGTTTCTTACAAGTTAGGATAAGGTGTAACGATTTATTGATCGCAATCACGCGGCACATGATGCGTAATACGTAATACGTTATGACACGATCGTCTTTGGCGGGCACGAATGTTGACAAACGTGTGCAATTTGCCGTCGTTTGCAGAAACGTCGCGGGGCATCGACGTAAATAATCAATAATGGCTCTTGCGAACGCGCGTAATACCGTTTCTTTATACTGCCGCGTTAAACATTCCGCGTGAACGTGATTTCGCCGACGACGTTTTCCGTTACCGTGACCATTTATTCTTCGCGACACGCTAATTGGCGCTTATGGAAAAATGTGTAATTCACGCCATTCAATTTTCCACGCGAATGCAAAACGGATGTATAACGTAATCGTATAATACCACAGGACTCTTTATTATCTCGCGTGCAAGGACGCTTGTTCCCCTATTGTTTCGTCGCCGATGTAAATAGAACCGAGAGTCCAAATAAGCCTCCTCGTCGTCTCTATCGTATCCTACGTAGGCGGTAGGATTGCATTTTTACTATGTTTTTCGATGCACAGGTAAATAAGATTCGGTCTCGTCGTATATCGCGGAGATCTTCATTGTACCGAGAACGATTATCGTTAACCTGTGTGCACATGCGTTTCCGAGCCATTGTCTTTGCGGGGAAAAGATAATGGAAAAAATCCGGGTCATTAGGGGAAGGTAAAAATAGACTCGCGATCGCTACTTATCTTAAACTTTATATTTCTTCCATATTCGTGTTTATTTCTACCAATGCGGATTAACTTTAATCTCGGTTTAACTTACTTTTCTTTTTCTCTAATTTTTAAAATTAGAGAAGGATAATCTCAACCGAGATTAAAGTTAATCCGCATTGGTAAAAGTGGACATTAGACTGAGTTTTTCACGATTAAAATTATATTTTACCCATATTTTTTTAATAATGTCAAAATAATTGAACAGCCAAGAAGTAAGAACTATTATGGAACTATTATTATTTGATTTTTAATTGCCTGTGAAAATTTCAACATGATTGCTTCTTTTCACGATCGTTCTCAAGTCTATATATTACTATATATTACTCCGAAGTTTATTGCGTATCTGCAAAGTACGGACATCGTATATTGTACACGCACGTGACAGGTAAATACCATTTAAATACATTGTGAGATAAGAACGCTGATAATACACTTGCACGACTATGCGACCAATTGTCACCGCATTACATTAGGACGGCATTGAGCAAACGTCTGTGAATCATGCTGTTTCCGACAATTATATCGGCTGATAGTGTTAGAGGTTACGCTAATTTCGCTCGTCACATCCGGCTTTTTATAACTTTATTATCTTGCGACATTAATTTTGCAGGAATGCCAGAAGCCTGCTGCACCGCGTGAATATTACATAATTTTATAATACATTTTTTCTTAATTACTTTCATAACAATATTTTACTGTCATTTTGTTCGTTTTATGTAAAAACATATGCATCGCGAGAAATCTGTCGTGATTGTAAGGATACTATTAAACATATTATCGCAGAGACTTGATTCTGCTCTCGATGCTTGTGAATGTCTCCTTCGCGATATGATATCCTTGGCAACGGAACGATAAAAATTAATTGCGGTTGCACAAGTATTTGCATCGCAAAGCTTCCAGCACATACAGAAATCCAACCTACCTGTATATTAAATTCATAATCAACATTTATATAATGCAATAAAGTACGAGACATGAAACATATTTAAACGTGTCATTCGCGAAATTGCGTGTATAATACTCATAACATTGTGTTGCTTGAACGTGATTTATTGTTGCAGATGCGCAAAAACAAACGCGCGTATTTCCTTCCCGTTTCCCGTTTAAATAGCGAGAAGGAACGCAACGCCTCGATGAGTTTTTTTGCCGTATATTACGAAGTCTTTCATCAAACATTTTAACGGGACAGACGGACGTTCAATGAAAACGTAATTTCTTAGAGCTTGCCGCTGATTGCGTAACGAGTTCTTCATTACTTTTTCTCGTCTTTGAATTTCATTGAAACGTTTTTTTTCTCCGGTAATTATGTACTCCCTCCCGTGCTTTCAAGCAAATATTAACATACAACTAATTTTTTCGAGTCGCGCGCGCCGAGTTAATGGACTTTCGCTTTTTTTCCGCATACATAGAATTCTTTACGTTAGAGATCTATTAATATGTTAGGAAATGATTATACCTCGTTTGCATCTCTCGATTGTGTACAAAATTAAGTAAATACAAATAAAATAAAATTTGAATATTTCTTATTGGCACATATATATATATATATATATACAGTCCCTGACTATAATATCTTGGAACAATGGTGAATAATAAAACACACACATTTGATAGTAATAATCATGCTCTCTAAATCTGAATCAGTGAATAGTACTGCTGAATCAATGAATAGTCACTGATTCAGATTTAGAGAGTGTATTTATTTATTCTTGTTAACTATTTAGGCAGTCATAAAATACCTCGTAAAATACACATACTTTTAATATTTAATTATATTACCTTTGACGATTATTAAAGTTTTGATTCGCCTTGGTATATTATTATAATCATTATAATGCATACTTGTACTACCTCCTGCATCTGTGAGTGATGAATCTAGACCGATCTAGACATAAATTATTATTATCAATCGGCTGAGTTTTTGTGATAATTATTTCCTTTTCCACTTCTCTTTTTACCTGTTTCTACACATTTTTTAATACGTCATAAACAAATGACTATATATTCTAATGGAACAATAGTTTCTTAATCTAATTCGATGGATTATAACAATGACAGATGAACGGTATCATAAAGCTGGTGCTGGGAAGTCAATGAGTTGTAAAAAGTTAAGCTGCGTCTGATAATATAGCCAGGGATTGTATATTAAGATCGATATCAATAATGTGGACTAGTATTCGTTGCATTAAGAATTTACGACCCGAACATTTTGTTATGGCTCTGTGCTCTTTCCTTTTATTTATTGATTTCTAATTATTTGAGCTTCCTAAGGTTATTGAGAATTTATGTTAAATATTGTTAACGAGACTATATGAGGGTAGAAATAAATTATTAGAAATTGATTATCTCGACATGTTTTAACGTTCGTATTTCAGAGAGTTGCAACTTTATTAATTCTGTGGATACGTAAACGCATAATCCTCTAGATTTTCGCATCGCGGCTTATGAATATGTAAATAAAGATTGTTCGCAGTAGATTGACTTCTTGACGATTGATGCGCCGTGGCAATGCCATCACCGCACCGGCGAGATTTAAATCTTTAATCGTGTATATATACGGTTAACGACCGACAGCGGTTGCTGCAGCGCATACCACAAGGTATTACAAATTACAACGCCGCACTCGAAACGATACGTCGTTGCCACTTTACGTTCGTAAGACGCATCGCTTTTGATACCGCGAACTTTCCGCGCTGTTCAGTTATCCTTGCCGCATTCTGACAGAGAGAAATTCGTTCGCTACGCCCCTTCGTCTCGTGTCCGCCACGCGCTTTCCTCGGGGTCCCAAAATCAATATAGGCGTCGCCGACGCCGCCGACGCTGCCGCCACCGCCGCACCGCCGCCACGGTGACGCGACCGACGACGCCGCGCCGTTCTGGTCAGGGTTCTCTACCATCCTTTCCGCCGCATTTCTCGTAACGAGAGACGAGAACTTCCGCTAGGTCTCTAACGAACCGTGAGAACCGCGTTGTCGATTCCCCGAAAGTTACCGACAATAATTAGTCGTCGCGGTGTGTTTAATTCTATACAAACTCTATGCTTTAACTAAGGATCGAAATCAAGAGAAGGATTAAGAGTTTGCACTATTTATAATATTAAATTAAATAATATATTTTTTACATTTATATATATATATATATGTAATTTTGACGGGAATATAGTTGAGTTGTTGCGAATATTAAAACGTCAGTCTTGCCATAAGAAAGATCCGCAGAGATAAGCCATGGAACAGTCCCATATTAATAGTCGCGTGCCCCATCGATCCCGCCTTTGTTATCCTTCGGGGGTTGACTCTCCGAAGCCTTGTGCGTATTCGAAAGATGTAAAAGTCGATAGTGACCGACCCCGAGGAAGCCTATTGCATTCAATGGCCTATCCTCCTCGCGCGTTTGTAGATTCTATCAGTTATTCGCGATATGTTCGTACAGCTAAGCGAGCTTGTCGCACATATCCCACTCGATATATACGATCGCTGTTTTCACTACTCCGCTAAAATTAATTGGTCGAGTTATAATGGCCGAGAATTCAAATTTATCATTGCTTTATTCGAGCGAGAGATCTCTGCGTTCTCACATTGTTATTTTATTTTCATTGCGATTCGGCGTATTAATCGATCTCCTACAATCCTACGCCTTTAGATTTATCGCGCCACTATCAATATCTTCGTGGGCGTGCGTAACGATCATATAAATATCGGAATGACAACTTTATTTCTTACCTCCCTATTCTTATACTATCGCGCCTCATTGATTTATGTCAAAAGCTTTGTCGGAATCAAAAGTTTATCGTTACAGCTTTAGCACGTAGCGAGTCGTAAATTTTGTGCAGTTTCGGCCGCCGTGCAGCGACGATTTATAATCATGTCTCTGCTGAGAAACTCCGGCTGAGATCAGTTTTGATCCGGTTAAATAAATGAATCTTAAATGTATTTGTTGCCGCGTTTCTACTTAAGAATTCGCCTGAAATAGTTTTCATGTTGTTCAATTTGATTTTGAGGATCAATTTTATATTCGTAATATTATATTTGTAATTTACTAAAGAAACACTCGGATAAGATTTCCCTTAAAACACTGCCTAAATTCTGTTTTTTACAGTTTAAAAATCGATTCTTGATTGTACATATAGATATCTAGATATCTACGTATAAATAATTTTTAAATCTTAGTTGAATATTAAATTAAGAAAAATTTCATCATTTAAACGCGATTCAGGAGTGATTTGAAAGAAGAATTTGTTAAACAACGTAAAACGAGATGCGAAACATATGGCTATGATACATCGAGATTTATTTGAAATTACGCGGAATGTAATATTTGAAATAATTAATTAACCCTCGGAGAACACACAGGGTCAATTTGACCCTTACCTCGAGTTTTATCGTAATATCTTGAAAGCATTTTGAAAGCGTAAATTTTTAGCCAGAAATATTAAAAATAAAAAAAATAAATTTTTTTCGTAAATTACGTTTTTTTTTTCAAAAAAAAATTTTTTTTTGAATTTTTTTTTATATGTAAATAATTCCAATAATTCGGCACTTTTTATTTATATCAATTGATTTAACAATGTTCCAAGTACATCTGGAAGTTTTTTCAAGCTGATCGCACTCATCAATTTAAAATGGTGGACGATTAAATTAAGTGTGTGTAGGGTCAGATTGACCCAGAGTGTTCTCCGTAAATGAAAAAATAGGTGTGTTCTCCGAGGGTTAATATCAACTATTCAAATTTGTATTAAAAATAGATTAAATAATATACGCGCAACAATTAAAAATTCTATAAACATATGTGTAATATCTTTTAAATTGCAATGTGTTTAAATTAAAATTTAAATAACAATATAGTATTAAGCTTCTAATATGCTGTCGTATGTCTGTGGAGATCGTGGCGCAGAGAGATGTGCGCTGCTCTAAAAGTGCCGAAGATCCGAGTTCAAATCCGACCAAGAATTGGTAGTTTTTATTCGATCGCCATCTCTCGGAAGGAAAGAAAGGGCAACAATCCATCGAGAGTATCATGCTTTTATTCATTTTTCATACAGTACAAATCATCTTGTGCTGTATTGTGCCGCAAACCGCAACTCTGTAACTCAAAGCGTACTCGAGAAAATTAAAAAAAAAAAAACAAAATTTTTGATAGCCCTGCACTTTTAGAATTTTCAGTTTTTTTTATTGTGCCGTATTGTGGTGTATTTGTGCTGATTTGTGCCGCAAACGCGAAATTGATAACTTCGATAACAATTAAGAAAATAAATAAAAACAAAATTATACTAGCCCCGCACTTTTCCCGAAATAAACCCAATTTTTTTTGGTTGATAGGTAATAATTTGTGCCACGTTGTGCCGTTGGAATAAACTCGATATCTCTTTTCATTTGGCAGATAAAAAATATTAAATCTCAAAAACAAAATAACAAATAATTATTTTTACAACGCATTTATCGAACTTCTGTAAGCTGTGCTGAGTTTCACTAGATGAGTATAACAAAGAAATGGCCGGAGATGCATAGAAAGTTGCAGGGGTTGAAAATAATGGGCTAAAGGGGTTGGGGGTGAAAAAAAGAACTTTACGTTTTTAAATTTTTTAAAATTGTGCCGGATTGTGCTAGACGAGTACAATAACTTTTCATAATGACAAAATGTCCGCAAATCGTTAGTTTTCGCAGCACAACCATCTAAAGAAAGCAGTTTTTAGGAATTACAATTTTCAAACCGCTATAACTTTTGAACCGTGACAGGGAATGAAATTTTGCGACTTGTGCTGAGTTGTGCTAGACGAGCACAACAAGAAAACGGCTAGGAAAGAATCGAAAGTTGCAAATAATTGAAAATAATAGGGTTGAAAATGATGATCCAAAGGGGATGGCGGTGAGAAGAAAATTTCACATTTATAAATTTTGCAAAATTGTGCCGGATTGTGATAAGCGAGTACAACAACTTTTTCTAATGACAAAATGTCGTCAGGTCACATTTTATGGATTTTACAATACAACTGTTAGGAACTTGGGTTTCAGGAGAAGAATTCTAAACCCCATGTCACGTCTGAACCGTGCTAGATCTTTATCACGGTTTAAAAGTGGTTTAAAAATTGTAATTCCTAAAAACTGCGTTCTTTAGATAGTTGTGTTGCGAAAACTAACGATTTGCGGACATTTTGTCATCATGAAAAGTTATTGTACTCGACTAGCACAATCCGGCACAATTTTACAAAATTTAAAAATGTAAAGTTTTTTTCTCACCCCCATCCCCTTTAGCCCATTATTTTCAACCCCTGCAACTTTCTATGCATCTCCGGCCATTTCTTTGTTGTACTCATCTAGCGAAACTCAGCACAGCTTACAGAAGTTCGATAAATGCGTTGTAAAAATAATTATTTGTTATTTTGTTTTTGAGATTTAATATTTTTTATCTGCCAAATGAAAAGAGATATCGAGTTTATTCCAACGGCACAACGTGGCACAAATTACTACCTATCAACCAAAAAAATTGGGTTTATTTCGGGAAAAGTGCGGGGCTTATAATTTTGTTTTTATTTATTTTCTTAATTGTTATCGAAGTTACCAATCTCGCGTTTGCGGCACAAGTCAGCACAAATACAGCACAATACGGCACAATAAAAAAAAACTGAAAATTCGAAAAGTGCGGGGCTATCAAAAATTTTGTTTTTTTTTTAATTTTCTCGAGTACGCTTTGAGTTACAGAGTTGCGGTTTGCGGCACAATACAGCACAAACGTAGCACAATATGTGTGTAGCACAATTATTAAAAATACAGAATTCAAAAAGTGCGGGGCCAACTTCACACACGTGAGCACTCTTTATATTTTTTCGGTATGGGGGAGGGGCTTGTCATTATGCTTGCCAATAACCCTTCGCAGAACATGTGGGTCTTTTAGGCCAGTTAAGATTTTCAAGTTGTAATAGTGCCATAAAAAATCTGAAAAAATTCAATTCAAGTATACTTTCGAAGGTTTTAAGAATTTATTTATACTGTTATATATGCCTGCTTCTTGTTTGGGTTTTTTTTGAGTCCGTAAAGTCTCCGAAAAAATCAAAACTGAAATATCCTTGTTCTGCGAAGGGTTAAGCTGGCCCCACCTAGAGACTTCAAATAAGAGTCTGGTCAATTTGACAAATAATGATGGCTGCGTTTACAACGCACTCTATATAGGCTGCGATCCGATAGAGCTTATATATTAGATACCTATATACACATCACGACATGTTCTGTATGACAAATCGAAACAAAATATAGGCTGAGTTCGTTTTGACGCTTTTGTTTTTATATTTTGGATTGGTTCTGCCATGGTTTGTCAACACCAATCAGCATACAGTCGATCAATGGCCAGACTCTTACTTGAGGGTTTCCTAACCCCACCCATTTTGAATGCGATTTCCTGTTAAACGGTTTGAGCAACAAAATTGGGATTAGAGCAACAAACGAGGCAACAAATTAGTACACAAATAGCACTAAAATTTTAGGTCCGAACTTGATTTGCGATGGTGGGGTCTAGCTTAATAGGGATGAAGGAACAATTGTTTCAACTTTTTCATTACCACTTATTTTTATTACAATCTTAGAAGGAAAAGAAATCTGGTCAAATAACGTGTTATAATTTATTATAATATGAAAGCTGACCAGTTTTCTTTCCCTTCTAAGATTGCAATAATAATAATAAGCGGTAATGAGAATTATAATTATAGTTCATCGAAATTTACGTGAAATACATGGAATATAATATATCCAGTATACAGTGTTATCTTATAATGATTTCCTCGAATTGACTAGCACGCGGGACTGCTGGTGTTCGACCTTCGTTTTTGCTTCGTTCGACGCGCTACTGTTTACGCGCGGTCACATTGTTATCATTCGTGCGGTGTGGCGAGACTCAAAGCGGCAACGATAGCGGCTCAAGCCATTTCGTGTGTCGTATTACCTTTCGAAACGCTAAATGGTCGAGTTAAGACCACGAGACGCTAAACGCGATCATTTCTTACAATTGATTAGTAACTGTGAGACCGCGCAAGTGATAACTTCTGCGATTTATGACCCATGAGCGTATTATGACGGTTATTTATTGGAAAAAGATATTTCGTGTTATTTTCCCAAAGAGATAAAGGAGTACAGTGCGTATCGTGTGCGATAAAGATCAGAAGTGCCGTGTAAAGCGCACAATCGTCGTCTTGTTATGATTGAGTGTACGCGATTGTAATCAACCATGTTTTCGCGAATGAGTATAGTGTAAATGACGTGAAGAAACTGCGACAGCGGAACAAGAGAGAATGTGAAAGTCTGGGATGCATTGGACGATAGGTATTGTAGAGTAAATAACATATTAATTTTTTTATTTATTAACTTGTATTTGCAGAATTAATCGTTTATCGCCGATGACGATTACGATTACAATCCGTGTGTTATCCGCTTCTCCGCTTTTACTTGACTTCTAATTATAATGTAATTATTGAATCTGTATCTCAAGATGAAACTAAGTATTTTACCTAATACACTTTTGAAACGAGATTCTAATAATTATCTATAAATACAGGTCTTATATTTCAATTACCAATTTATTTTTTTCAAATTTCTGATTAGATTAACACATTGGCAAATAATTAGCATTTAATATATCATAAGTCCGAACTTGAATTCAAGTGGCTGTCAAATTAGTAAAAGTTAATTTTCTTTGTGGGAAAGAAGTAAAAAACATTGATACGTAGTTCGCGTAAGGTAGGACAATGGCAAACATCGGCATTCGAAACATGATAACCGCTTCGCCTAATCGTTGCTTAAGCTAATTAACGGTGATGAGATCATCAAGGTCCCAGTAGATTGCAGTCACCGTTGCTCCACAATTCTCAATCAATATAGTATCAACAATATTCCTTTTAAATCCTTTCAAAATTGTAAGTCTTAATTTTGTTTTATACTCAAACGGAATTTTAATTAAATTTGCAATCTCTCTATTCTAAAATACATTTTCTAAAGTAAATTAACAATTAATTAAAGAAGTTGAAATATTGAAATAAAATTTAATAATAATCTTTATTAATTATCGGTAAAATGTCAAATTTTGTTAATATAAATTATAAATTAACTGTTTATAACGCTTAATATCGATGTAGCTAAAGTAGTCGCTCTTTTTCATCACTGTTATGAATACGAAATTATATTATACCGATTACCGATATTTTCCAATGCGATTGTCAAAAAGTTCGGGTTGCATTATTGTCATTTTTCTTGCGAGCATTGTTTCAAACAAGTCGCGAGACGTGTATAGCGGTATTAACGGTTCGCTCGGAATTCGCGTAATACCGTCGCACCCGGTATGCGCGGGTTCACGTTAGAAAAAGGTGCACCGGAGAGCAGCCGGTCCGAGAGAGTAATGTCGTATACGCGCGGAGTGGTCCAAGTGCGTTCTTGCCGTTTCGGATGCGTCGTCGGTCGGGTCCGCGCGCACGGTGTGCATCCGCTGCAATTCTCGGGACAAAAACCCCGTGCAGGACAATAACCCTGAATAAATCACCGCTCCTGATAGCCATTCGGCGTGGGTCCTTCACCGGTTGTTTATGTCGGCGCTGCTGTCTAAACAAGATCAAAACGACCGCCGCCACCGTCTCTCGTTCGGCCGTCGTCAGGAATTCATCGCTCGGGGCGACGCCCTCCCCGATTATTGAAAATTTCAAAGGCGATCCAATTGTGTCCCGGCCGACCAAATAACACGACTCGCAGCTACTAACAGTTGGGCGAAACCCGGCGCCTAATTGCACCTGACGGCGAGGGAATTACGTTGGGAGGAAATAATTTCCCGTGGTTCTCTGCTGTCCGATTTATGTTATGAACAGAATCAAATAAAATTATTGTTGCACGTTACGTGAGATGGTAAATATAAATGTATTGTTTATAAATTTTATAATTACTTGTATAAAAGTTCACAAATATTGTAGGTTATTATCGCATGAAGTGATTACCGTGAAATTCTTTATTTTTTTTGCAAATGTAAAATGTTTTTATTATAATTGGTATAGAAAAACACATCGATCTTCTCAAGCACGAGAGCTCGTAGCAATTAATAAACGTTCTGGTATTCGGTCGAGGCCCGCTACTGATTTACCGTCGTTGAACGCGACGGGCAATTTTCCCACACCGTGCCAAAGATTTAGATGCTGTTTAAATGTAAATCTCTGGTAATCTCACGCACTTAGCGCAACAGCATTGGGGGGTCTACCAGCCAGTGGAACCTAGGCTTTACAGCTAATATTGCGAGACGTGCATCCACTGCAAATTGTAGTTTAAAGAAGTTAAGTCGCGGTTGCTTCTAAACTTCCGCGAATCTGCGGGAAATTAGATTTTTCAAGCCGCATATCGTTCACGCAGTGTTAGTGTCTCATAATTCTATATTTTTTATGATTTCTTGATTTGATAACATATTTTATAGAAATAAAATATTTTATGTGAAAACAAAAAAACAAAAGTATAACTAAGTCAAGATGATGCCGCTGATCAAATTAACCCATGTTTCGATTATTATTCGAAGGATTCAAGGCTATTGTATGATTGGAAAGCAGTCGCGCAAAAATGAATTTTCTTGCATCCATGAGTACGTCGCCGTGGGCATGGCACATCGGAAGGGTTTGCAACATTGTCGTCCGTAATTGGAATATATTAATTTTTGTCGGTCGTTTAGAGCGCGCCGTGCATTTACGGGTACACTATTGAGATCTCTTATGTGGGTGGGACCGGTTTTAAGCTGCTTTCACACGTGTATCGGCGGTCGTTGCTGTCCCGTACTAGAGCGGAATTAGTTCGTTCTAGCCGACCTGGATGAAAAAGAAGAACGATACGCGCTGTCGTATAAAGTTATCTCTACTTAGCGTAGAAAACAATTTGATACCTCGGTGCAACGCTAAGCTAGAAAAATCGCGTAAACTGCAGTTTTTATAATATTTGACCGTACAATTTTTAAGACAGTACTATATATAAATTCACAAGTTTTTATACAGATATATTTTTGTGCAACTCGATTGTTTTATTATTATTATTAT
Source organism: Temnothorax rugatulus (assembly GCA_035220575.1). Classification (NCBI taxonomy): domain Eukaryota; kingdom Metazoa; phylum Arthropoda; class Insecta; order Hymenoptera; family Formicidae; genus Temnothorax; species Temnothorax rugatulus. The sequence continues at coordinate 670,842 of JASTWL010000019.1, read as the reverse complement.
TTAATTAATAATATTTATTAATACAAAAAATAAATAACCTGAGATAATGTATGAAATGTTTTGAAAACTTTTAGTTTTGACGAAAATGGAGTTTTGTAAAAACAGATGCCAATGTATTATCTGTCATAAAATAAACTGAACGAAATGGTAATTGTATAAAAAAAAGAAAACGTTGAATTTCGTACATAATTTATGATATTGCGTATGCATATATACTTACCGTTTTCACGCAGTGCGAGTACAGATGTGCAGATGTGCAGATGTGTGCTGCACGTAAAGTACACATTGCGGGACTATCCTCTCTGGAGGATTATATTAATTAAACGTAATGCTAGAAGCCACGAGAAATTAATCGCTTTTAGTCGCTATCCCGATCTCTCGTTAATAGCGCCGTTATTTCTTAACTATCCTCTTTCGTTTTATTTCTGTATCGCGGTTCGTTTTGCTTCTTTCTAATCAGAAGACAGAAGACAGCGGTGAGAACATAACGGAGATTTTATTTCGTAATCTCTATCGTGATTGATGTATGTATACCTATATATGTATAAATACCTTATATACATAACTTACATATTATTAAAAATGACGGTCTAAGTGTCAAAATCAAGTGTAAAAATCGTATTCCATATCTCTTTAAAAATAATTGTACATTTAATTCTAAAAGGCTCATTTAAGGAAACTTATATATTTAACTTTAAACAGATTATATTTTGCTGTAGTCTTGTTAACAAAACGATGCATCGTGTTTTCGTTTATTCCTTCCAATATAGGGAGAAGACAGTCTGTGTACCGTGCATGTATCGTGCACGTGCACGTGCACGAAACGGGAGGCACCGAAAGTTACGATAATTTTCAGCGTAATCGAACAGTGGTACTTTCCTCCCGATTTCCATTGTCCTCCGAGGAGGGGGAAAAAAACGCGAAGCACGAACGGCAACGACTGCTTTGGCAAGCGATCGCGCGGTCCCGATCATTGATTCTCCCAGTTCCCATTCTGCTGTCAAGCAGTGGCATTCTTGTTCGTGCGCTAACCTTCGAAAACGAAGCCCTTCCATGAACGCGCCTCGGGCGCCGGAGCCAGAAGCTCCTTCCGCGGCCTCACTCCTCCTCGCCTTCGCTCGCCTTTGCATTTCGCTTTTTCCATACTGTATATTCACTTTCGTTGACTCTCTCGAGTTTACGCTCGGTAACGTCACATCACGCGTAATATGTCGGGGATATAAAGTTAATTGGCAGGCAAATATGCACGCGCGCGCACACTCGGGTACATACACAGTGAGACAGTTGCATCCGCGACAAAGTCAACGGGAAATTTCCGCGGCATTTCTAGAACAAGAGGACGGTGCAAGAAATCCCGTCGGCATTAGTTAAAGCGGGGAGCGCGGAGAGGATTTCTTATCTTTTAGGAAAAACGCAGCGACAATAATGAGGTAACGGAGCGTATCGAGAATGCGGATGTGCATCGAGATGCGTCCGACACAGTTAAGGTTGATTTATCGTTCCGAAGACACTGCCAAATTGGCAATGCCTGTCCCTACGGTTCGTTAGGCAGTCGATCGAGGAATCCCTGCGATCAGAATTTTGGATAATTCACTCAAACGTACATGTTTGTTTAAAATTCGGTGGACATAATAACAATGCATCATTTTGTGCTATGCAATTAGTAAGTTATTTTTTATAGGAAGGAAGGATATATTTATTGTCGAATAATAGGAATATTTTTAAAAATTTATAAATTTTTTATTATATATTTACATTATCTATTTTTGACGGCTAGAAAAAATTTCTTTCTCATTGCCAAAATCCGGTGAGCTATATTTTACAAAAACAGGTGTTAGATGTCTATGTTAAATATCTTTAACCCTTAAATGACACACCTTTCCAGAATCTCATAAAAGACATAAGGGGTCTAAATGACCCCAGCATGAAAAATGTCTCGTAACTAATTGATTTTTTGATCTTTAGTTATGGCAATTTTTTTCAATGTTGTTCAAGGTCTAGACAAGAGAATAAAATGATGATATTGTTAAAATTTCAATTTCAACATAGTATAAAAATTTAAGATCGCCAAGAGTTAAAATCGTGGCTCCAAAATCAAAAAAATTAAAAATAATAAATAAATAAATATGAGCTCCATTTTTGGCGGGAACATTTGAAAATATTTCATTCTAAAGGGTCTGGGGTCCGCTGGACCCCGGGTGGCATTTAAGGGTTAAATACTAATTTGATATGTCGGACAATGCTAAGTATTTGTCTTTCGATAAGTGCACGCGCACTCTATAGCGTGGTGACATAATGAGGACGAGTTACAGCTTCCGCAGCACTATTCCCTATAGATCCGTTTAACATCACCGGAAGTAGTAATAATTCCGACGATGGCGCGTTCCCTCTCTCGGATGGCTGAGCGGGCAATTGCAAGACATAAACCAGATCGTTGAGAAAGATATACAACATATGCGCGAGATACACGTAAGGATAAACGAGGAATAAATGGTATAAGTTATAATTAATTTTTTTTATTTTTGCAAGTATTTTCGTTGGCACATATATAGCATTATCGAAGATTCACTCGTTACTCGTTTCATAGCTTTGGTTTTTGCTAGTCAATAGCGATCGAGAGAATTTTTCAATACGGTGTTTTTAGAAGCTTATCCATCCCAAGGGGGGCTTCACACATATGAGCGAGGTGGTGTTGAACGAGAATCACGTACTCCGATAAGTGGCGGATGTTAGATATAGCCAGAGTCCATAACGATCAATGATTTTATATATGTCGATCCATATTTCTCACCGCACTTGAGCGCTAAACGTCCCATTTGACACCGATCCCTATATAATAAATCGCGCACATTCGACGTGCATAAAAGATTAAAGGGAGCCGACCGTTGTCAGCCGCCAATTTTCTTAATTAAAGATTAAACTGTGAATAAGAACCAATAGAATGAACAACACAAATCAGAGAACAATATTACTTTATTTTTTCTACAGAAGTAGCTTTATGAATAATGTACCTACTAGTATTTACATTTCCCACACTGATTTGAATTGGCAAATTTTTAAAAGTGCCTTTGCATTACAGTGTATTCCTTTGACTGACTTTGATATTGCGAATCTTCATGAGTATATGCTTACGTCGAGTGATGAAATTTTCCGGGCCGAGATGAAGAAGCTGTGGAGAAGCACAGCTATCTCGTGCTTTGTTAGATATTGATTGACCGGGAACAGCTTCGAATCAGCGGGCGAGATGAAACATTCTGAGACGAGAGCACTTAAGGAGATCACGGAGAATGGAACGAAGAACTGTTTAGATAAGTAACGTGAACGTTGATAAAAATGCAACGCCACTGAAAGTACTTACTTTTGACGTTGAGTAGAAACGTTGTGTAATAAATGTAATATAGGTCGTGTTATCGATTATCCGTCTAACATCTATTAATAGACACCTTGCAGAATAGGACGCGAAAGCTATCGCGGTGCACGATAAAAGTTTGCTCCATTTCTTAAATCTGCCACGTACCGTTCCGATGTGTGACACTTAACTTCTGCATCAATTTATTCATGTATTGTATTTTTTTTTAAACGTTCTGACGATGAGTATTTTTTCACCTCCCTACATATCTTTCTGGAATTTTTGAAATTTGTAGTTAAAATTTTGAATTATGCGTCGTTCACTTTCTACATTAGTTTAATACAACTTGACTCTCTCAGAGTTTAATTTCTTCTTATCGATCGGAAATTGATCGTTTCCGGACAGCGTGCCGATATTTACTCGCATGCAATGTTTATGCAAAGGCCAGCGACACTCGCCGTGTTTTCTGCGATATTGCCGTAAAGTTCTCTCTCCGTGTAGCGCAACGTGCACGCGCAAACGGGTTGCATCGCTCATCGTCCACTTTGCCGGAGCGAAATGCACCGGGCAGATGCGTCAAATGCGTGTACGCATCCGCCCGTCCATTCCGTCATTATACTATCAGACGATGCAATTGCCAATTGGTAGTGCCGGGAGCGAATTTTCTCGACGTGCGTCCCTTCGCGCGCACTCTCCAGCGTCGCCGTCAGCGTTTTTTTCAAAACGTCGATCTGGTCTGACGCCTTTCGAGAGAATGACGGAGAGGAACTCGTTCCGTGAATATGATAAAAGGTGGACGGCCATTTTTTTGTTCTGTAGTCACGACCGCAGGGTGAGTGACTTACTACAGATTACTGTCTGTATTCTACACACAGGATTAACACAATATTGCGTTAACGTATTCTTATTTGAGAACAGACATACAATTCGCATATATATTATATAAATAGCACAGTTTTCATATATTATTATTTTTTCGATGTCAAGAATCCATGTTTTCTGAATCAAAGACGATATAGAAAATTATTTATTTTATTTGCTATTAACAGAATATATATTCAAATTAGAATTCTTAAAAGAATAATGAGTGTGTCAAAGCTAAAAAGCGCATTATAACATAAATCATATTTTTGTTACACACTTTGATTATCGTTTCAAGTCATTATTTTTATCACAAGTGTTTATGGATAGATTACATAACACCGCGTCATTTATTTGTTATTTAATCTTCGGCACTAACTCATCGGAATATGCTATCAACCGTCAGCCACTTTGACTCGAGTTCCGTCGACGCGCGCGTCAAACAGGGCAATGCACGCGCGTGTTGATATTTACGCTCGCGGGTGCAGACGGCTCCACGTGTGCACGAATATACGTAAAATATACTAGGAATCGGGGCTTACTTACTTTTCGAAGACGGAAAACACGAGCGAGGGTATACTCGCAACTAGGGTGCGAGTAAGGGTGCACTTTGAGTGGCGTTAAACGTGTCGAGGGGAATGGCATCGATCGGAACCTGACAAAGAATTAAGGGTGCGTGTGCATGCGATGTCGGAAAAACACGCATACGCTCTTGATAACTCTTATCAAACACTCTAAAATTATACGTTATTATTAGAAGTCATGCACTTTCGTCGGCTGGATTATAATGGCCGCATTGATATGAGCGATTAAAAACTATAATAAGCGTGATTAAAAAAAAATAATACCAACGATAATACTACGGTGATAAATAATACCAGCCTGATTTAAATTTAGGATATACGAAATTGATTTTGTATTTATTAAAGTATTCTTTATCGGATGATTTGGGGGTGCTTGATTTGTGACATATTTTCTGTATAGATATCTAAATCCTAAAAGTGTTCACTTCAATAAATAGGCCTTCTTATATTACCGTGCACAGTTAGAAAAATTAGCGCGAGCTCTATCTCCGCGCGACCGGTTATAAAATTATGATGCTCGCGTTTGCGGAAGCGACTCGTTCGAACTGTTTGCTTCTTGCGGTATAGGAAATTGGATCTGACAATACGCCGCGCCGGTCCCTGTAAAGCTCGTTCGAGATGGCCTTTTATACCGAGTTTGTTTCCACAGCGAAGCAAATTACGTTTAAACCGCGCCGGTCTTCCTCTCATCGTGCTGTTATTCGCGTCCGTTTAATCCACCCGATCGAAACGTTTACGCGCCTCTCTGCGGTTACCATCGAAAAATAATCGACTTATTACTTGGGCCCCGTTGCAGCCCGGGTAAATGTAGCGGCGGGAATAATCCTGCGGGCTATTCAGAGCGTGGCCTTCGCGGGAGAAAGATCAGAGCCTCCGCAAACGTATAGAAAAGGGGGAAAAAAAAGAAGAATGCACCGCGTCATAATTATCATCTCTCATAACTATGCGGAATCGACAGATGCACGGACCCTTCCGGCTATCCTGAAACGTCCACGATCGCGTGAGCCTCAATGACGCTTCATTCATACACGAGCGCTTATTTTCGTTTCTTCTCATTAACACAAAGTAAGGGAAAATTTGAAAATTGCGCTGTGAGAAAAAATTCTTGAACGCACGTGAGAGTAAAATGTGTTTGCGCCAAATATTGCGTGCTGTCTGAGAATGTTTACGCCGGGGAAAAGAGTAAACGCGAGCGTGTTTTATCGCGGCGTGTCGCTTTTATAAGATATGGCGCGTCGCAACTGCGAATTAATACCGTTCGTGGTCGATCACGATTCCGCGTCGAGTATCGCGCTAATTACACGAAGCCGAGCAAGTTCACGGTAACGTAACGCGAGAAGGTTACTGTTACTTTTCCTGGTCTTCCATCCTCGCGCCCGCCCGCCCCACCCCCTCTTACTCCTCGCCGGTTTCTTTGTCGTCTTCCCCCTTTCGCTGGAACGTAGCGTGAAGATAGGGAAGAGGAAGAAACTGAGGAAGGGGAGGGAGACGACGCGGCCCGAGAGAAAAGAGTTGGCCCTCGAACTGACATTCGGATCGCCTCTCGCGATACTCGTACATAACAGCAGTCCTCTCCTCTCCTCGTCCTCCCTCTCCCCAGTCCTCGCTCTCTCCCTCTTCTCCTCTCCGCCTCTCCTGGACTCCTCACTGAAACGGAGAGAAGTGCAGCAGCAACGGCGGCGGCAGAAACATCGACTCTTCTGGGTTGCAGGAGTTGCGGTACTGGTCTAAGGGAATTACCGTTAGAAGAGCTGCACTCGCCTTACGTACTTCCTAGACTCCATGTTACACATATATACCTGCGCCTTCTGCACGGTCTCTGCGTATGCATCGCAACACACACACACACACACACACGGCTAAACACACGCGCGCGCACACGTGCATGGCTTTTGCGCGCGCGGTAATGCCATGTACAGTGTATGCACCGATATACGCAGTGGCCGTGCTTCCAGTTCCCGGCTGGGACGGTGTACGTTCTTCTCTATTTGCTCGCTTTTGTATAGGTGAAACTGGTAGCCGCTACAGACGACGCTGCAACGTTCAATCTATTCGGACATTCGATCATCTTAGCCGATCGTCAGGATCGTCGTGCAATCGAGCGCGTCGAGCTAAACTTCGGTGTTTCTGTGTCAAATTCGCGCCGCGCCGCGCTGCACCGCACCGGCGCGGCGCGTTTCGCGGATGCGAGTCGAGTTTACTGCAGACGGAGTTCAGCGAACTGCATCGCGCGCGATATTGTTGCGAAGGTATTCTACTGTTCGAGGCGGCAATGTAGAGAATGTAGCGTATATTACACGACGTGCATACTTTTGAAAAATAATTATATATGGATAATGATCTCTATAAATATATATTAATATGAGTAGAAAGGAATTTACGATGTCGCAATATTGCGTTACACTCGATCGTAATTTACAAATGATGTAAGTCTCATTGTTAAACTTAACTCGAATCGTATAGCAGTAGGTATCTCCGAGTTTACTTTCATAATTCGTACCGTTATCTCTTAAGCATATCCGAGTTTGCAGTTTACAGGTTACGCGAGTTATCCGTTCATTCGGCCATTGTTAAATCAAGTCCGATGTAAGGAGATAAAACGCGTGTCGGGGGAAGGTGGCCGAAATATGGAGCAAACGGTCGCTCGCTCCGCGGGAAATGGTATGTGAGATTAATCGTGCAGGCACGCGGGAACAAAGGCAAATAAAAAGTTCTTGCGGTGTGCGGCGCGGCATTTTCTCGTTGCCGTTGCCGCAACGATATTCCCACTTTGGTCCCACGTTCCGCCACACACTGTGCACGTCTGCCTGGAGTGCCTCTTCTTCTTGCCTCTCTGTCCCGCGTCTCTGCGTCCCTGAACCTCACACTTGGCCACTCGGTCATTGTTCGGCTTACAATGAACCGTTTCGATATATATCCTACGTGCACTTAAGTGCCCCACACGTACACGGCGAGCCGGTGCACTTTCCCTGCGAGTGTATGTGTGCGCGGCATACGCTTACGAGAAAGAGAGAGAGAGAGAAAGAGACTTATACGCATGTATTACCTTTTGTTAGCCGGCGCTTTAATTAGTACTGTAGCTCCTACGATCAGCAGAGTCAAAATCGACATAGTCTACCGCGAGACGGCACTGCAGAAGAGCAACATGATTGAGAAACGGTTTCGTCGTTTCTGCTGTACACCGTTCGGTCATTCCTCGCGCTCTTCGCTCGTGCTGACCGCACGGAAAAGCACCGCGGTCTCGTTAATTCGTGGCGTGACTGCGGAACTAATAGCTCGCTTTCTGCCAAGGGTATTAGGTAGGTAGCATCGAGAGCCGGCAGCCGAGAGCCGATCGAAGTCTTTCAAGATCTTGGACGGCAAAGTTATTTTCGACGCGCCGATCATTACATATATTTCTCGAGTTGGAGTTGTTTGCTAAACAATTTTGTTCTGAGTGGTACATATTTTACACAAATGGACGTTATAGATTATCCTTGTATATAGAGAGCGAATTTTTTTTAAATACAATTATTAACTTTGTTCTTTATTTCTGTATTATTTTTCTGACATAGGGAGACAGTTTATTTTTATTATTTTCAATTTATCGTTTTTTTTATACATAATAAACGTAAAATTGGTAAAATTGGTTTGTCCCAATTCATTTGCTCTTTGAAGGACGAGCATACTCGCGTTCGATACGGTTGTCAATTGTCTTTAAGTCAGAGTATATACGAACCAAAAATCTTGACCTCTTTTATGAGGAGTTGATTGAATCGATAGACCGAAGCAAGTAATAGCCCCTATAATTTCTTTCATGACCACATGATTGAGCTGTTCACCGTCACTTAAAATGTATGTAGTTAACATTTCGATATTTATATCAAAATTAACAATTTAAGAAAAATATCTCTATAATGTAGAATTTTATATAAGCCGTGTTTTGAGATTATAAAAAATGAATAATAAAATAGCAATCACTCGGATAATTAATCTCTCCGGAGAAGACATTTAATTCAAAGAAATTGGATTAGATATTTTAATTGTACCACTTAACGTCCAGAGATTGAAGGCAATTTATTAAAAGCTTAATAATGGGATTAGCTTTTGAAAATATAACTGGACTTGATACTCATTAAGAAATTTAAGATTCGATTACAGTTAAGGCGCGTACAAAGCCTCCGATCATCAAGGTTATCAAACATTCTGTAAATTCATACCTGTCTCGCTACTTTCATCCGTCTCAACCCAACCGTGAACCGCACATCAAATTAGTGTACGGCCATATCCGACCGTTATATTAACGTAACGAATCGAGCGTATTCAGGGAAATACCTTTGTCGACCCTGACATAACGGAAGACACACTCCCCGGGTATCCCATCCTTGACCATCAGAAAGCACGTAGTCCTGCTCGGCCATGTAAAGCATGAAAAGGCACTCGTAGATATACATATAAGACCGAATGCGCAGAGCCGTGCAACGCGAGATCAACGAGGGTTCGACGGCTACGCTCGCCGTACGAGAATGAATTATACTTGATCGCGTGTCGATTTTGCAACGTCCGATGCGAATTAATGAGCGTAAAGCGGGTCGATTTCGAACCATTCTCCTGTTCGACGCGCGCCAGGACTTTGCTTTTCGCGAAAGTTATTAGTCGAGTCGCCTTGCCCGAAGCAAAGTCGTTGTTACACACCAGGTATTGGATCACGCTCGTGGCCACGCGAGCCGGATTAATTAGCGTTAAGCGCTAATTATCATCGTTACAGAACACTCAACGGCCGTGAAAGTGTCAGGCGACCGTACCGGATTTCTTTACGTGCTGCATGAAAAAGAGCATCGCTTAGCGATGCGCGAGTCGGGTGCTCGCAAACGCGATTCTATGCTGCACGTCGCGTGTACATCCGCCATCTTATTATGCGGAGGCGTGGAATTTCAGATTACCACTTAATTGTCTTAATTATCATAATCTTGATCGGTCTAGATTAACCAAGGCCGAAAAATTGCGGCTTCAAAAGATATCTCTATCGCTCGCATTTGAAATTTTAATCAAATTATGTTTCAAGATTGCTATTTTCAATCGTTTAGAGTACAAATATCAATTGAAAAACCGCGATTTCGAAAGATATCTTTCATCGCCTCTTTGCCTCAAGTGCGCGTGAAATTGCAATTAAAAACGCGGCTATAACGTCGATCACAATTTAGATAACAATTACGAAATCGAAGAATCGCCGTTTGGAAAATAAATTTCTACGTCTCTTTTTACGCTTGTCCTTTTAGGGATCAAGTGTTAAAATGTTAAATGCTCGCTGAATTCCGCGGTACAAAACGGGACTCGTAATGACCGCGTAGTTAGCGCCGCGAAACTTTGTACGGCCACGTGCTCGTTAGTCGGAGAGATACACACGCGTATATGCGCGCGTGTTACACGCGCGAACATCGCACCCTTATTACACGAACATCATAACTGGAAATGGATATACGCTTATCCCTCTAACATGTACGCGCCAACACCAACAAGGCGCTTGTAAGTCGGTGGCTGACCACGAATGCATACTACTCGTTTGTAATTACGTGTACATTCTATAATTCACGCGCGGTACGAGCGATCGTTGGCGCACGATGCCTTATCTTTCGGTTAAATTGTCTTGGACGGTACATGAAACGTGTCATTTCGGACATAGTATAATTACCAATAATATCCTGTCCTTTTTACATATAGCCGCACTCAATATAATAGAGCGGTCTGAATACGAGAAAGCATTAATCAAAATCTACAAAGGAGAAATCAATTCTCATAAGAATATAAAATTAAATATAATTTCAGATTGGAAAGGTGATCTAATTATAATTTTAGATATTAGATTGCAGAGCAATTAATTAGTTTTCTCTTTGCACTGAATATTTCAATATCATAAAATTATTATTAATTTGATTGAGATCAGCATTCTTTTTAAAGATTAATTCTAGATTAGTAAATTGATGAATGCAAGAAGCTGCAAAAAACGTGAGACAAAATAACAACTCTGATAGAAATTTGCTACTAAATTATAGCTTTATTCTGGTTATTTAAATTTTTCTATAAGTAAATGTATTCTCTAAATGTACCAATGCCGGGACACTTAAGACCTATGTCTGGACACCTTTATCATTTTAGTTTTTAAGTAAGTATAACGCGAATTAAAATCAAAGATAAAAATATAATACAAGAAAAATATTTTCATCTTTGGCTCTTTGATTTTAATTCGCGTTATAACTTATTTAAGGACTAAAATGATAAAAATGTCCAGACATAGGTACGTGTCCAGGCATTGGTACATTTACCTTACATTCTGATACATTCTAGCATATCTCGACGTAATTGAATCCTATCCATATCGACGTAATTTGATCAGATCTATACGCTGAATGCCATTTTGGTTTACTCTGACCTATTCCGGCATTACTTCGATGCAGTTTGATTTATCTCAACTGTAATTCTGGCAAACACACCCGGCATACTCTCGCGCGCCGCGGAACTCTGAGAACGCGCGAGCACGTAACGAAATCTCGTGCGAACCGCGCGCGAATTTATGCGGCCGCGCCGGCCGGGCCGCAGAGAAGGCCGACGTATAGGCCGGAGTGAAAACACGTCGGTTGTATAAATTTCACATGGCGCGGGCGGGTTGTACGTGCCGCATGCATTACGCGTACATCCATCGGCGTGGATGCCACGCCCCTGTTACAGGAGGATCGTAACCGATCCCGGGGTTGCGGCGCGGTTAGTATGGCTATCATCGCATAACGTACTGTACACTTGTAAAGCCTCACGTAATATACGTAATGCGACCGGGGCCAGGCCGCGGAACGGAGATCGACCGGGGCGCGTACGAGAGTCTGCGAGCGTATCTCGTTTGTAATTAGCGCCCCGGAACACATCGGGAGAGAACGAGCTCGCGTGGGTGTGCGACGCGGCGCGGCGCGGGTGTGGGTGCGTTTACGGGTGTGTGCGCTCATTGGCGTATTAAACGTGCACGTAATACGGTAATATTTGCGCGTTTCAATGCAATTAAGCGACCGTGCTGTTCGGTTCTCACGAGTCCCTTTTCCTTGTCTGCCCCCGCGCGCGTGCGCGCGGGATATTCGCCTCTCGCGATCGACAGGACTCGCAGGACCGAGCCGCCGACGTGTGCGTGCGCTGAAATATCGAGCGAAACGGCCGCTCTTGACTCGGGTGAATGTCGATTATTACTGTCGAAGAAAGGCAACCTTCGGTGGGTTCGCGGGTGGTCGCGGGAGCATGACGTACGACGCGATAATTCTCCTGTTCCGCTTTCGAAGGGACTTTGTGTAATTCTGACGTTTCTGCCTTCGAGATTTATACTCGTGGAATTTTTACCCTTCCGGTTTGTCATTAGCGACCGTAATGACGTACGTCGTTTTATTCCTTCATCTTCCGGAATAATCCAAGTTTTGCTAAAGGCGAAAGTTTGATTATTCTTGAATGAACTAGAGCTTGCATGTCCTTTCTACTATAATATAGCCTTACTAATTTTCTGAGAATATAAGATCGAACTTTTGCCATAGATAGTTTAGAAGTAATTTTCCGTAAACCTTGGCCTCTCTATACTAGACATATATGAACATAAATATTACCTCGTCTTCGTCGTTCTGCCGCTCGCTCCATTTCTGTCCATGTTAGACTAAACGTGCTTACGTTTGCTGCTACGAGGCCGAATATCGGGTTGCTGGGTTTCGTTCTCGCTTCTCTTCCACTACTATTTGTATCTTTTTTCATTCGTGGTAAAGAATAAAGGCCTATTTGGATGAAAAGTTTTTTTCGTACTGTTCTATCTATTATATTATCTAAAGACATTACTGATTTTTGCGATACGACGTTCTTCGAAAAGTTAAGTACAATTCGTATTAAATCATAAAAATTTCATGATTATTAAAATCCGCGCAAAAGTTTTGAATTAAAATAATACACAGAGTATATCAGTGTAAGAAATTACGATAAGAAATTACATCTCCAATCGTATGTAAACTATTCTCGCATGACAGTTTGAGTGTCATTCTAAGTAGGCCTTAAGGCACGTTGCCGTTACTCTTATCGGATCACTAACGATGCTGACGACGCTCGATGCCGACGACAGCAACAATGTTGGCCGTTGCGACTTGAAACCAAAGACGATCTCGACAGCAATTCAACACGAACGAAAATCGTCGAGCGCACACGTTCCGTAGTCTCAGTTCGGTTTCTCTTCTCGAGCGTGGTGGTTCGTTCTTCACGCCAGCTCTCTTCGCTTCAATATTTCGTCATCGAATGTATTGGTAATCGGGGTTGGGGAGTGATTAATTCGGATGCCTTAGCGATCTCTCACTTCCCGGATTAGTCGGCGATAGGAGGATCTGTCGTCAGATTTCAGGTATCTATATATTTGGCTGAAGAAAGCTTTGAATCTACCGTACTTTCTGTCAGTATTATTGTACTGTCACTGATTAGCTTTCTTTTTCTTAATTAATCGTTAACAGGCTCGAACTTTGTTCTTGGTAATCACTTGACCAGTAGTGCGACAAAGAAAGTGCGGTTTCCACGTCTGCCCAGGTATCGTGTCTCTGCCGTGGTCATCAGACGAAGTCGCTCGTGCGATCGATCAAAATCCAACGAAAGAGAAACCATTCGTCACTATGGATAGAAGCCAATTTGCGAGTCTTCTCGAAAATATGGAGTCCTCTTTAAGAGTTATTTCACTTCGGTAAACTTTACAGGAAACCACCCGAGAACGAGCGCCTCATTTTTTTGTGCATAAACGGTCACCTACTTTTACGCCCCAATTAAAATCGTTGTTATTAATTATATATTATATATTTTTGTTTGTTTTATAATTTATCAGTATTTGAGGACAATATGTATATAGATTTACTTAACATTTTCCGAGAAAATTAAGGAGAAACAAAAAAAATATTTAAAAACGAAAGAAGCACATAAAAATTAGTGTAATGTGAGCTTTATTTTTTCGCCGTTGGGGTGTTTAAGTAACTGCAAGCGCCCGTTCTCGGGTTAATTAAGATTTATTCATGTTTGAATTAATATATTATTATTTGCTAGCTATATTTTCTATCTCTATTGATTCTTAATAATTTCTCATGTTTTCTTTTTTCCTGTCACTTTTCTATCTGCTTACGGAATGATTATAATCGCTTCGCATCCAGCTTTGTAAATCTTTATAAATCTAATACTTTCTTTCGATATTCTTACACTCGTCTCTCTCTATTTTACTTCGTCATCCTAACGGAAAAATCATCTCGGATTCTCGCATGACTCTTAAAACTAACGAAGCATCATGGGATAATTAGTTGTCGGAATTCATCAGCTATAACGTTTTACCTTGAGCTACGAGCGGTAAATGCATTCGTAAGTAATCTTACTTCTATTTGCACGTCATTAAAATTCTTACGCGACCGCGTGACAAAAATGCGATCGGTCTACGGTTTTATTGAAAGTAACATCCACACTTCTTCGTGCAATTTAAGCGCAAAGTAGGGTTTTTTCTTTGAAAAGACGTCACGATACATTACATCGGTATTATTATGTCGATATTACGATCGATAACTGTTCGAGGAAGCAATAGAGGGTGGGCTGAAAGCAAAGTATCTACGCACGTCGCATACAAATGTTGGAAGTTGTAATACATGCGTTCAGCCATATTTAATGGCGATAACGGCTCCGTTAAATACCGATCCAACGATTTCACTTCCTTCGGGCAACGCGATGGGATGATCCATAGATCGAATCGCAGCATGCAGTCCGATTGATAGCTTCCACTTCCACGTTCTAAGATCTTACGTCCTTTTACGAGAAAATGTAATATAAAATATATCGCTGCATATATTTTTTAACATTTATTATCAACAAGAATAGAGATTAGATTATTATTCATGAAAAAAATTGTATTTTAATAAATTGTTTTTATATGATCCGGTTAAATTGTCAATGGAAATAACGACAAAATTTGCTTAGCAAGTATATCTTGTATTATATTCTGTCTGTTTAATATTTTATGAGGGCTTACAGTATCGCATTATGCACGTAACGCAAAGAACCGAACGCACGTACATTCTCGTTCTCTTTCGCCGCTTTTTGTCCCGTATTGTCGCAAGGTGAACGAACGAAATGGCTTCTAAGAAGCTGATCGGATCGTTCGTGATTGAATGTCGGATCGGAAGAAACGATCGTATTGTAAGCCGCGCCGCGCGATGGTACCGGGCAAAAATATCGAGACGAAAAGCCGAGAAGTCGTGAAGCGGAACAGTGTCATTTATAAATCATTCGATAGCACGGCCTTTCCGATGGGAATTGTTTCGCGTTCCTCGGCAAGAGCTTCGCTAACTTCCATCGGTTTTATCCTCCGTCGTTTTATCCCTTATGCACCGCGTCGCGAGAGTATCTTCCCTTTATTATCGAATCGCTAAACATTTACGACAGACCGGTGCGCTGTATATTCTCGTTTTCGGAGCCATCACTGGAGTGCTCTATCAAATAAATCATTGTCGTTAATGCCGCCTTTGACAAGCACGTAACGTAGGTCGAAGCGACGTGTCGAAAGTATACACACGCATATTTGTCGGCTCGTCAAGTCAAGTACGCGACACATATTTTCTTTCATCTTTCACGTATGTGCGAGAGCGATATTTTTACGACGCCCCGTGTCGGTGTGCTCTCCGTGCTCGATATAGGATATGGCCTTATCTGTGCGCATATGAGTGCGGCTCGTTGTGCCTCGCGCCGTCAGGAAGGAAATTGCATCACACCCGCGTCTGCACTCGCAAAGCGCGAAGATTGGCATACGCGACAGATTTCAAATTCTCGTCGCTATAAAAGATCGCGTCGTAAAAAAAAGCGCCCAAGAGTTTTGCAAGAGTTGCGCAAGCTCTTGAGCCGCAATAAAAACGTCGTGCAGTACGAAAATTATGATCGGTGCCTCTCGCTGCGTCGCTCGGTTTCAAGGAGAAACTCTTCTCACGCTATTTTCCGCCGATGTGTAAAACTTGCGTTCTTCTAATTTACGATCGTTGAGCGGCGCGCAAACTTTTAACGCGCGCGCAAGAAATCGGGGCCGGTCTGATTTTAAGCCTCTAAGCGATATTCGATCGCGAGGAATTCTTTCGCGGCAGCTCGCGAACTCTCCCGGTGTACGATCGCGCGCATACGAAACGCGCGTCTGAATCGCACGCGTGATTTCCACCGAAAAGAAAGTGATTCCGTCATCGAGAGACGCAAACGGCTCCTTCGGGCCGGCGTAACGATCCTTTCTCCGCCAATAGAGAAAAAGGGAAAGGTCCCGTTACTATTTTATGAAAATCTCCTCTCGCCGCTTCTCCCGTCCCGTCCGTCAGCTGAGCGCGAACGCTCAGGTAACGCTCGGTAGAAAAACGATCGTGCGACCGCGCATTTTATAGGCGTTTCGTGAAAGGAACTCCCAAGGATCCCTCCTTTCAGTTTTCACGACGACGCGGACGCGACGCAACGAAATTCTCTTAAGCGCATACAAATGACGCTCGCCTATGCATATTCATGCTTCCCGGACGTACGCGCGGCTATATACCGATGTCCGAAATAATTACTTTGTCTACAGGGCGCGAAGGGTTTTATTCGTCGACGTGATCGCGGTACGGAATTTTCTTACCGCGCAGACTCTTAACGCACGTTCATCTCTCTCTGTATCCCCCGGGACATGAGATATTCAAGTGGATAGTCGCAGGGGCAAGGAGTCACGTAACGTTCTCACGAAAGCCGGATTATCTCGTAGATAAATGACCATTTTCCAGTCTATCAGTATGTGTTATGCAGCGGCGCGATAGTGTTCGGAAACGAGCGGCTTATCATTCATTGAACTTGCAACTGGATAATCTTAAGGTGCGCTATAAATATGACATATGCTCTCTATCTACCTGCTTCCGATAGAGAGAACGCTCTTTCGCTGTCGTGTTTTATCAATCGTGACGATTTCGATGTGTCGATATGGAATGGCGGGAGCTCGCGCGCGCGCGCGCGTTTGCATATCAGGCCAAGCACAAGCACGCCGGCCGCACTTATTACTGTAGAGATTGCACGTTACCTCTCGTTACATTTTATACGGTGGTGCGTGCGGCAACGCATACACGGAGATATAATGCGTTAAGTAAACCGCAGTCGCTGCCGCGTACGGCTGCAAATGTAATTAGTTGTACTTTCGAATTCAGTCGATTATGCATTTTCCCATAGCCTAATCACGTCGCTCCGTTACGTTGGCCTTGTAACATTTTTGCGCGCATCAGTCGGTAATAAACACGTACGGCCAAAGATGAACGGGGATTGTGATCGGCGTCGTAAAAATCGAAGGCGAAGTTCAACGCTCATTCGATTACAAGTAGAATTTTATCGGCGTGTTAACGATTATATAAGACAATAAAAGTATTGTGAGCTTGTAGATCGTAGAAACTTGATAAATAATCTCGCGTAAATGTACCGCTGATGTTATCCGTTCCGCTAAATTTATTTTGACATTTTAAAGACGTCGGGCGTTTCGCGCTTGGCTTTTCTTCCTTCGCACACACGTCGCTCGAGAGTTTCTCGCAATAAACAAATTTTATCTCTCTCTTTTTTTTTCCGCATCATGTACCGCAATTAAGTCCCGCTTTTGCTCGCCACTGTACGTCACAGAACGCAAATCACTCGCGCGATTCTATTTTGCTTTCTCCCTTTTTGCGCTCCGATTTCATCGAGAACCGCACTGTCGGCAGCGCGACTCACTTTTATCAGCGCTAGCGGTCTCCGCCTTATCGCTAACAACTTCTCGCTGCGGAGCACTAACATTTCTTTCCGAGTCTAAACGTATTGTAGAACCTTCTTTGTCTTTAGCTTCATTTCGCGTTTTATCATTTTCAATTTTTTTCTTGCGGAATCGTCCGTCTTCACAGACGACATTTATAGGCAGCAAAACTACCGCTTTCTACTTTTTCTTTCTTTACACGCTATGCTTTTTCCTCACGCCAATCCTTGTCTCGATACAAAGTGGACACGATCCGCTGCTTGTAGTTTCATAAAATGTTTCAGAGGAAAGAAACGGGTCTCTAATTCTCACGTTGTTTTTTCATTTCATTTCCGCGGTCGAATACGGAGCTACGGAAAGGTGCGCATCCCGGGAAAGGTGTTCCCGAAGTTTCTCGCTGGTGAATTTTTTTTCGACGTAGGAATCACCGCGACGGCGCATATCACCAGTTTTCACGATGTCCAGGAATGCGAAGGGTTCTCCCCCCCTCGTGGAGAACTCTCCGCTGTCTCCGATATTTTCCTGACCTGGTGTGATGTGCCGTAGTGGTTTTTCCTGCGTCGTCTGTCCGTCACGATTCTCGAGAGAAGATATTCCGCCTGTCGAAGATTGCGATATCGTAAAGATGTAGTGGCGCAGCGCATCACACGGAGATAGCCATTAAGGACTATTGAAAGGCGTCTTTTATAGCGTTAGTTAATAATCCATTCTACATTCGAGGAATACAGCCGAGTATAGATGAACGGCTTCAAGCAAGATAAATCGATAGAGGTTACATCACATTTTCTGTTCGTACTATTCGGCATAGTTACATTCGGACGAATAACTTGTATTGATTGTATTAATTTTGATGGAGCGATTTTCTCCTACCTATTGGAACTTTACTTCCATTTAATTCTTAATAGGATTGTAATTTATTCGATATAATTATTTATTTATTAGTATTAGTATTAATTAATGGGACTCTGATTGTTTCTATAGTAATTATACATGTAACGCGATGTAATATCGCTAACAATGTGATTCGGCGCGTATCATAATTGTATTTATCTTCCGTGTAGCATTAAAATTGTTAATCCGACAGTGCACATCTGTATGAACGATTGTAATAATCTTATCGGCCATGACCGACTACACGAGGATTGATTAAATCGCTGGGGACCCCAGCGGACTTGAGCAAACTCGTTTCGAGCATGGAATCCGCTTATGTCTCATTTCGTCCCGGTTTCGTCCGCGTCCTCTCTCGTTTATTTCTCGGTAGATACCAATACACGCGGCGGCTCGCGTGACTTCCGGCGCGTGTACCCGATCGTGTAATCCGTGAAAGATAATTAACACGCGTTCGTTACGCCTCCTCTCTTTCTCTCTCCCCGTTCGATTCGCGCCGTCAAAGAAGCGCGCGCGCGCGCGCATTCGGTCCGTTTGGTGCGTAATAAATGATCATGCGGGACCGCGCGAGGCGTGCTTTTCCGATATAGTAGCCCTCTTCGCCGACGCATGCGCGCCTTAATAACGCAATATCGTTCCCCGGAATTTTTTGATCATCATCGTGAGGTGGGACGAGTTTATTAATGGCACGGTTGTGCACGTAGCGATACGTTTTTTATCGTTGTTGATTAATGATGAGAATAAAAAAAAACACGCGTATGTCGTATGTTACTTGTTATATTGCTCTAAAAAAAATGTAACGTGTTGAAAAAGAAACAAGTAAATGAAACGCATACTTAATTTATTATACCTAACAAACAAATGATACTTAATTTATTCCACCCTTATTTCCCGCGGGCCCGCGCGTTCGTTCTGATAATGCACATTGTTAGCATACTTCAGAGAAGTATGCGATTATGATTGCCCATCATTATATTTACAAGCGAGTACTATGTAAATCAAACAAGTCATATTAGAGCATCGTGGTCAAGGTCGGCCGTCTTGGGAAATCGCCTTTCTTGTATTAAAACCGCGTGTCAGATACTCGTTCTAACCGGAGGTACCCGTTGAAACACCTAATTACTTTCACGCACAGCGCCGCAAAAACGGCCTACATCTCCGATCGTTACGGAAACGCATAGTTTATCGACGAAAGTCGATTATTTCGACTTTGCGCTTGCCGATCTAAAGCAGGTCGACCAGCATTAGACACGCTTCGAGGCCCGTAATTATTAACGCGCTGCCGGTAAGTCAACTATATCATTTGGTATGCATCGTCACTGTCAGTGTTTAACTTTTACCGCGGAAAATTGCGCGACAAGTATCCTGCGACACATATCCGATGGTTAAACTTTTTCTTTCGAAAATTCAACGTCAACGTTTTTAATTGAAGACTAAACGATAATAGTGATGAATATGTATGTATCATGTATGAAAACTGTATCAATTTTAATTATTATAAAATACTATATTATTAAATTATAATAATATTCTTATCACTTATTCAAAATATTAATATATATTTAAATACGACCGTTTTAATTTTATACAGAGCGTCATGTAAATGTTTCGTCGAAAATATATATCCTGAAACTAAAATATCGTCGTGCAATGAAAAAGTATACGTTTCCGGCCAGGTTACCACTTGCTTTTTTATTTTCGTCTCGAGTGCTAGTAACACCACGTGCGGAGGAGAAAAAAAATAAGTGACTCCGGTGAGTCTGCTCGTGCAGGAATATACACACAGGGTGACTCGGTGATTTACGAGCGGCGATTTCTCGTGCTCGGCCTCTTCTCTCGCGTCTCTCGATCCGTCCGATAGATTCGAGTCCGGAACAAGGGAGAGTACTCGATAGATCGAGACGCGATTAACGCGATGGCGAAGTCAATTTCGACCCACGAGGGTATCCGGACTGATTGCAAAAGTCTCCATCGTGCGCGCGCGCGCACGATGGACGTTACGGATGTAACGTTGAGGTATCTTATTTCATTACACATCATGTCCGGCATCGAATTATCTTTCGAACAATCGCGCATATATCATACGGCCGAATGTAGGTGTTCTCGAATAATGTGCAATAATCGCGTCGAAGGCGCCAAGTTCAACATTTCAATACGTACAATTTTTCAATGCAATTAACTTTTCGTACAATTCCGGTTGCAATATTGAGCCTTACAGTTGTAGTAATAATTGTATTTAAAATTTCAGCAACAAAGCTAACAAATTATTAGCTACTTGACATTTTATCAGAGAAACAAAAAAATTTGATAAAAATTATTTTTTAAACGGAGCGATGGCTGCACATATTACTGCTTTTTCGCTAGAGAGGAAGAGAGAGAGACGGATTTACGATAAACGCACGTGGACGGGATGCAGTAAGCTATATATGTGGCGTAAGCAAACGAGTTTCGTTTTATAGATAAATAAACATATACGCGGACCGCGTCAAGAACCTCGTGAGAAGTCGTACGGGTTAAACATTTCGCTCGGCCATTTACAGGGAGACGAACCAGACTTGACTTTTCGCTCGCGTGCGTATACCAGACTTGACTTTCGTGTACAAGTCAAGTCGAGCCAATGTCGAAATTGGTACGACGCGATGTTTCTCGGCCTCGCGTCGTCATAAAACTTTAACGCCTCCTCGCTCGCCGAGAGTACGTCTTCCCCTTTGACGGAAGTCAAGTACTTTTTATTTATCAGCCAATTCGCCGGTTTTACGTCCGCCCGTACACGAGGGAAATACGAACGCGATCTCTCTGCACTTCGGACCTTAGGGCCTCCCGGGCTCCCTCGGCCGCGGCATAATGCAAGCGTCTTGCTCGTCGTTGTTATTATCATTATTTAGGATCCGCAACCGCGCTCCGGCGTCGATCGGGCATCGCTCGCTATGAAATCGTTTCAGCGACACCAACGTAAAGACGCCAACGACGCAGCTCTTTCGCATTCTTTATTTTCCTTCTTCGAGGCGAGACTTTCCTCCTCGTCGGCGCTCGTTACGCGAAATTGGCTTGTTTGCAAGCGATCGTGTCGAGCGTAGGTGGTGGTGTGCGCGACAGCGACATGACCAACAGAAAAAACGTAGCAGCGAGTAAGCGCTCTCCCTTGGCGAAACGTAGTCTGAATTACGCTAATTAGCCCGCGTCTCGTGCGAGCAAAAAGTTTCGCAGCCGTTGTGTGTGTGTGTGGGTTTTGCCGAGTTCTTACTTTGTAATTTATTCTTAAAGTGTCATTGAGACTATGACAGCAGGCAAAATATAAAACTTTAATTTTATTACACTGAAAAAAATTTATTATTTGCAAGAAAATAGATTTCTTTGAATTTAGTTTCCTTAATTTAAAGAAGTATTGAGTAGATTTAAGAAAACATTCTGAGTTTAAAATATTTTTCGAATCTACCTATAATACTTCTTCGAATTAAGGAAACTAATTTCAAAGAAATCTATTTTCTTGCAAATAATGAATTTTTTTCAGTATACTTATTTCAGTAATACAGATATTTCCTTCCTTAATATCTTATAATAACTCTCGAATATAATTGTTGAAAAGATAATAAGAAAAGCCTTGCATTGTTGCAAAAGTAAGGTCGATCGATAATAGGAATGTAAGACGTATTATATATGAAACGGAGAACGATACTTCTATTATTCTCCGTCTTTTGTTTTCTTTAAGTATAGTCTTTCGCACAGAAATATGCATTGCGCACGAGCGGTCGAAGATAAGCGCTCGCTTTTTCTAACTTTCTGGGTTACCGTTGTTTGTTATTGCATACAGTCTACGTTATAGTTGTTAGGTGCGGAACGCCGCGAGCGATTTACTAGCTACTTGGCAACACGCGACTAGAAAGTTGCTCGTGCTTTGATCGCCTAACATATAAATCGAGCATTGTTCGTATAACTGCCTGCTTACCGGTCGCGCCGCGCCGTTTTCTTTCTAATTGCATTTGAATTCCGTATTCGAGAGAGAGAGAGAGAGAGAGAGAGAGAGAGAGAGAGAGAGAGAAAGATAAAGAGAAAGAGAGAACATTTAGATGCGATACAGATCGTAGCGTTATAGATCGTTCGAGAGTACAATGCGTGGAATGCGTTACAATTCGCGAACGTGAACTTGCAACGTTATACAAACTGCATGTGCGTTATTTCATTTGCGATTTAACCCATATACATATAATTGCGTTTCTGTCAGAAAACTCAGTTGAAACACTTTCGTACAGTTTAATTTACATATATAATTACATTTTGTAACATAAAAAACTCCAGCGACAACGGAGCTATTGTACGGCGAATAAATTATAATTTTTCCATTTGTATTTGCAGAATTAATCATTTATTTTTGTGACGATTGTATGATGCGCCCCTTGTGCCAATTTCTATCGTTCCTTCTCTCCCACCGAGTTTAACCTCTGAAATTGACTTCTAATCAAATTAAAATGTAACGTTTCATTCGAAGTATCTTAGCTGACGCTTTTGAAATGAGATTCTAGTAACGATAAATATATTAGAGCCTTAAGGTGCGATCGACGATTATGTAGCATGGTCGACGTAGACATTCGGAAGTCGCACTTCCGACAGACAATTTGCGCAAATGGAAATTCGATGGCACGATAGATTTTTAAATAGTATTTATATGATTATACATATATATAATGAAAGTGTGAAACATTCATTATTTATTTCCTGCGCAAATAAATACGTAATGATCAGCAGAGCCGTTAAAGCACTCCGTATCGTGAATATACAATTCGAATGTAATTTGGATAAATCGTATGTACATACATGAATACTTAAAAGTCGTTGAATTTGCGTGGAAATCCAGTAAACAAAAAATAAACAGCACGAATTTGCACTTTCGCTTTTCATCTAAGTAAAAAGTGGAAACGAGCGATATAAAAAGAGAAGTAGAATATAAAAAAAAAACGTCCATTAGTTTCAATCTCTGCTTCTGAGATATTTAGCGTGTAAAGCGTGTTGAAAGTTAATTGGTTTGCCATGACAATATTTCAAGAGCGGCTTTTGTGCCGCTATCGAAAAAGAAGATTATGAATCGTGTCTTCCGTATCGATTTGTATTGCTAAATCGCTCCGCGAATACACGCGGAGCGATAATAATGGTCCACGTCGGCGGGATGAATACAGAGATAGACGGAGGGAATCTGATTTCTCCTGCGAGATCCGAGAGGAAGAGGCCCGGTAGGAAGGAGAGGTAAGAGAACGAAGAGGTGTAGAAGATGGAACGGGCGCGTTCTTTCGCCCCGCAAGAGACTTTAGCCCTGCCTAAGGGGCTGGGATGTAAAAGACAGAGTCATATTAGACTGATGGACGGACGGTGGAGTTATTAATTCTGCCCTTAATGAATTCCCATGCCGTTTTGCGTTTAGCCCCTGGTCTTAAAAGGCGTCAGGTCCTTTAAATGCTAATTCAACTGGATCCAATACCGATTAATTGCTCGCTTATCGATTCGTCGTCCGTTTTTCGTAACGCGAAATAACGCAGTCTCCATCAAGCTCTCGCTTTTACATTTAGCTGATGCCTGATTTAGCTGTCCGTCGCTCGTGCGCGCCACCCTTAATTGAATTTCTCTCCTATTTTGTTTCTTTCGGGAGCTGTTTCGCAAGCCTGTAACGCTTATCAATTTCGGCTCGACATTCGCATTACGTATCGCGCATTTGCAACCACAATTACATTGTCTTTAAATAGCTCGCGGCTTGAATTCGACGCGTGGAAGTCGTGGAAGACCGTGACCGATCGTTGTTTTTAAAGCGATACACGTGGAAATTTGTTTTATTTGCGTCATCGAGAGAAGGAATGATAAGTGGCACGGCACAGAAATGGCATAGATAATCGTGAAATATGTTGAGAGATGTTACGGGCATTTAATTATTAATCGACCGCCTGCAAAAGCTGCCGGCATGACTTCGCGTTTGTTCTACGCATTGTAGCTAATATATTTCTGGATTAACAATACTGCACGTTATCTACGGTTTACTTAACATATTTAATAATAAATGTACTAAAATGTCATATCGTAGTACATTAGCATAACTTATAAAGTAAAAGTTTATATTCTATCCTAAATTTAATGTAAGAAGATCATAGAATGTATATAAATTCAAGTTTGTCAAAATTATCATAATCATAAATATCAATTTTCTAAGTATCTCAGGACGTAAAGAGGGAAACTTGCGTTATGGGTAAATAATTTCAGAATATGGAAGCTTCGGAACGCGCGTTCTCGATCATCGCATGACAGACAAATGTACAGGAAAAACAAATACACTCCCCAGTAGACGCAATGAAACGCGCATCAATATCTCGATAACCGACAGCTAGGATTTTCCAACGGGGCGGTTAATCGCCGGGCTTACGTCTTCGTTAGGCCCGCTTTATCATCCGCGGGCTTGATTAAGGTTCTTTATCAAGCAACGTCATTACTCCGTTTACTAGACCAGCGGCCCGAAGAAAACGGCTCGGTGTGTATTTAACGCGGAATATAAATTACCTTATCGGCCCGAGTCTCTCTTCTCTCCCTCCCCCCCCCCCCCTCTTCCCCTTTTAACTTTGAATAAACAGGCGCGTATGTACGCGCCTCGCGAGAGAGCGCGCTCGTCCAGCGATACGAGAGCGCGCGAGCAACTTGTTATCTCGCGAAACACGCGTATACGACGAACGCGAGCGAGCGCGAGCGCGAGCGCGAGCTCAGGATCCGTGACCGTGATCCCGTGGCGATTATCCATAGGATCCACCGCGGATACCTCGTTGCTCGAATGCGAGGGAAGGAAAAGGGAGAAGAAGGCGCATCGATCGTAGATCACCGGATCACCTGCGTTCGCGGTCATTAGGCTAATGCGGGGTTATATGGGCTCCGCCGTGCTTATTTCCGCCTAATCAATCGTCACTGCTGACGTCATCCGATGCAGCAGCACTTCTTCTTGTTGCTGCACCGCATACGAACGCGATGAATCGATTTATTTCTGCATACCGACGATTTGTTACGCGCGGACCGATAAAAATCACGCGTTTCACGGTATCTATACTTGGAGCCGCGAGTGATTATTTTTTGCGAGTTGTATTTACAGTTGAATGCAATGTCGTGTAATTTGTATATTATGCACAATAATAGATACACCGACATACAATTTTAATTAATATTTTCCTCGTAATTACTTCTTAATCGTTATAATTCTAAATAAGTCTTGTACATCTTGTGTAACTTTTATTCTTAAGATCCCGGCTTGATTAATTCTATACTTGCGAGGCTATAAATTATCAGGAACGGCAATCTGATTTATGCGGATGTACGCTGGCAAAATGATAACTTGAGCTATTAGTCGTTGTTCGTAGCTAATCGGCGGAAGTACAATGCGGGACGTTAGGGATGCGCGGGATAGTAGGCCTTCTTGGTCGTTAAGGCCGCACGAGGAAGAGATTCTACCATTATCCGTTCGTTCCTTCCCTGAGTACGTATCGCCAGAAAGAATGCCAATGCATCCTAATGAATGTCGATTCGCCGCGAAGATATTAAAGATATGTGTACACGCGCGCGGGCCCTCTGTGCCCCGACAGTACGGTGCGTGGCCGCGACTATGTATCCCCCGTGTGTCAATAGCGTAAGGGGAAGCCTTGAAATTAATCGCTTATATTTTGCGCAATTGGCGATACGAAAATTGTACATCGTTACATATCGCACAAAGAATAAGTAAGTAGTTGACTCATAAAAGACGCGTCATGTATTTGCTTTGTGCGTCAGCCTCAAAATCCGTATCAGATAAATTAGTGAGCACTGGATGGCGCAATGCTTGATCAGTGGATTCCTATCTACATCGGCCGGTTCGATAAGAAGGAACGAAACGACATAAATTATCTTTTCCGTAGTGTTTTTCCGCGGTGAAATCCGGCTATAGGTAAGTGTGTGTTCGGAGTTAAAGAAGCCTTTTCCTTCGTCTACGGCCTACGCCATTGACCCTGGAGGATCTGCGTGTAGTGTCGAAAGAAGTTCTCTTTCTCTCTCTCTCTCTCTCTCTCTCTCTCTCTCTCTCTCTCTCTCTCTCTCTCTCTCTCTCTCTCGTATGTGTGCAAAGCGTATACGCAGGGTGCGTCAAACAGTACCGCAGGAATTTGCGGAATTTCAAGGTTCTTGCGCAGACCGCGGTGCCGCGACGCTACCGCGACGGCGGTATCGATCGATCGACCGATCATTGAACGTACGAACGAGCCTCTCGGAAACTTCCCAATTACGCGGCGAGGAAGCGCCGCTCGTTCCGAGAGAAAACCGGGAAGCGCGGATGCGACAATGGTCGGAAATGCATGGTGTGGCATACGTGTCAACGTTGAGATTTATGCGCTCTCGCGCATGTCGCGTACATGACACTTTCGTCGCACCAAAGATTTTAACGCGCTTTTTATACTCCGATGAGCGACCTGCGTATTTCCACTTGTATATTCCTATAAAAATAATTACTCCTAAAATGGTTTCTTTCAAGATTAATTTGTTTTCCACATCTTTTTACCGCAGTTTTTAATTTATTAGCTATATTTTATTAAGATGTTTGCGGTTGAGTAAATTTATTCATAAATCGAAAACAAGATGGAGATTCTTCTCTTATGTCTTATTTATGTGCATGAATATTTTAGTCGAACTTGCTTCGATGGCAGAATTAATTAAATAATTTCACTCGTGTTCTATTTTGAAATGCTCTCGTTGCTTCCTGCCGCTGTAGCAAATCTAAAATTAAGGGAGATAAAAAGTGATATACCTCTCGGCGAATTTCATCTTACACAATTAACATATAAGCGGATCGTATGCGCTTACGTTCGGAAATCATGACTAGCTTGGGCACGCCCAACATCTAAAAAAACAAATCACATATTCAATAATACATTAATCCATATCGTTACATACTTAATAACGAATTGCTTATGCGATATCGATGCTTACATTGGAATACGATCTTCATATTAGACAAAAGAAATTTACGAGCACGAGTGATCGTATCTACGAAAGAAAAAATATAGGAAGAATGGATCCTGATTATCCGGCTTTGAGATCACAGCATTCTGTTTGGATATACGTTCGCTCACCGAGGCGGTGAGCCGCCTTTTCGAAGACGCGAAGCTGAACTTACCTCTGAACGGGTGAGCTTGTATTACGTAAAAGTGCGAGCAGCATCATTGCGTGCACGAGTCGGCATAAAGCAGCGCGCATATATCCAGCTTTATAATGCTGATCTCTCCGCGTTGCTCTCCTTCTATCTCTCTTGTTCCCCTTCTCTCTTCTGCTACTTGCGCGCCAGTCCTGTCTCGCAGTGGGTTAACGAAGAAAGTATGTGGTGTAACCCACTCGAACTTACGTGCCGGCGAAGCGTGGACCGCGTAAGTATAAAGTGTGGGCAGAGTGATCCGGTAGCCCACGTGTTCTATCGGCGATTAATCCGCCCCGAGATAGGAAATCAATTCGCGCCGAACTGATTTAAATCCCTCGCCTCAACCGCGCGTTATTGAGCAACATATGTGAGTCTTGTGGCCACTACTATTTTCTCTCTGCTAATAGAATTTTAATGAGAGTTCCGAAAACAGATATTTTATTTATATATTCTTAATGTATTAAATATAATTTTTCCGCAAATGGGAATTTAAAATATTTTTCATAGCAAAATAGATTTGTTGTTACTAATGCAGCTGCAATGGAAAGAATTCTGAGAAATATGGTACTAATGTATGTAATAACTATTACAATTTTTTAAAAATTTCGATTTTCTAAATTATATCTATTTTTATAAGAAAACATCTGTTTGTGTTGTGTACTCTCTAAAAGTCGAAGAGTGAAATATCACTCAAAACAAGTGAAATACAAGTGTAACGGAAATTGAGTCTGTGCACTTCGAGTGATTCGCCACTCTAAGACTGCGTTTCAATATTCGCTGCCAGTACTGAAAATCTATAGTGTACGTAACGTAAACTGGCAGTGAATATCGAAATGCAGCCTGAAAAAGAGTAAAATTGCGTTTTATAAGTTAGAGTCAAATCGCACACCATTTGAATGAAAAAGCACTCTTTTCGAGTGCAGTAGATAGTGTTCATGGGAGTGAATTATGTCATTCTAAAATTTTGAGTAGAAAATTTCACTCTGTTAGAGTCATTTCTCAGTCGATCTTTAGTGAATCGTGATTCACTGTAGCTTTAAAATGGGATCATATCACTCCGGGAGAGTAATCGTCCTAAAAATTTGAGTGAAACATTCACTGCTATCTTATGAGTGCTCACATTTACTCAAATTAGAGTGACAATCCTCTCTTTTGGAGTGACAATCGCAATCACTTTAATTATTAGTAGCGAAACCACTCTATGAGATTTAGAGAGTATAGTATTATTGAATTATTGAATATCGAATCCGGATGGAGAGATGAACAGGAAATTTTTGACAACAATAAAATCGATTACTATCGGTATGCATTAGAGTGGCGTCGGTTAGATTCGAACTATTACGACAGTAAATCGAGATCGATAGTTTCTCTTACGTTAAACTATAACTAAAGTATAGCTTTGGACCAAAGATAACGACGACAGAGAGTAGTTCGCTTCGGGCGATAGTTTCTCGTTATAATCTCATCGATCAGCGCGTCGCGCGGATCGAGGAAATCCGCGATATTTTACGGGGAGGATTCTCAAAACCGATGAGATCCGTCGGGAGGATTATGAGATTGCGCGCGTAAGTGTGTGGGATTCTCATAAAATGGACCGTAAGAGAGGAAGAGTTCCTGCCTTTCTCTCATCTCCTCGGAAATGATCCCGCAATTCTTTCTTTCTTTCTCCGTGCTATTGTCTCTCGCGAGAGAATCCATAATTTAGCATTCCCATGAGATGCCACGTCGCTTTTTTTTCGGGACGCCGTTAACACTTTGAGGTCTACTCGTAAACCTTTTTGCCTGCTGCTCGCCACGCGAACCCATTAAAGACTGTAATTATGTCTTCCATTTATCAGTCTCAATCGCGTTTACATCTTCTATATTATGTAGCCATAAATGTCAAAACGATATAATTATTTTACATATTATTACTTCATCATTCACTGACATCCCCGAATCAATTTTCACGTATTTCTCGGAAATGTTTTACTACGATTCTGAGTTTATCTTCGACAATGGAACGATAAACTTAACATGGCAACGTAATTCTGCCGATGACAGGCTGAAAAATCCTATAACTAATAATGCGGGCGATCTCGCGGTTAGCGTTTGGTTATGCAATCGCAGTGAAATATCGGAAGACATTACGAAAGACCGCGGCAGCTTGTTTACTCGAAGCACGTGAGATGAATCTTCGCGGAAGGTATACGACGCGCGTGTGGAAGTATCACTTATTCCACGTCTTTCCCGCGACGTCGCTTGATTGCAGGAATTTCCGTCTTCCTGCCGGCACGCCTTGTACGCGACGCGGATTAATTAAAATTACGAGATGCAATTAGCGGTCGTTACGTGTCGACGTATTATTCGGTGAAAGTGTTGAGAACCTCGACCTATCCTCGTGCGCGCGCGAAACGGTCGGCTCCATTAATCTCGCGAGCTATTTTCTTTTCTCTCTCTCTCTCTCTCTCTCCGCTCGTCGGTCGGGCTTATCTCGCGCGGATCTACCTTCCGATACGCGCACGCGTAATAATGCGGATACGAACTATGAAACTATCGGCAGATATCGTAAACGCCTCCCTCGTGCGCCCCACTGCGCCGCGACGTACAGCGCGTTGAAACGTCGTGTATAAATTATTAATGGGTGAAAATATCACGCGTGTCAAAGTCAAAGATGAGTGCGATGGGGCGATGAGTTGCACGTTCGCGATTAACGTTGGAGAACGTTCAAAAGGAATAATATCCGATCGGTAAAAAATTACTTTGCGTATAATTATTTTGTCCAAGTTTCAGAATAGAGAAATTTAATATCTAATTTAATATCTACAGTTTTTACTTGTGAATACGAGACGATTAATCTTTAATTTAAGAAGATTATACCTAAATTGCTTTTGCAATTTAACCTTTTAGAGGACGGGCAAGTTTTTTCATGACTCTTTATGATTTTTATTTATAACTTCCATGTATGTGTGAAAGTGTTATACGAAAAATAAGCGACCCCCGTGGAGTCTAAAAATAGACTTCCCATCCTCTATAGGTCAACAAAAAAGAGTTATATTGATGCTGCTTTGAACGCTTTAATTTTCATTATTTCTATAATCTCCATTTTAATCATTCTTATGTCGAATTATACGTTTTGAAGCATCTTAATTTACGATACCAGCCAGACGCACGGCGACCTTCCTCTTTGTTTAAGCTCGTTGGGGGACTGATGGCAAGTTGCGCCGTCGTTAACTTGGAAATCGTATATTATACTTAATATCGCATTACGATCACCGTCGTATTACCATTTGCGATTTAAGCGGCGGCCTCTCGCCGAACGCGCACACTTAACAACGGGTTACGACTATCAGCGAAATAATTTGACCGGTCCCCCTTTCACTCGTTCGCTCCAAATTAGTAAATCCACAAGACGAATGTTGCGGACGGATTATCGGTGCGTTTCGCGCAATTGGTATCAGCTTTACGAATGGCCTGTGACGAAACGTGATTAACAAAAAAAAAAAAAGAAATTATCATTCGAGAGTGGAGATCGAGGAATGAGGTTTTAATCGCGGCGATATGTGCCAACTCGCGTCTCTCGGGCTTCACCTCGATTTCGTGCGCCGTCGTCGTCCGGCAATTAGCGAATTCTTATGGGATTCTTAAGACCTTTCGCTTGCGTTTAATTTTACAATCAATTTATCGGTGGTTTGACCGTTTGATCGAATAGATTCCGGGGTTTAACGGCACATGCACACGCATGCGTCGCGTAATAATCTCAGCGCGGTAATTAGGATATTCGTGGGAACCTCTTCATTAAAGGCGCATTAAAAGACGTGACGCGCGGAAAGACGTGTCGTCGGAAACGCGCGCGTCAGCGAAAACCGGTCCCCGAACTCGCGCGCGCGAGCGGCGCGATATCACGCAATTTCTATGGATTAAAGGGAAATAACGCGCCTTGTATTCCTATTTATAGCCAGTTCCGAGCTGTGCACGCGCAACCCCGTGCTTTTCTCCGGCCTTCCCCCGGCCGAGGCCCAGGCGCATGTGTGGACGCGCCTTTAAAAGGACACGCATCAGCGTGCGGCCGCGGCTCCACGTCCAGCGGCGTAGGAAACTATATAACAAGGCGAAACCTACGAGACGCGTAAAATCTCCGCGTCTCGTCGTAAAACTCTCCGCGGGGATTACTACGTGTCTCGTCTCGTTTTTCGATCAAAAACGCGCGCGCATAAACGCGAACGTGCGCGCGCGCGCGGGCCGGATATCGCTCATGCGTCGGCTATTAAAGTGCGTTGTTGTTACGAGTATTTCGAGGTCTCGCGTGAT
Source organism: Temnothorax rugatulus (assembly GCA_035220575.1). Lineage (NCBI taxonomy): Eukaryota > Metazoa > Arthropoda > Insecta > Hymenoptera > Formicidae > Temnothorax > Temnothorax rugatulus. Next base: position 638,923 of record JASTWL010000019.1, on the reverse strand, counting down.
TGAGGCGATTTCGAAGAGTGTACACATAAATCAAAGATACAGGCTACAATTATTAGATAATTCCGATCCGTACGCGCGCCGGTCGTGCGGATCCGCTAATGATAATGGGGGCGCTACATATACAATAATAAACAATTCTCCCATGTAAATTGCAGGGAGAGGAACGCCAGGCCCCTCTCTCTTATTTCGCGCTTCGCGTTTCGATCTATATATCGCGGATCGCGGCGGTTCCCAGAAAAGACGAGGGCATCGAAATCGCCGCGCCGCGCCGATCGAGGAAACTACCCGTGCTGCATGTGTGCAGCAAGGTTGCAGAGTAGTCATTACGCCCATGTACCCGATAACTAGATGATTAATTTATTATCGCCTTTCTACGGGGGTTCACCCAGTTACCCGATGCGCCCGATAGGTCAGTGCGAGGGCCGCGCGCGCGGCTCGGCTCGGCACGGCACCGCACGGCTCGGCTCGGCGCGGCGGGGGAAAGTATCGATTTTGCATCGCACGAGCAACGCGGTTGCACGCTCCAACGTCTCTATTCGCTCGCTCCGTAAGCACCGCGCGCGCGGGACCGAGAGGAGCGGACGTTATTGTACGTCACGTATATAATAGCCGATCAGATTAAATCTCCCCGCGCCACGGATAAGCACGCCCGCGTTTTACACGCTACCGTTGTCGTCGTTATAGCCGCCGTTGTTGTCGTTTATATCGGCGAAGATGCGCGATGTACCGTGCATCGCGCAGAGGCGAATGATGCGGGGCTGCAGGTTTATATACCATGTCCGGTTATCGCTTTGCTTAGTAATGTGATGTGTATTAATATTTCAAAGATCGATAGGTTCGCGTGCCATTAACAATAGCGGGGGCACACGTATGAAATGTTTGAAAAGTGTGTAACGCGCGAAGGCAGCGCGCGCAGTTGTTCGCGACGTTGAATCGTTTTTATAATTTAGGTCAATCGACTTTTGCGGGAACGACGTTCGGTGTCATGAAATTGTCGTCCCCCGCGCGTATATGGTTTATTAATTGTTGAAACACTTGCGAGCGTTTATCGGCCGTTATTAATTCCAATAGAATTTTCAGCGATTATTATCTGTAATTAAATTATTTCAATGGAATTTTAATAAAGGCACCGTGGTTGACCGACCGCGTTACCGTAAACTTTGACACCGTAAGCGGATTGATGAACCCCCGCCAGCCATGTATGCTAATTTAAAATTGAAGTCATTACTCGACGTTGCCGTCGTGTACACGGGTCGGCTATTGTTATGCGACGCGCTCGCGTATCGGACACCGCAATAATAACAACGGCGATATAATAACGATCTGAAAGTGCTGGAATAACGGGGACTTTGTGGACCTACATGACAGAGTTTCGAAAGCATTTGCACCAACCACTCGTCGTCTTCCTTCAATTTGGCAGCATAAAGACAACTTCATAAATATTATATCAGTCTTGTCCTCTTTTCGAGCGCGTACAAAAGCGCGAGAAATAGTTTGCCATTTTTTTAAGCACAATCCTCGCTACAGCTGTAATTTTCTCTATACAATTGTTATTTCTTTATCTTTTTTAGTTTATATTTTCAATACGACGTCTCATAGAATCATTAATTATGGCCGTTGTAATACAATTCTTTCATTATATAGAAGAGAAGAGGTTTCGCGTCTCATAAAGATTTCATTAAGCATTTCGTCGAGTGCGTATTGTTCCGTCTGTTTGCGTGCGCGTTTAATTTTATACCGTCTAGAAAGTGAGCCCGTCGATTCCCATAAGTATCGTTAGTCGTAATCTAAGACCATCCAACTAGGCATGTGATACGAAAACTTGACACCCGAGTATGCACGCTTCTAAGGCTCTTATCTCCTTATCACCTGACACTATTATGCACGCCGCCATATCTCGCACGGCGGCTCTTTATCTCCCTTTGATTTTATAACGTTACGCCGTTGTCGCGCGGGTTTAATAGTCGAGAAAAGTCCGCGACGATAATGATCGTATCGTGTGACGTTACTCGCGCTACTCGCGAGCAAAATCGTAATTTTCTCAAGAGTGTCTCTCTTTATATCATTTACCTTCAGCGATGCAAGTGGAACCTAACCGCGTTCTTTTATTCGACGCGTTATTTGTCGGAAGGGAGCGGCAAAATCTTCCGAACGAAGCTGCCGTAAAGCGCTCCGAGGCTGCCTCGGATCTCTAACGATCGTGCGAATGGAAACCTAAACTACCACGTGTCGAAAGAAATAATAACGAAGAGCTAAAAAGCGTGCGCTAGGATATCGAGAGCGACGTTATTCACACGCTTTTTACTATTGTTTTGCCGGGACGAAATTATTTAATAATATGTACACATTCACGCGATATTGCAGTAACAATATTTTACCCCGGCGATTGGTTTATTTCCCTTGTCGAACGATAAGAAGATTAATGTGCGCCGCGGCCAAATTATAGCGTGCTAATTCGCGGCTGCGAAGGAGCGATAACATAGTGCAAGTCTGAACTTAAGATTTTCGAGACTGGAAAAATAAACGACGCTAATTCCGGTTGCCCCCGGACCCGGACCGGGACCCGCCGATGGTTCTTCCCTATGAACTACGATTTCCTGCACGATATTCCCGAAATGATTCCCGGAAAAAAGTCGGCCGGTGTGGTCTCGTTCGGCACGCACTACGGTCTACAACGGAAGGCGAAGAGCTCGGAGAAGTAATATTCTCTTCAAACGCGATACTTTCGTCCCTTTTGAAACAATAGCTAACGTGTTTTACATTATTCTATATTATTAACATAGATAATTTAACAATATCAATCCTTGACAAGTGCAGATCCTGACTATTAAAAGTTCCTCGTATTCGTTTTTATCTTGGAATTCTTCAAGTTAATTTCTCTTGACAAAAAATCTCGAAGATATTCTCTAATATTCTCTGTAAGAACAATATCCTTTCACTTTACACTTCAATAAAGCAACATTTCCCGGTACACCAATGTCTCGTACTAGCTTGAGATGCGTCAGAGTCTAAAAATCAGAATCTGGATCTCTGTCCTGCGCCCCCGGTAATGCGCGGTCTTTTTCCCCCCTCCGTGGCCGCGCTCGTTTCTTGAATTGCACTTTATTTATGCGATCCTCAATGATCTCGAGGTAGAGATAATCTCGCAAGGAAGGCACGCCGCGCGCGGCGCGCGGAGACTATTTTCCCGCGGAAATATCCTTGCGTTAACAACCCGGGGTGTAGCGTGGACTGTGGAGAGAGTTTCTCGGGGTCCACGGAGAATCGTCGTCTCATCGCGCCGCGCGGAGAGGTCAGCGTCGTCCTTTCTGCGATTTTATTGACGACGGCGAGGCGCGGAGTAGCGCGCTTTCCTCGCACGAGGGATTCCAGTTTTATCCGCGACCACGTTCTCTCTCTCGCCCGTTCTAAAATTTACGATATTTCCGATCTTCTGGGGGTTTTTTTCCCCATTCCTTTTTTTTTTCCCTCCTCAATTCGACGAGCACACCGCGTTTGCGTGCGCGGTGCCGGAAGCATATCGCGTCGATAGATCTAACGGTGAATTAGCGCGGATGAAAGAGATTTTTCTCTCTCGTTGCAGATGCTGCGGTCGGCGGATCACCTTCTTCTGCATCCGAGCGGCGAGATCGCGCTCCGATTATGGTGAGTAAATCCCCTCCCTTTACACAAGCATGCTAGGCCTTGTGAGATAAATTATTTATGACGCACGCTGCGCGCCGTCGGTGGTATCGATTTATCGAGACAGTAGGATCGATGGTTTTTCTACGAATTCGCGCCGACGAAAACGTAACGGTGCATCCCGTTCTTACCGCCAATTCGTGTTTTCTTCGTTGATCGATTTTGCTACACGTTGAACACGACGAATTTATTGTTCCCCGAATATGTCGGCAAATTTGAATTTAGTTTACAAACTTACCATGGGTCGTTGGAAAAATTTACATGTTCGAATTTCGCGTCTGCGAAAAACGAAAAATTGAATTACGCAAATCCGTTTTTAGCTTCATTCAATTTTATACGGAACATCTCTTACGCATCTCAAATAAGAGCGATGCTCTGTTTGTCTCTCAGATTTTCTTCGGATACATCGCTATTTCCAGAGGGCATTATTAGAGATGGGATCAAGTTCAATATGTACTTAAAAATCCGAGTCAAATCCAATAATCAAGTTTCACTTCCTCAGTTTCATGTAACATTCATAAGAAATAATATTTCATGCATTGTACTTGCGAAGTAATCGAATCCCCATTAGTATCGAATTTTAAAATAAGTGCCTACAGGTTTTGAAATGTATACTTATAAGCAGTTTCTATCGTAAAGAATCGTAAAAAGATTGAATCTTTTGCAAGTAATATTCGAATATGTTATCATAATATATAAGTTATAATGTAAAACTGTAATAAAGAGATATTTGTGTATACACACACACATAATGCTTCACATTAAATAACCTGTAGAAGGGAAGCCTATTTTTATGCTCCACGGGAATCGCTTATTTTTCGTAGTATAACTTTAACACATATATGGAAGTTATAAATAAAAATCATAAAAAATCATTAAAAAAAACTTGCCCGTCCTCTAAAGGTTAAATTTCTAGTAAAGTAATCATAGAAGGTTCAAACATATTTGATCCAGGTTCGAGTCTATAATATGGAAGTGACACACTCTTGTTTTCCGAGTAACTCGTAGAGGGTTTGAACCCATTTCGTCCAGGTTCGAGTATACTTGAAGTATCGCTTTTAATTTTCAAAGTAATCATAGAGAGTTCGAAACTGCGCCAACAGACTCGCGCGCGCGCGAACCTACTTGTAAGATATACTTAATCCCATCACTAAGACCGAGCATTATCTCCCTATTCCACTTCGGGCTTGATTTTCTTTTCGAGATAGGTACGACGAAGCATGACGCGAAATTTGCGCGATATATCCAGCGCGAGGCGCTCAAGGAACGCTCATTGTCGCTTGGCGGCCGATATGGAAATCGCACTCTTATACATTATGGAGTATCACCACCCACCTGAAACCGGCCTGCGTTGCGTTACGCGCCCAGCGCTCGCTTTGTAACCGATAGTAACGCAACTATTTCTTTCTTTTTTTTTTTCATTGGAAACTGGGACAGCCCACGGTGGGTTATATCATTTTGCCTCGGATTACGCGATTGCTCGTTAACGCGCGCGCTCGCATTGTGCAAACCTTCACCCACGACACTGTTAAATATTAATTGTGGCCCGCTGTGTAATCACGCTAGTTCTGCCCGTTTTAGGGTATCGGGCGGGCCAATATGTCCGCGATTCCACTCCATTAGCTGCCTTCCGTAAATTGGATTTGTCCACCGTTCGCGGATTACACAATTCAGAGAATTTGTGCTCTACCGGTGAACATCGAAGCGGCAATTTAAGCGCCGAGAATAATACACCGCTGTAAATGTAAATGCCCGAATGTCCGCGGAGAGATAACGCGAACGTATCGCTCGTCGTCGTCGTCTTCGTCGTCGTTCGATTCGCCCGGAGGTTGACTGATCTCGATTTACCGTTACTACTTGGCGGAGACGAGGAAGAGGAGAGACTCGGGCGGTCGCTCTAATCTTCCGGTACGCTCTAGCCTAATTAGCCCTTTCGCCGCGGAGGGTGTGCACCGTAGGTAACTTCTTTACGAGAATAATGATGTAAATGACTAACTGCCTTTCATAATTCCCCTCGCGTTTTCTCGCGTTTCTTCTCTTTTATTTCAGCCGATGTTACGTAAAAACGAGCTAACTCACCGAGCGAGCCTGTTTTGAATAAATTAGGTTTAAAGCGCGGCGTTTTATGTTGTCGGCCCTCAACACGACGTATAACAACGCATTTCTTTTTAATTTTGTCAGCTAGAGTCTCAGTTCTGCGTATAACATTGTCCACGTAAAAAGCAGCTGTCACGCAAATATCGTGCAATGTTTCATAGAAATGTAACCGCTGTTTTATCGTGCGATTATGGCTTCCTGCTGACACGGAAAACGTTTTAATGGCGATGTTTAAACGTTTCGGAGCACAGATGGGACATTGTACATTATTTCCTGACTTTTTCGCGACATACGTTACTACCTCCTCAAACAGCTCGATGACATAACCGATCGGAACTCGCTCATATCATACATGCCCACGTGCAAGTAGAGACTGCATACGTAAAAGGAATTGTTATTTTTAATAAAACGGCTGTTCTTCTCACTAATATTTTATCAAGGACGCATCAAGTTCTTGATTTCATATTTTAGTTATTTTATAATATTTTTTTTTTACGATTCGTGCCAAGGGCGTTATACGCGCCTTTGAATACGGTCGACGAGTGGGTAATCGTGAAAAGTGGCCGCGTTTCGCGCGTTCCTAAGTGAAATATTAAGCATTACGTACGCGGCGCTCACGTGAGTGGAAAACACGCGAACGTAACTCGTACACTGTACGCCTGCTGTACCAGCCTCGAAGAACAGTATCCGCGACGTTGGTAAAGGTACGTTCACCTCCTTCCGCTCGCGTTCGAGACACGTGTTTAAGATCACGCGCCGGCCCTATTAAGCCGGTCAATCATTACCGTGTGTTGATTGCACTGATTGCTTTTCGGCCGACAGGTTCTATCACGGTCTGCCCGCGTCACGGTGTTACGAAGATTATAGTTCATAACGGCCTTCATTACAATTTAAAGAATTAAATATTTAACCTTAGCCCGAAATCATCCTTCGTGAGCTAATGATAATTTGTATAAGAGATGTTCGGTTATGTGTGGTAAATACACGTGTGTCGGTCTTTCTAAACTGTAAATTGAATTACGATAAACTATATTTTTTATATATCTAAAAGAATAGGAAATGAAATTTGCAAAACTTTTCTAATATATTTTTCTTTATAATATATATTATAATTTATTTTATAATTACAAAAAAAAATTTTTTTGTATTTATTTATATATTATAATATAATATATATTTTCTAATACCTACAATTTTTGTACGCTGTAATTTAACAATTAAAATTGAACAGAAATACATACACAAAAGTTGATTCGTGCGTCTGATATTCGAAAGCCCGACACGAAATTCGAACGTTGACAACAATGACAACGATTGAGCATCGCAGGATTTTCATCGGTGCTAATGCGACGTCGGTGCGTCTAACGTGCGCGACAGAATATATTCGCGTATCGTAGATCGCGGCATACGGATAACCGCACGCGTGTTTGCACGCGGACACGCGCGCGCGCGCACGCGCATAATAACGCGTGTATGCGCCGATACGTGCATTCTCCCGCGTGTGAGTCAGACAAATGGAATTTCGTGACACGCGATACCGAGCCGAACCGCGGCGGTTTATTAACAAGTCATCCGGGACCGGGTAACTCTCCTTGTAACGTTCGCCGCCGTCGAGCGTTAGAAGTCTCTCCGGCGTTTCGAATGCACGCATCGATGCGTGGAGAGGTGCACGCCAGAGAGCTCGGAGCGACAAGAATCGAGCGACGATTCATTTTCCACAATGCGAACATTGCCAACAGTTCAGCGGCTGCATGTCCTACATGAATATCGGACCGGAAAGAAATCTGACAATGAGATGCGAATAATGAAATATGATTAAGCTCGTTTTTATACCTATACAGATATCAATTTGATAACAGTGACTTCGACAACAGTAGCTTATCGCAAATAAGAAGAACAATATAATGAAAAATAAGTGGTAATGTGAAAAAGAATCTTTTTGAAAAAAAGCATTAAAGGAGAAAGAATTAAATAAGAAAGAGCTGAAGAGAAGATTAAATCTTAAAAAGAGATGTTAATTTTCTCTCAAAAAGAGAGATATCAACGATGAATATGAAATTGTTGCAAAATGATGATAATTTATTTAATAATTACTGTAAATGATTAAAAAATATAATTATTTATTTATTGAAAATTATCGTAAATTTACATTTAAAGTTTAATAATTACGTCAATCGGGTCTCTTTATATAAATTTATAATTATTATTATTACCTTTCGTATACAGTATGTTTCTAGATATATGTGGCTATATTTTATCACATTTAATGCTATTCTGTTACAAACCAAATCAAATATAAAAGTCTACGATGCATCCGCGCAAGAGTAACGTTAACCCCTTGGAATATTTCGCGAGTGTAGGTAGCCGGTTATATCTAACAATAGCGCTCGGAGGAATCCAAGGTACAAAAAAATTCGATGCTAGAAGATCCCCCGTGGCCGTGACAGCGACGTTGCTTCGTGCACGGCTTCAATCTGCTGCCGTTGAGATGCCAAGAACATTCTGTCGTGACCTGTCAGGTTTGCATGCCAATGTTCTCGCTCTTGGCACGAGCTGCAGCGTCGTGCACGTATAGCAACGGGTGCACGCGGATATCTGGATAAAGCAACATTTCAAATGCGTCATTATTAGCGCTGAAAGAAAAGTTGCGCGAAATTTAAAGTGAACAGAGTGCGAACGGTCGCGCATTCTGCATTTATTAATTTCTTTGATGTTAATATTTAAATTTATCGAATTGCAATTATGAAGGCATAAAGAGAATCGTATTAATATATAGAGAATTAAATTACATAATTTATAGAATTCAATTGTACGCGAATTGTAAATATATTTGTGTATATTTCTTTTTTGCTTTTGCAGTAATACTAAATTAATCATTACGCACGCATATATTCTCGTTTATTTTTGCAATCCCTAAATGAAGATAGTCATATATAGATTTTTATTGGTTTTTATTCGAACGTATTCATATAAATGAGCAAATTATTTCAAAAATTGGAATTAAATCCCACACATTGCGCGTTTATTTCACAGGTAGAATGTGAGAAAAGAATATCAGCGAGACAGAGGGACAGAGAGCGAGAGAGCGAGAGAGAGAGAGAGAGAGAGAGAGAGGGGGGGGAGGGAGGGAGACAGAAAAAGAGAAAGGGATAAAATAAAGGAATGAAGGGAAGCGTGGAGGAGAGAAAAAGCGGAAGGACGATACGGGAGGCATGTCTGCCGCCAGCGTCGTGGCGTGTATCGCATTTAATTAGCCACCATATGCGGCAATTAATTAAGAATTTCTCGCGTTATTGATGGTTTCACCTGGGGTGTCCATTAGTCGCTCCAACAACGCGCGCGCCGCGCCGCCGTTTTCGAACTGAGCGCTATATTCGTTCGCGCAGCCAGGCGCATCCTGCGCACGCTTTTCCACTAATCTATCCCCGGGATGATATACGAGTCGGCCATAACGCCGGCAATTAACGTTCTCACCCTATCCGCTTTTGTTCTGCGATAACAGTTCTTTTCACATAAAGATTTTTGTTAAATCGCAGGGACTGAAAGAAGATAACGAATGCGTGTTTTCTTTCAGCTATGAGTTACGTTATGTTTTATCCATATGACATCCATTATTATACTAATTGTAATATCTCTAATTATTAAATTTGCCACACTTGGAAATTTCTTTTTCACTTTTATCGGTATAGAAATTGATATAGGAAAAGAATGCGACGACGGAAAACGATTTCTAGAGCGAATTTGATTCGTTTTAAATAGAATAAGATATAATTTGTCAAGTTATAATAATAATAATAATAATAATAATTTATGTGCGATTTATGGATATGCAATTCGATTTCTCCTTGAGAACGACAATTCGCACGTCTATGGAAGATGTAATCAGAGCAACGCGCTCATGACAATAACTTCCCACAACATTGCGAAAAGTTGCAACGAGCAAACACATCACCGTGGTGCAACGCGTGGAAACGAATTCTTTTCAATGCTACTCTTTTGCCTGCCTCAGTAAAAGTGCTACTTTCAGTTTTCAAGTCAAACGAGATGCGATCATTATTAGTTATTACGCCAAACATTTTGCAATGATTGCGTCCAAGAGAGTACAGCGATTACGTCGAATATATTTTATACCGTGATTTGTAAGGAAGCGATATTAAAGCGAGACGTTTTATCTCGATATTAAAAAGTAAACCGTGCGATGTACATTTTATGCATACCGAGCGATCTTACGTTAGTAGACTCTCATTCTCTCGAATACGGAAGACTTTCATCAGGCGTTGTTTCCCGGCGCGCATTTTTCACCGTGGATTATTACATAATCCAGGATAATCTATTATCGGCGAGAAAGCGAGACGCGCGCGCGCGCGTTACTTTTCACATTATAATTTCGATATCCGTCCGTCCAGTTTCCGCGGTACCGCCGCACCGACTTCCTCCTTCTCGCCGTTAATGCCGGTACTTTCGACACGTCTGGGGCGCTGATGCTGGTGGAAATGCCGTTGCCTCGGAAACGCGTCTCTCGTGGTCTGGAACCGGCGCGGCGCGGCCGCGGCGGTTTTGTTTGTATGCATTCCACGCGTTGCAGTACGTGACATAATCGGCACGACACGCGTGTACCACGGGTACCATTATTCGCGAACAATGGGACAGGCCGCGCGGAGGATGTTCAACTGGAAAATCGCCGTGTCTACCAGTGGTGCTGATACTTGACAGTTCATTAAATCCGATTCGAGAAGCCTCCCCATTGCGACGTCTTCGAATCCTCTATGGCGGCTGAATTAATTTCTTCTTCGCAAAAAAATATGACAGATATATTTTGCATACTATGTCATTTCTTTATCATTTTAACCATAACAGTTTTTACGAATGTATATTTATTAATGATAGACTATTTATCGAAATATTTTTCTCTGAAACAAATTAAAAGTTTTAATTAATTTTTATTTGTGATATTTCATTTGCGGTGAATTTATCTGTAATATTTTATTTGTGAAAGAAAAGTTATAGAAAACCTTATTTAAACGTTTTTCCATGTTCGTTCGATCCAAATCACTGACCTAGATACAGTAAGCTTAAGCGAAGCTCGAACAAATCGATATAGGTACGTAAGATTTTCTAACGTGTGCGATTTGGCACAATTACGGCGTAATCCCTGCTTCTTGCGAGATCTCGGTCAATCTTTGAAACGCGGAAAGTGGGCCAGATATTGGAAGTTCGTTCGTTCGCTCGCCCTCTCGCCGATGCAATATGCATTCGCGCGTATAATCCATCGTTTTACTTTCGCTAACCGTCGAGAGGAGGTAAATAGATCTATATGAAAAGAGAGAAGGAGGAGGGGGAAAAGAGGGGTCCTTACACCTTGGTGAACCGATCCTCTTGATTGCACCGATCGGCTTCTCTCGTGCGTCGCTGTCGGATCAACCTGAGGCGACCGTCGAGCATAGTCGTTTGAAATAGGTGACTGCGCTCTCGAGCGGAGAGCGTGGAGAGAAAGAGACAGGAGAGAGAGAGAGAGAGAAAGAGAAAAGGAGAGGATCAACCTGAAGCGGAGAAGCGATCGTAGGGGCGAGGCAGGAGGAGATAGAGCTAAAGAAAGAGAGAAAGAGAGAGAAAGAGAAAGAGAAGGGATACGCGAAGCTGTGGCGTGACACGTCGTGATCGGTAGAAAGAATCTCGTCCTGCAACCCGGAAACGCCGTGACTAACAACTCGGTATCACGAAGGTGGAAGGAAAAGCCTGGGGACCCGTTCGTTCGCGGGGTGGTGGGTATTTCTCCTCCCCAGGTTCAGGCGGGTCATCAACTATCGGCCGTCACGGCGGGCCGGGGGATCGCGCATTATTATGACCACATCTAATTGAAACTCTACGGCTCTCGGCTCGGCTCGGCTCGGCTCGGACTGTCGACCCGCTCGGCTCGCTCTGACTCCGCTCCGGTCGCGCCTCCGCGCATATTAAGGCGGGTAGAATAAACTCGTTAATAAATCTCGGGGCATCGAGGTGTTCTTAATGAGAATTCAGTTCGGACGCGTACCCGGCCTGAGCCCCGGGTGGATTAGGCTGACTCTCTCGGTCTGATCTCTCGGCAAACCGCTGTCCTGTCGAACGACCTTGCGCCATCGCATTCTTTGTCCAGATGATGAAATGTAAGAATGAGACATCACGGGAATAAGATTGAATCTATTATATATTTTTACTAGGAAAGAAAAGAAAGGAAAAAGAGTTGCTTGCTTTAATTTCAGTTTCGTTTTGCGTAATTTTTTCAAGTATTCTTGATTAATGAATATGCAGTGACGAATCTCTCTGAAATTTATAATATGGAGTAGGAAAAATAAATATTAAGGTCTCTGAACAATGTTTAATAATGTACCGACACATATATCTTATTTCTAAGCAATTTTGACAAAAGTGAGGATGAATGCGTGCAATGAACTAAGTTTAATTGTTTTAATTGCAGATAAAATTTTTAAATAGATTCGGACTAGTGTAGGATCATCAACCGTAAGAGATAGCCTTCTAAAAGTATAAATTTGTTTGACCCGGGAAAGGCTAACGATCAAGATATTACTTGCCCAGCTGAACGATAGTTCAATGAACGTTCGTCATTTCCTCGCGTCTTTGACGTATTGCTGGCTTGAGATAAAATTCAAGAAATATGACTAAGATATTGGAACGCGTTATGACTCTTGCATTAATATAAAACTTAGCGATCTTATATAACTCTATTTCTGCATATTTATTAGAACTGAAAAAGTGAAGTTTTATAAACTCTCGATATATATTTTTCGCGTCATAAATATTGCATGAAATTCAATAACGTCAGGTCATCGAATAGTTACCATCGATTTTATTTCCACGTTTATTTTGCCTTCTGGAAAATCTAGCGAGGTTAATCGCGACGACGTTTTACATGAACAGAAAATTAAGTCGACGGCTGTGCACTAAAATCTGGTATGACAAGTAGTGCATCCCGCAGGGATGACTGATCCGCACAGTCATTTGGGCTTAGTGAACCCACGGATCCGAACTAAATGCACTGCAGACATTCACCTACATTTTATATATATTATATGCACACATACGCGTGTTTTTCTGAACAATAGTGCAATAAATATTTCAGGAAAAGTGGAAGCAAAATACAATCTGATTTAATTAGGTAGAAATATATATAGGATGGAACAAGATATCACAAACTAAAGCATACTTGTTATTTATGTCTCTTAAATTAAGAAAGAAACGAGAAGTGGGTCTAGCTTAAATCAGAATGTATCCTTCATGACACGTTGAACAGGAAGGACATATGTTATCCGAAAGAGGTCTGCCGCTCCTTAATTTTTTGTTTTTATCTCAATCTCGTATGTTTAATTTTTTGTTACATTTGTCACAAGTAGTTATGTGTAGATATTGGTAATTAATCATGATCGTTGACAACGCTCACTGCCATAATTATATTGTAATAAGTTCAACGAGCATAAATTAAAGATGTATGATATAGATACTTTCAGATTTCGAGATTACATAATTGAATGCGATAGGAACTAGTCTTGTGACAACAGGATTAGCTCCCTCATCGACATTCAGAATTTTTGCGAGTGGATTTACGGATCCCTCGTGTCCCTCGCACCCAGAACTCGTCAGCCGCTCGACGAAAAGCCGTTTTGCCATTCCCGTGCTTAAAAACGTGGGGTGCGAGCTCGTTCTACGCGTGAATGGGATGCCGCGAAAATTTATATGACGAAGACGAGTTCACGACGGGTTAATAATATGGAGTGGCACCCCTTACTTCTATATCCGCCTCTTTCTCTCTGTTTTCTCTCCGTCGTCTCCCTCATCCCCGGTAGGATCAATAGTCTGGTCCGGAGCAGGGCCGGCCGTAAAGCTGTCCGCGTTTGTCGGGCGACGAGAACAGTTTTCAATTTTCATTTGCTCCTTTGAGACGTATTAACGCTTGGAGAAATGAGAACGATACCGCTTGGCCGAGTAAAAGAGAAGGTATAGAGTTCCTCTGCAACGCGGTGATTTAACTTACTTTTTTTAGAGAGAACTTGAGAAAATTAATCTAGATTCAATTTTCTCAACTTTGAAACTAATTTCCTCGAATTCTTGAAAAAGTGGGTTAAAGCAAGATTGCAATTAATCTTTCAAATGTTGCCATATTCGACATTTCCTTTCTTGTAAATTGTAAAATGACATCGGTAGTTTTAAGATTGTCCACGATGTGTCTCTTTAATTCAAGCAAATAATACGCACTTCCTTCTTATGTTAAATTATTTCAATTATTTAACTAAACATTAATAGTTCTCGCATATGCCCGACACTGAAAGCTACGCCCAATAAATAATTAAAGAGAAGCTTCGAGGAGAACTCGCGTGGTGACTCGCGGCCCATCGGAGAGCGCTATAGTATTACATATCGCAAAGAACAATCCAAAGGTGAACGGCTGAGATTGAACCCGGGTCACCGAGCCGATGGTCTTGCACTCAGCAGAACCACGCGAGCCTCTCCTTTGCATTATTCCATTTTATGTTAATTATTAATGTAATTTGCAATATTTTCGCATCACAGTCCGCATCCATCTCATTAGAAGGAAAGTCTGATATCAGACTGAATCGTCGCGCCTATCTGCACGCCACGATGACCGTTAATTAGTAACGCGGAAACAAGCTACTGAGTGAAATGTAATTGCATTAAGCACTTCATGCGTGGAGATATAATGTCCGTGCGCGCGCGCGCCGTATGCGCCCATGCTCTTATTTCACGCGCGCGCGTTTTTATACGCACGCATGTAACAGCGGAACACTTGGCTAATAGCTAGTTCGAGTATTAAGGAAATTCGACGTGGTGTATATCGGGCAGGCGTATATGGTCAAGCGACGGTAGCGATGAATTCCATGTTCTTACATGTTTATACCTTAATTGAAAATTGTCTTGCTTCACTTTGCTTGTCAGGAAATTTTTTACCTGGGCGTTGCAGTTGAAGTTACTCGTGTTAAATCTGAATAACAGTAAAGACTTTTTATACGACTGTTAATTATGCTAATTTTATTCACGTGGAATAAAAGTTACCTATTCGGTTAAATCTGAATAATTTTTTAATCTAACTAATATAAAGATGAGGCAATAATAAGAATAAATTAATTCTACATACACATGTACACGTATATATGAATAGATTTTGTTGAGTCGCGATCCTGCTTTCATTCTATTTATTCGTATATACGAATTGAATATAATTAAATATTTCTTATATGCATACGAAAAACGAGAAAGCTGAGTACGCGCGAGCGGTATATTTTACGAGCCGTCTCTGGTTGCCACTCTTCTTACAGAATTCATCGCAAGCGTCTTTCGAGTCACGACTGTACAGTTTTGCCACATCCGTCGTAATACTACCACCGAGACGCGACTGCAGAAATAGGATCGCGTTCAGCCCCCGAACTTCCGCCGCCGCGCCCACCGGCACGCTTCCGGTTTCTCTGTCACAGTAACTCCTGCGGCTGCTAAAAAGGGCGCAGCTCGATCTACTCGCTTTTATAATGCATATAACGTACCCACTGAAATATAAACATATTTATCTTCTGAAGAAATTTTAAGTCATTTCAGCTAATAATTATTTAAAAAATTCAATTCGCATTTTAATTATATTTATATTTCAAACTGGTAAAACATAAAGTCCAATCTTTCTTTACTATCGGTATTCAAATATTAAAGAAGATACCACAAGGTAATAAAAAGAAAGACGCCTCGAGATTGCTCGAGAGAACTTCCAAGCATTTGATCGTTTTTTAAATAAGTATCGTAAAAAAGCCCTTTCCATCAAAAATCGCTCATTCTACATCGATCCCGTGATCGTTACGCCACTTACCATCCTCCTTGATTATCCTGCGTCCATTGAACGGCGGTCTTTCTTTTTTCCTACTTTGGGCCGAACGTCGAGAAGGAAACTCGATACCACGAAAGCCCGTCTTGGGGACTCGAGCGCAATGATATGGAAGATCAGCTGAGGAGAGTAGGACGAGACGATTTTCTTTATGCCGATGGTGGTCTTTCGCTAAGCAAAGTTGCCGAAGCACGTTGACACATTATTGGAGTATCGCCGTGCCCCGTCTCTCCTTTTCAATACGGGGCTGTTATGTTATTTTTTGAAGTTTAATGAACTATGCAGGGCTGTCAAACGAGGCATATAGGTCATTTTGCGAGATTATTAACGCTGCGTGAATATTTCGAGGGGATAATTTACGCAAAAATTCTGCACGCAATAAAACTCATCGGGCCGAAATGATGTACCTAATCTATCAATTCCGCTTGAAAACATTAAAAAATTTTCTTATTTTAATCATTAGCACAATACAATCTTCGATATAGAATATATATTGCTGGAAAAGCGCTGTATGCATTTTGATTCTAACATTTAAAGTGTATGGTAAAATAGCAAAGTGCAGAGATCCCATGGAGAGAAGCGCGATGACGAGGAGTGGCATGACGCGCGGATGAAAGAGATGAGGGATCAAAGTGTGGCCGGCCGTGAAATAAAACGATCACGATCAAACGAGACCCCTGTCGAATAGACCGAAAAAAAGGGAGAGTGAGCGGGAGAAAAAGATTGTGAAAGCGCGCGCGCAGGAGACTGACAGGATAAGGTCGGATTGTGTTGTGGGAGGGATGGACTTTTGGGGTTGCGGGCCGGAGCGGGATAGGAAACGATTACTTGTCCCTGTGTAAAAGGGTCCCTGCATCGGCCACAGCATTTCGGTGCAAAAAAACGATGTAGGTAATACTTTTTTTGAGTAACGACATAAATGCAAAATTAAAATCTCTAACGACGGAGCGAAGAACGTCAATTTATCACCAGGATCGTTGTATTATTTGACTCGCGCATATTTTTTATTCGCGCGCTTACATTGTGAGAGATGCGCGCGTATGTGTTTGTGTGTACGTGTGCTCTTTCAACCCACTATGATGGATCGCCGAGGTGGGCGACGAGGCGACAACACTTAAAATTTCTGGCCAAACCACTCTCCCCTTCTCGCATGCCTGGCTCTTCTGAATTTCAAGGTCGATGGGACGAGATCCTTCGGTCTCGTGCCTATTAATGCAATTGATATCAGTTATTTTTATATGAAGCTTATCGCGATATAACTGTACTGCCAAAGCACAAATGTCTTATAACTTTTTGAATTCAAAAATACCTTTATCCATTTCAATTTTATATTTAATAATTAATTTTAGCTCAATGGTCAATGATAAATTAATAATACATTAAATTTTAATCTTTTTTTAATTAATGAATATCGCGATGAATGAAATATTTTCACACACATATGACAAACACTTTTTCTATCCAAATGCTTTTTATTTAAATATTATTTTAACATTAATGCTTATAATAGGTGAATGAATTAATTCACCTTTTATAAGAGGAAAACCGTGCATCGAGGCGTGAATAATATAATAATGCATCTCCCTACTACTCGCCTACTTTGATCTCGTTTAGCTTTTCGCCGTGCGAACAAGGTGGTTAGGAGAGCTTTAACAGCGAGGTGGTGTTATCCCTGAGATTCGGCCGGCTGGGTCAGCCGGGGTCACAGCTCCATTGTATCGGCGAACGCTTCTAACTCGGTGCACTGAACTCAGGGCCGTATCGAAACTCGATACGTGACGTATCGTCGAGCATTCTTTCCCGCGTGATTCTTAGCATATATACGCCAATACGCGTAAACAGCTAATTATTATCTCTAGACAAGTGCGCCAGTATATCTTAAAAGTAGAACCCGTCGCTGGACGATATCGTTCCGCAAAACCGTAATCGACGATCCCGAAAGGTCTTGTCCGGCTTATCGTAAAAGGAAGATAACTCGATCCGAGCAATAAATTAGCCGCGAAGAGAAGCGACGTCAGACGTAGAACGCGAAGCTCCTCCGCAGACTCCGCAGACTACCTGCTCCCTGCTCCTGCTCGACTGGCGAGGCGATTCGGCCGGCTTAACCTATTTCATGTGACTTTTTCGCAGCGATATCTTTTTCGAGAATTGCAAGATCGGAACGTAATAACGTGTGTACGCGAGGCGGCGGCAGTCTCGGTAACGGTCGATACATGCCTGATCGAAGCGTAGGAACGGGATGTAACGACGACGGGGCGACGGTGCAACGGCAGCAGCGGCGACCGTAACCAGCATTTCTCTCTCCCTCTCCCTCTCCGCTATCTCTCTCACATCTCTCAATTCTCTCTCAGTCTTTCTCCCATCCTCCCTCCCCCCCCCCCCCCCCCGCCCCCGTCCTGCGATGCGCGGAGCGCGCAGCATCGAGAGTGGCTGTATCGGGCACCCCGCTGCCACACTGACTCTGATATACTCGCGAGATATCCGGGCAATTTAGTGCATCCTTTTGCTAGCTGCCCCGCAGAAAATCTTGGCCGGGAATCTCCCTTACAACCGATCGAAATGTTTCTCCTGTCCTTGAAATGAATACCACGGGTGGGAAAACAAGGCGAGCACCGTACAAACGATAGAGGCAAAACTTCCCTTCCCCTCCACCCTTTTCTTACCTTTGCTCTTCGCTGTTCCTTCCACTTGGTCTTATTTTTCTTGTTTTTTTTTTTCCTACGTCCTCCCTTGGCAATCGCCGCAGCCACCCCAGTCACCCCATGCCCCGAGGACGTGCCAGGACATCGTTCCTTATCGCCTTGTACCAGCATCCCGAAACTTCCATCCGATCTTATATGGTCCTTTAAAAAAAGTCTCGCAAAGCTTAGATGATTGAAAATGATAAAAAATGTGAGTTACAAATTGTTGGCTGAATTGCGTACACGACGCAACTAAATTTCTCTCTGCAAGGATTGCAGACGCAACTCTTTTATATAAATCACAATTCAATCCCGCGACACGAAAATTCACGGGAATATGACGAAGCGCGAATATCCTGACATTCTTCAGTCTTGTATTCAGCGAGACGTAAATTTATTCGAGAGGAGTCGAGAGATCAAACACTCGAGTCGGGTGTTAGATATTAATCGCATTTAACAAGACGTCTCGCTGGCCTCTCCAGTTTCCCGCAATCCACCCGAGTCGCATATAAAGAGAGATGAGAACTAAGACGGGGAGAGACCGCGAGCGACGAGGGGTGGAGGGAGAGGAGGGTCGGAGAGAAATTTCGGTTTTTCATCGCGAGTAGAACCACCTGCCAGCGCGAATCTCCGCATAAATTCCCGGCTCTTCAGCCAATAAATCGTGCGCGCGGAGTTCTTCTTCGTGGCTGTAAAACGTCGCGATGTCGAGCCAGCGTCGCTGGCGCTATATCCCGGCCCTCCACCGGAACTTCTGTCTCTCCTCTCCTCGCCGCGCCCACCTCATCACGTTTCTTCCGTTCTATCTTTTGCCGTTCTCCTCCTCCTCCTCCTCCTTTTCATCTATTCGAAGACACGTTTGCCAGACGCCGCGCCGGGCTCTCGTCCCTGCGTTTTGTTTTTCATCAGAGTACGTGGCCCGTCTTTTCCTGTCACATTTTCCCCTTCCTTCCCGCGCGTCTCCTTTCACCCGCGCTCTCGCTCGTTCGCTCCATCCGTTTCCCCCTCTTAAAATAATCAGTCGAGCTGATGGAACCCGGAAATGAAATTGCACCGGCGCGGCGGCGCGGTGCCCCGGAGTACGTGGGTTGTTTCACTTACAAGATAAGAGATTTATATATATTCCGCGTTACAGGAAATTACTTACGCCAAGTACATTTGTAATTTGCAACGTGATGATTTTTTGGCCGATTCTCAGCCATAATTGTGATTCTAGTAACTGTAATATATTTGAAAGTAGTACGTCAGTCTAATTCGCTTTTTTGTGAACTCGGTGGCGTTAATCTCGAGAAAAGTGGTACGATGGTGCAATGATATCGGAGGGAGCGCGTTGATACATCGTTCCCGCTGCATCCACCTTTAGCCTTTTCGCCGGGGAACTGTATCGGCTCTTGCGCGCGGCTGTTTAAAGCCCCGAAGACAATCCGGGGTTTCTTTATCCTGCTGGCGCATCGACAGCAGCATCGGCTTCTCGGTCTTTTCTTGCTTTACTTTTTCCCCATCGTCTCCGCCAAACCGCGCGCGATTCTTTTTTCGCCTGGGCGCGTCTGCGCTCAAACCGCGCGCGAGAAGCCGCCTTTTTCATTTTGCCGCCCGCAGCTATGGTTTTAAATGCAAATTTCGGGCCTGCCGGACGGCAAGCGGTGACCGTCAAGAGCCTTCGCCTGGGCGATCGGATTTGCGTAAGAATAGCGAAAGACGCACAGACGGACGGCCAGACGAAATGATTCACGGTTGCATGAACTCACTCCCGTAAATGAACCGCGGTTGCAATTACGAGTACGTACCCGAGAGCCGCGTAATGACGATCACATTTAACAACGAGCGCTCGGCATCTCCCGCCAGTTCCCGCCTGCCGCCGCTTGCCGCACACACACACACACACACACACACACACACACACACACACACACACCACACACCACAAAGCGATACGATTTCTTTAATCATTTTTATACGTTTCTCATTTGATTATGGATTATTCGAATGCATTAAAGTACATGATATTTCATATGTGCAAGGTCGAGTGTTGAATTTCAATCAAAGTACAAGGTTATCGTAATCACGTGGTATTCGCGAAACTAAATTTTTAACTAGACTACGTGAATTACATTATTAATTAATCGAGTCGTACAATCATGAATATAATGACAAATTCTCAAGTAATATTATTTCGAATGTAACTTGTGATTGTGTTTATGTAAATTGATAAAATGGGTCGTCGACATTTGCGTGCGTTATTATCTCACCTTCATATATCACGTTCGATAAGAGGGTGTCCCGAGGAGCGTCACAACACCCGTTACAAGCGTTATAAAGAATCACGGAGAGACTCAGCATCGCAGGGTGGTCCCGATACGCGGCCGTTTGTGCCCGAGCCCGAAAAGGGCCGCGCCACTATACGATGATGTAAAAAAAAGAAGAAGAAGGAGACGAGGAAGCGGAGAGGAGGACGTGAATGCCAAAAACGAATAAGAATCACTGCCGCGTTGCAGGCGCGGAGGGAAATGGAGGAGGAGGAGGAGGAGGAGGAGGAGGAGGAGAGAGAAAGACGGTGGACTCTCGGACGAGAGCGAGAGTGAGCACTGTGGCGGTGTTCGTGCGTGTTGTGTAAAGTAGAAGGCCGGGAGTTCGGCAAAAGCCGAGGGAAGCGAACGAGAGAAAGAAAGAGAGAGGGAGAGAGTGAGAAAGAGGACGGAGAGGAACCGGAGGAGCGAGGAGATAAAAGGAGGACGAAGACCGGGGTTGAAAGCGAGCCGCTGACATCGCGGAATGATGAATGCATTTGGGAAAGGAGCCGCATAAATCCTCCAGGATAATGCCGCAGCCCGCGGTCCGGCTAGGGTAGTTTGGCCGAACATAGCCTTGAATTTACGCGGGCGTTGTAGTTGATAAGAAGAGAGCTAAGCTGACTTGCGGGTCCAGAGGATGTGCTTAATTTCTTCAGGACATCATCTATAAATCATTAGCTCGCCATGTTTATATGATGTTTCACGAAGCTGAGACCACGTGCAATCTGCAGGTCCTCTCAATATCCCTTATATACAAACTTTAAATTTTGAGTTAAAAATGCAAACGTCATTTAATCCTCATGTATATACCTAACTTTAAACTTCTATAATATAACTAAATTATATCCTATTTTTATTGGAACATTTTGTAGACGAAAAACGGATTCGGCGATTAATATAGATACTTCCCGCAACGCGTCCAAGATGCACAATTGCCCTATCCCAACGGCCAGTGTCTCGTTCAAGACCTAGCTGATTGATCTGCCTAAACGCGGGAAAGGGAAACACCGATCACGATCCAGCCCAGCTGGATGTGTTTCGTTCGCCCGGTGTGGTCAAGCACGGGCGCGGCGGGACACGCTCGTCGAGAGGCGTGGGAAGCCGTGGCGAAAGGTTATGGCTATCGCGGAAATACTTCACCGTCTTAGGGAGCCGGTACCGCCGATCTCGCCGGATCGCGCGCGCCGGGTATTTATCGTAATAGGTAGCCGCGTGTGCACGCCGCTCTCGGTCATCGCGTAATATACCGCGCTCGTTGGGACGACGGTATAATAAAGTAGGGTACGCTGGTGCGAGAGCCTCAGAGAGAAGTATTTTCGAGGGTACCCCGTAGGACTCTCGTGTGCGGTAGCATTCGTCCAATAGGGATCGACGATACCACGATCGTCTCGAGAGAATTTAACAGTTGAGAATTTAACACGTAACAGTATTATGAATGTATAATACATATCAAAAATATTGATGTTTGTAATATATGTGATATAACAGCACAATATTTTTTACCAATAATATATGTAATATAATAACGCGTAATATTTGCTATCGTGAATCTAGGATGTAATACATATTTAAACAATATCTAAAATATTGATATTTACAATATATGTAATGTAATAATACAATATTTGTTATTTAGGATATGCGGCAATCGCGTAATAATTGCTGCTTTAAAAATTTTTTTTATATAATGTTGATCTATCAAATAATTTTTGCATACATTGAAAAAAGCGTTGCGTCGATATTAAACTGCCTGTAGTGGCTCTCAAGGCGCGGTATACCTGCTTGCATATGAAAAACTAAGCTCATAAAACGGTTTTTCTGAAGATGAGCATTTTTGCGAGCCAAGATACGGACGACGAATGCTCGACATTAAAAATGGTCCTTATTCCTTGGTCAAGGATATAGCCGGGAAGACTTGTACGGTTGCCAAGTACGTGATAGGAATAAGGTCGAAGCCTTCTTGACTTCCATGCTTACGTCTGTTCACCGTTGCCAAAAATTTGTTAGTGTCCCGGCTGCTGGAAAGCACCTTTAATCTCGCGATGTAATCAGTTTTATCCGAGACGGCTAAATCAGCGCGAAAATCTCAATAGTCAAGTGTGTAATACTTTTTTGCGGATAAGTCGGAAATTTCTAGTCATCTGTTCAAGTACTTGAGCCATTTCTTCATTGTACTTAATGATGCGAATTTGTAACACGTGACTCGGTCTAGACGCGTGGACGTGTGGCTTAATAGAACTGTCTCGTGGTCTTATTGAGCAAATCACACACAAAGTTACCAGTCAAAAGGAAGTGCTGAAAATCGCGCGAGATTTATTGTCCTGAAATTTACTGTCCTAATATAAGTCAAGAAATATTAAGTTTTATAACTCCGCACGCAATATTTAAAGCAATACATAAAAGTACGAGGGAAGAGTTCGTGTGTCTCCTTTTCGTGTTTAAAGTATTAATATAATATTTTCGTCAATTTTACATTACATTAAATAAAGAAAAAAATATAAGTATGTATACACATATCATATTAAAATGTATGTATATGCACATATTACGTTAAAATTTTAAGGATCTCGAGAGGAAGGATTTTGCTTTAGCGAAGAGGAAAAGGTAACGTACGTTCCTCGGGAGTTTTGCCGCGGCAAATCCCGCATTTCGCGCGAGACTTGGAAAAGAGACGCACAGAAAACAAATGGAATTGCATACATGGCGCGAGCGAAGGCTTATTGCGTAAAATGAATCACAAGTGGTCAGGCAGGCTCGCGCGAACGTGCAACCGGTCAAAGGAACCCTCCGATTCTATTGCGATCCCCGACCGGTTGACGATGGAATTTCTGTTCGGTCGTTGCGTTCTTCCTCTTTCTTCATACCGCGCCTAATCCGTTGTCGCTTTTGCCGATTGTGTTACTAATTTTCTCTTTCTCCGCGGTTTCCTCGTGCTCATAATTCAGATAAAAACTTGGAGATCACTGTCAGATGTATCAAGTTTTTAAGAACACAGAAATGAGGTGAAAAATATTAAAGTAAAATATTGATTGCTATAAGATATATTATTCTTTTTTTAGTTTTGTTTCATATATTAATTGCTTTATCTAAAGTTTTTTCGTATAATGATATATCATGATACATCTTATTGTTAAGATATGGTGTCTTCTTCAGTTTTCAGTACTTTAACAAATTCTATTTTTCTTAAAAAATATATAAAAAAATGAATGATGGCATGTTTTAAATTTCAAAATTGCTCGTTTAAACATCAATGTCGAAAAAGTGTTAGAGATGATGTGTAAATTCTTATTCTACGGAGTTCTCGCGAAATGAAATATTTTATGTGTCCAACTATATGTACCCCCAGGCAGACTGTGCGAGTATATTCCCCATTTTGGTCAAATTGAATTTTAAGCGAGGCGAGGTAACTTCTCCAGACATCGGGACGGCTACGGAGGAGTAAATTGTGTGGGTATTCGTGAGGGGGTTTCCTCGATTCCACGTTGCTCTGGAACTCCGGTGAGAGAAAGTGCCGCGCCCCCTCCGGGAACGTCAGTCCGAGTTCTTCGGATCGAGCCTCGATTTGCCTCGAAGCCGATTCTCGGTCGTTGTGTATGACGCAATCTCTTACATTGTCCATGTTGCAAGAGAGCGCCGAGTTTCGGTCGCTGTAACCGCCCGTAAATCTTGATTTGTACGCCCATCGCGAGAGATTCGTCTTAACGACAAATAGCAAAGAGCTTTTCGATAGAGCAATCGCGATTTAACGAGCCCCTCGTCAAAGATTTACGTTTCAATCCGTGATTGTAGATATCAATCGCAAAAAAATTAGTATAAAGAAAGAACGGAATGTTGCCCGCGCGCGTTTCTCAACTTTAATTAGCTTCAATTGAGTAAATCTCGTGATAATTTTCTCGTACATGTGATTCTCGTGCAGATTTCGATCAAGTTCTCGCTGTAAAGTCTTCGAACCAAATTTGGTCGTAATTTCCCCTGATCCTCAGGTCATTTCGAACAAATTCCGCATTGACAATTACTAAGAAAACCATTAAAAACTTGCTCGTAAAGTTTCCCCGACTACCGTTTACAATAGAGTTATTATCGGGAGTTATCCAGAATGGCTACCTAAATCAGGCCCCAGCCTGTCTCTCTCTCTCTCTCTCTCTCTCCCTCTCTCTCTCTCTGAGCCGCGGTGGAACGCACGGACCCCGCATCTGGCTGATTTAAAGCGGCCATAATTTATCAATTTAGTGGGGTATTTTTCATCCAATGGCCCGTTCGTTTGTCCGGTGCCTTCATAGGCACCAGCGCGATAGGACGAGGAGACGTGCATAAGGCGATATACCACATATACCGGACGTGCCTCCCCGTTGCGCGCGAGGTAGGCAGCGGAGAGACGCGATATTTACAGTCCCCGCTTACCCACATCCACACAACGCGCGGTTTTACTCCTTTATCCCCCCCCCCCCCCCCACCCTCTCGCCGGTCCCCGCGCCTTTCCTTCCTGCACCCGCTTAACACCCACGCACGAACACACACGCCAAAGAGATACGGGGACGTGTAAACGTTACACGCGTGTACGTTACCGGGGCTCTATAACAGAGAGTTGCCGCCGCCGCCGCCGCAGCTGCTCCGCCTTTCTTAGAGAGAGCACCCGGAGGATTTCGTGATTCAGGTTTTCCTTCGGGACACGATAGATAGACGGCGGCGGCAGATAGACGAGAACGTATATGCCAGCAGCGCGCTGGCGGGAAGTGCAAACGCTTGCATCATCGTCTAGAGTAGACAACGGATATTGGAATAACCGGCGGAGATATATATTAACACTGTGAAACAGCCGGCAGACAGACCGTACGTACCATAATACTCTCTTCTCAGACAACGGAATTTCTCCCGGAGTGTTTTTCACGAAGGTCTTTCTTTCTAGCCATTCGAAAGCTTTGTTGAGTAATGATGTCGCGCCTGTAAAACGGCGGCTTCGTTCAAAAGGAAATGAGGAAAATTATTTTTATGTAATATACTTATTTTTATGAAGAAAAGAATTGAATACCTTGAACGAGACGTGAGAAAGCGCGACGTTAACTTGCGCGTAAAGCAAAATCGAGTAACGCCTCGGTTTTCCCCGCGTGCCAATTCACGGGACGGTATCGCGCGCGAAATCCGAGTTTCCAGGATTATCGTTGAAAGGGTTCCACCGCACGTACCACGGGTATCACCTCCGCATACGGAGGTCGTTAACGACTCCTCGCGGACCTCGGGCAGATAAAGGGGCGGAGTTGTAGGTGGAAAAGAGTGTAGGTAGCCGCGGTAGGTGACTAAAACACACTCTAAACTTAGATGGTACGACCTTCCTGTCTCACGGCTGACTTCCTGGCTCTCTTTCTTCCTCGTGCCGGGAAGCGGGGAAGAATGTAGACTCGAGCCGGGGGAACCGAGACGGCGAAGAGAATATCGCCGCGCGCGCGGCACCGTGGGATTATTTATTCGTTTAAACAGATGCAAATGCGAGGTGAAAAGCCTCACGTAACGGTGAATGCGGTCATCGATACTTGCAAGTAATGGAGAGACGATTATGTCGAAGCGTGTCATTATTTTCAAAGAACACAAGTATAAAAATTATTGTTGAATAAAGTTAATTCGCTCGTTACGAGCTGAGCTATAAGCTAAATCATAGACCAAGGGCAAGCGTAAACTTAGGTGTTAAATATTAATTTATTCAATAACGAAAGTATGATTGAACATTGCATATAACTCAACGGTTCGACTTTACTCAATCTTCATCAGCGGTGAATTATTTAAATATTTAATAATGAACTTGAAATATGTAAAGTGGTCGTCGAGGATTGATGTCGGAACTTAGAGCAAAATAATCAAGCGTAATTGTGATGATATAGCAATAAAAGTAACAGAGCGTCAGAATCAATGGCAGTTCAATCATTCTTTTGTTATTGAATAAATTAATATTTAACACCTGAGTTTATTATATGCTCGTCCTTAGCCTATGATTTAGCTTATATAATTATTGTTACTAAATTTGTATTTTTGTGAAATGTCCTTGATAAATTGTTAAATAATACGAGAGTTATATATTAATATTATTTACGTATCTCTTTTCGCGTTGAAATTGTTTCGGCGACGTGTGATAGGAGGGTCAAGAAGTTAACGATACGGCCAAGAGGGTTCTATATTCGCTGACAAGCGGAGATCCTTGGTGGGCGTATAAAAGATTGCGATAGATGCAATGGTGATCAATCGATCAAACATCAAATATACGTCAGGCACTCGTCTTTCACCTAGACCCCTGGTCTGCCGGAGCCTCTCGTTCCTCGTGCTATCCCTTTAAATTAATGGACTGACGATGCTCGAAAAGCGGAAACAGGTCAACTTCCGAACTCTGTTCCTTGTGTTAATTTTTAAAGACCGCGAAGTTCAGGACGCGTACATTTTTTTACTTTCTCACGTGTTAATTCGCCTTATAATTCTCTAAAAATATTGCGATAGTCAGGTAATTTAATATTTTAATATTTACATTTTTTATTGTATTCTTAACACTTGATTGTCCGGGTTGATCTACCCTTCATAATCCATTATATTACTGAACTAATTGTAAATGGATTAATCTACCTGTTTTGCACCACGCTATTCTTCTGTGACAATTAATTAAAGAATTAATTAAAGAATAAGAGAAAGAAAATTGAAAGATGATGCGGATGAAAAATTGTGCAGTCAATCGGGGCATGACTTGCGCGGTTCTTATAAATATATATAAATTTTATGTTACATTTAAATTATTTTGATGTCTTATAAGCAATATCCAATATCATGTTGCATAATATTTTTTCAATGAAGATGTTAAAGATATTAAGAGACAGCTCATCAGATAAAGTTGTTTTTAATTTCTTTTTAATTTCGCAATTTAATTCTCGTAGATTAACATCTCGAATATTCATTCGCAATTTCTTTGAGTTGTGTAATCGAGAATTCCAACGATGGATCGTACAAAAAAAGAATACTTTGCTCTAGAACTTCCTATCCGCTGATTGAATTACAATTAAATCTATAATGTGGAGTGCCGATAAAAATGGCGGGGGGGGGGGGGTGGCCGTTCTGTCGTCCTCGATGCTAAATTGTTCCGGTTTAACGGCACCGGTCGTCGAGAGGGACGACCGATGAGATTCATCGAGGGAACGTCATATCCTCCGCAAATTAAAAGCCGGAGAGAGGGCGGCCGATCCGGAATGGAGGTCAAACGGCGAGTGAACTAAATTGGAGTCGATCTAATCAGAGTGAACCTTGCGCTTGTTAGTTTTTCCCCTCCCTTCCCCCGCGCACCGTGCGACGAAAAAGTCGTCAGGCATGAGTGCCTGCATCCCGCGCGCGACGATGCCGATGCCTGAGGAAGTGATGTCACGCGAAACCTCCCGTTTTTCCACATCAGAGGATCCGGTTTGACTCCTTGAAAGCTTAGTCATTAACATGCTTAAAAGTCATGTAAAACTTTTTGACGCAGAGGTATACAAGGAGAGCGAAAATTATGTAAATTAGTTTGCAATTACCTCAAATGCCGTTGCGGAAAGTTGACAAATAAATTCATTATGGTTTATATTTATTATTTTTGCTCTTGTTAGCCTTTTTGTTGGAAATTAATTTCAGTTACGCAAGGCAAATCCGATAAGCTTCTAATGATTGAAGAGCGCGACGTTCGTAATCGCTATATTTGTCGCCGCGATGATCATATCTCGTAAACGATGAAAGCACATTTCGTCGTACACACAAACGCGATTATCAGATAACAATAATCGTCCGATAATGGATCACGCGTGAATCATGTCCTTGCTATCCGTAATCGCGAAGAAAACGGCAGTAGGACACTCATCCCTTCTTGCCTTATCGGACAAAGCGTTATCACGGCGCTTTGACGGCGCGATCAAAGTCACGATAAATCACTGTGCGACGATCGACGGAATTCCCCCTTTTTTTTTACGTTTGCGAACCATTCATTACTCTCCGCTTCCGTAGGATGTGCGAGGACTTTTAAGGCGACGGTGCAACGATGGCGGCCATCCGTCTTGCCTCGCAGAAAATGGAGTTGCTACCAGAAAAGGCGCTATTACCGTTCCTAATGAGGTTCGTTACGTTATAAAACCGTCCATGAGCCAAAGCACGGCGAAAGTTTGCCCCGAGACTTTGCGGCTAAACGATCGCTTATTTATAAGGGAGTCGGTACGCAACAATGTGGGTGTGTACCGATACCGCGATGAAGGTATCGATCGAGCTGTCTTAAAACAACAATGTGAAATACCGCGCGCCATTTTCGGTATGTTTGCCGGCGAGAATGGACGAACGGACAAACAGCGAACGATCGAATCCCCTCATACCTCACGGGATAGAATACCGTATTAAGAATACCGTTTTATTGATATTTACCCATCTATATTTACAATGTTCACAATCTTCTCCATCATGTTATTATAAATAAAATGTTAAATATATGAAAGTACCATTTCAATGCATCTCTCTTTATGACGCCAACTCATAGTCATTTCGGCGAATAATTAATACATCGAATGTAGAGTGCAACATAGTTGCGTACATGTTGAAAAAAATATGAACGATGGATATTTTACGTAGTACAATTTAATTTGCCTTCAAAATTACATTTTATAATTATAATCGTACAACATCATACAATCATCTTTAGTACAGAACTTGTACTTGATATGTATATATTCTTTCCTTTTATCCACATCATGGTATTCGTGGTGTCCCGATTTCGTTACTTCTGTCTTTAAGGACTCACCCCAGACGCGCGCGATGTATTTATATACCATTGGCATGTCCTTCAAGGCGCCCGCTCTCCTCTTGACCTTCCACCCTCGACATTCTCCACCCCCCGATCGCGACTAATCGTTTGCCCACTCGCGACTCTCGATACGTACTTGTTTTCGCACACGTCCGCGGGATCACCACCACCACCACCACCATACCGTCGCACCAGCACAAGCGGCGGCAACAACAACGAGCGCGAGGGTGGTGTCCAACTCTCTCGGTGGCCGCTAAGGCGGAGGGCGAAGAGGGAGGGGAAAGAGAGGGGCGGAAAGAGCACTCGGTCGATCTCTCGTCGTTGCCAGGCGACCAACATCCACCACCAGGCTCTCGCGCTCTCTCTCTCTCTCTCTCTCTCACCCCTCGCGCCTAACCCTGGAGCGTAATTCCTGAAAACCGGCGCCATGGCGCCATCTACGCCGCGGGGATGCTTCACCCTCCTCGGAGGTGCCCCCTCGAACCCCGCCGTAGTCGCGCGATGCACCCCGCGACGCTCGGTCCCGCACTCGGAGGCGCCGCCGGTCGTCGTACGTTTCGCTTTCGTCGAGCATTGTCCTACCCCGATGGTGCGCTGGGCGGTCGGGGGGTGGCGGTGAGTCCTCCCTGCCGAGGATCTCGTCCTGGCGACGACGCTCCCGAGTCATCTCTACCTGGGAATACGCGACGGGCGATATTGGGGGTCGTGCCGCCGTCGCCATATTGCTGAGGCACGACCACCCTGAAGCGCGTTTTCGCAACGCGGTGCGGTGCAACGATATACGGTGCGGGTTGGTGCAATATGGTGGTGGACGCCTCGTACGTTCCGGAATTGTTTTTTGACAATGGCTGCCGGTGGCGATGTCGCGCGATAACCCCGGCAACGCCGAGGGTCACCCGTTCGTTTTCCTTCACGCTCGTGGCTGCGTGGGTCGTTGAACCGGGGGTAAGTCACCAGACATATCGGTATTGACACGTGCTTTCAGAGTATTCCAAATCCAGCTCTAATTGTTGTCAGACTCCCAATTCAGTTGTCTGAATTGGATCTCGTTTGAATCCTATTCAAAAGTTTGCTCCGAATGCTAAGGATTAAAGAGATGAAGAAATTTGCAGCTTTAGGTATTATTGTATGAGATGTCTTTGTCATTCATATTTAATATAGATGTAAGATTTTTGGGGGATAGAAAATTTAAACATTTACAAACCGACTTTGCCAATATGTGTTTATTATAAATAATGCATCTTACAAAATTGAAAAGAGATGCATTTGATTACAACGAATTACTACAAATTAGTAAGAAACGTTGATGATGTTTTTAATTTTCTTGTTACAATTTTGCCACACGTTAATCGTACAGTTATCGTTATCTTATTGAATATAAGAAAATATATAACAATGAACGCTTAGTAATGCTTAAACGATTTTATCATTACGTTCCACGACAGTAAAAGCCAGGGAGGAAATAATGATTGCCCTTATCTTGATAATGATACTTGATCATACTTGATCATACTTGATACTTGATAATGATGCTTTTCAGGTATAAATCGGTATCCGAGGTCTCGAGTCTCGACATTATCAAGGAAATATTTGAAGCGCTCGTCAATAAAGTCATGAAACAATAACAACGCGTAGGATTAACGTGAACTTTTTTTTCTCGACTAATAAAAGAGAATCGGGGCGAATACTCAATAATACTGGTACTCATATCGATGTCACGTTTATAGATTTAATTTATTCAGCCTTTTAAGCTCGACACGCCGCCCTCTTAACCTTTCGACCGCCCAATAAATGATGGAATTATTTCTCGCTATTTCTGTCGTGATCCACCTACACCTTCATGCTTTTCTCCGATGCACCGTCACCACCGAGTCGCTGATAACAAGCGATGGCCTTCGACATTTTTAGCAATTAGTCAACTTCGCAGAAAAGCATCCGGTCGAGTCTTAAAGTAAAATAAGGGCGTGCTATTCTAGATAACTTCCGAGCCGCGTGATAAATTAATCGATTCACGAGGGTATGCCTTGAAAATAATGTGTCAACATTTCTTAATTATTTTTACTTTCGATATTCTATATTCAAAAAACTTGAATATAGAATAATGATATTTACATGCAAAATTTGATGCAAATCTGTTTCGTAATAAAGGCATATTGAAATTTAAACGTCATCAATCACCATCTCGACAGACAAATGAGTATAAATCACAGGCAAAAGAATTACTTATGTAATCTCTGTTGTGCCAAATCTGTACGATTTTCCGACGTGGTGACGTGAATAAATCGCAGCGGCGAAACTTCCTGTCCCGGGGCTGGGTATGTACGAGACGAAAAGGGCTATTTGTACAGGCGAATTCCCGCGAGGGCGGGTGTTTTTCAGCTAAGGCAACGAAGGAGAGGAAAGAGGGAACCGGCCTTCTTTCTGTTCTTCTGTTCGCGACATCGATTCTCTTTTTTGCCGCGCAGCATCCTTCTCTCTTCCGCGTTTCTATTACCCGCTGAATGCAGCGTGATTTGTTATATGCGCCTACAGGACTAGCGTGTCCAACAAATTTATTTAATATCATTGTATTATCTTCATATTTCCGCCTCCGCAGGCTTTGAGGCAACATATCCTTATACTCGATTATTGAAGTTCCCCGCAAGTATACATATGAGCTACAGCAGTCGAACTTCACGAGAGAAAACTTTTTCAATCTGAAAGTTTCATGCGTGGATCTTATTCTCATGCACGCTTGTTGTTGCGCAAAGTGACATTTTATCGGCGGCAGCTCGTTTATTTTTACACAATCGATAAATTATTAAAATATTAAAACTTTGAATCTAACTTTAACAGATTAATTTTAATTGTACACTTTTACCTTTTGAGAATTTTTATTCCTGGTTTTTTTATTCTCTTGACCGATAATACTTTACCCGTGAATTAATCGATCTACGAGAAAAGCATATTTTATTTATATTTCGGAACGTATACGACCTTATAAACTTCGGCATATCGATAACGAGAAAATCGCCGGAGAAGCGGTGGGTGTCGCGAAACTGCCCATGCCGCACCTAACTTCGCGAATTATTGTGCGCAGGAAACATCTTTTATTGCCGCAGCAAAGGGGACGATCAGGAAAGTTCTTATAGAGGGACAATATCGTAGTCGATCGCAAGAGATAGGGGACACGTGTAATGTTATGCCCATATTGTATGTAGGCCTAATGCGTCTGCCAATCCCGATATCCACAAAATTTATCGTGATTTACCGCGGATAGTATATCGTGTACGCTATATAGGTGTAATCATAAGTAACAAGACACGCGAAGCAAGAATCAGAGACTCGTGTGATATTAAAAAGTAATTTGTCGATAAGAAAAGAGCTATAGCCATCTTGAGAATCGTCAGTGTAATAACAGCAAGCTCGAAATGTTCTCGCTGTCCCTTACATCCTTTCTTAGCGGACCGTTTAACGTACGCCATCGCCAAGTGTGTTAAGTGTTTCTCGTCTTGTCTTGTTTCATTGATATTAAATGCGATTTTCACAGTAGATAAATCAAGCTCAGCGTTAGACAGCCACGCATAGTTAAGTCTGTCACTCTAAAGGGAGCTGAGAGCAGCCGAGTCTGTATCTCTATCCGATTTTCGCCCGGTAATTTACGGAGCACGTCGCTCAAATTGCACGAGGGATGCTGGTGCCATAAACGACAATGAGACATTGGAGGGGGGAAGGAACATTAAACGTCCGCAGAATAAAAATTGGACATCGCTTGAACGATCCCCGCCTAGGTTATTAACGTCGCGATAAACGGGTAATGGGATACCATAGGATTGGGAGAAATAAAACGAGACGATCGAACTAGACGTTGTTATCGTGTAGCGTACCGTGAATCAAACGTTGGTTTTCTTTTATCTTGGAAAGGTATTCTTCGAAGGATGTCGCTGACACTACGAAAATATCCCAGACAGCAGGCACGTCCAAAATCGAAACATAAGACGTCTTCAAGACATCTTTAAGACATCTTTGACACACGGTGCTGTCTGAGATGCATGTCGCACTTCGCATTGCAATTTCGTGTGACGGAATTCATTCGCGCGCGGATATATCGGGAAGATATAAATTTCGCCGGCATATTTCACGCGTCTGTTGCATAGCTCGGCTCGCCATCGCGGGGCAAGATTAAAATTGGGATTAATCAGGCGAGATTACCGGCCGTCCGTGCTCTTTCCCGCGTGTCGCAGTCGCGCGATAAAGCCGTAAAAGCGCGCGCGCACGTCGCCGTTGAATTGTACTATTTGGCGCGATTCACTTTCCGCGGCGTCGTAGCGTATGTCGTTGAAAAATAATCCTCGTCGTACACCACCTCCTCCGTCAAGGCCTTCGCGTGCGCCGTTCCCTTTATGCGCGCGCGAGCGTATAATGCGGCCGCGCCGCGGGTCCCGCGGAGCGGCCCGGAGCGGAGCGGAGTGGAGAGAGGGAGAGAGAGAGAGAGAGAAGAAGACGCTCTCTCGAAAAAGTGCGGCAACAAAGTTGCGCGGTGCGCACACCCACGTCCGCGAGATCCAGAATGTCAGGGTCGTACCTTAACCCCGCGCTGTCCTTCGTGTACCCCACCTTCCCTCTTTTTTGTCGCCGGGTTGCATTTCCACCGGTGCAGTTACCGGATTTTTCTAATTGCACTCTCTCTCTCTCTCTCTCTCTCTCTCTCTCTCTCTGACTCTCTCCCTCACCCTCCCTCGCGGGATCACCGTTAAACACGACACACTGTTAACCGCAGCGCGAATTAAGGTACGGTCACTTAAAAGCAAACCCGTAAACCGACGCCCACGCAGCGGGTACCTGTTATATACGCACTTACGTGCGTTCAGGGGCGGATCGAAGAGCGAAATCGAAGAACGGAATCGATAAGCGAATTGAAGCTCCATTTTCGCAGTTGCGAATCTCACCGAAATCCTTTAGAGTCGCTTTACCCATCCATTTACGTGTTATGACGAAGGATATGTAAAAATTTTATCCAAATCTCCAAGAACTCTCGAGATCCAAGCACCAAGATAAAAAAAACTTGATTCCGTGAATCATCCGTTTAACACTTTCGTAATTACTCACCTTGCATGTAAGAGAAGACATGTTTACAAAAAAATTGAAGTGTACTTACATTAATGAGATTAAATTGAATGTCGTCTTTAATTTAATCTGTGAAGTACATACGTTATATGCGTCATTATTCTCAAAAACACATCAAAGGCACCATAATTTTTAATCGTGACGCTATTTCATCGCCGAGAATAAATTAGTAAAATTTGTTTCTCTCTCTCGGTATACTATAAAAGATCCTGAAGCGTAAGGCCTCGCGCAGCCGATGCGAACCGATGCGGTCCTGGACGTACAAGTATAAGCCAGACAGAAAAATCCGAAAGGCTCTCTTCTACCGATGAGTGCCACGAATAAGGGCCACATAAAGACGGGTCATAAAACTATGATTTACGTCTTGTCATTGATGCGTTTGCTGTCCGCCCGTCCGTCGGTCAGTCCACCCATGGGCCCCCGTCTATCCATCCGTCCATCGTGCGTTCGTCTATACGCACCCATGAACCCCTCCCTCCCCTTTCTCCCTCGGTTCATCATCGTCTCTCTCTTCGTTCCCTCTTATTATCTTTCTTATAGCCTACCTTCTTGTTCTTCTTCTACTTCTTCCTCTTCTTCTGCTTCGTCCTCTTCGTCTCTACCGGTTTCGCCGGATAGCCCCATCGGGCCGGCGATGATCGATTCGTCGCTTAGAAAAAGTAGCGTGTCGTTATCATCGCAACTATTATGATCCGCTGTGAATTATCGCGTGCGATAGGTGCGCGCGGCGACGTGCGATTCGACGAAAGCACCTTCTCGTCACACGCGTCTGATCTCACTGTATAATTGAACATTATTTATATCTCAAGAATTTTGTTGTCTGTACCATGTTACAGCCGCCAATTAAAATTTTAAACTTTTTTAATTGGAGAGGAAAATTACAGAAATATATACATGTATATGTGTAATATAAGATACTTTGAATAAAAATTTATTTATATGCTATTTGTAGATTTATAAATTTTTATGAAAAACTTCGAGGAAGCTTGTCGTGCAGAAATCTCGACGTCTCGAATGAATTTATGACTTGATAGTAATTTTGCGTTAGCTCTCGCCGCCACGCCGCAGATGCGATCTCGTAGACCTCTCGCGCGGTTCTTTGTATTTCTTCATGCATTTCTCCTCGAAACATAAGTTATATATACATGTGTACAGAGCATGGTCAGTAGGTTATTTAAAGTTTTAACGCGGTCTCCGCACTCCCCCGACAAGAGGGTTACGTTTAATGGCGTCTGCGGTTTCCCATCAAACTTCTCCGCATAGCACCTGACATCTCACACTTATATCCCCCGGGATTCCGTCGTTTCTCATTCGTTTCGTGGAATCCTTTTACCCTGATTTTCTTTCCTTCTCATATATATAAAGAAACACTTTTAAAACCATCTTCATCATCTTCCCGAAGAATTCCTGAAATAATCTTGCGCCATTAGTATTTACATATGCTTCCTGCAATATATAAAAATAATATTTGTATGTACGAAATAATAAACAATATCAAATAAATTTTACATTCGCAATCTAAAATAGATTCAATTATTTTTTTCGAGAGTCAAACATATCAAAGTTACAAGTGGAATAAATAAAAGCTTGATTTTATTTTATTTTTAATTATATTTTACTATAATATTACATTTTTTCTTTAGTTACTAAACAAAAGTGGCGATTAAATTTTTATCAACAAGCAAACTTCGAAATTATCGGAGAGAAGAAGAAATAGAGCGATTTCGCGAACACCCTGTGTACACGGGTGCATCATAAAGTTTCCATGTTACTCCATTACCGAAGATGACGCAAGTACTGCGCCTTAATCGCGGGATTACATGGCTCGCGGTGTAAAAGCTCTGTGCAGGACAACGCAAACGCGAATTACGAAATAAAAGTCGGCTGCGGCGGCGGCGGCAGTGTGACTGTCGTCGCGTTGAAAACTTTCAAGTGAAAGCGATCACGCGCGCGCCGCTTGTTAAGACGTCAGTTATCGTCGGCCGTAGGTGATTAATCCGACAGGTTGGAGGCGGAATTATAAAACGGCGAAATGCGTTATCGCGCGAGCGGTGACGGCGACGGCGGCGGCACGAGGTAAAGACGAATACGTTTGGCCTGCTCGTCTTGCACTTCGCGACGATACGTATATCACGCCAGACACGGTTCATCACCGATGATGAGGAAAGACAGAGGTCCATTTATCAGAGGCTCGTTTGTAGAAATCTTTCCGAGTGCCGAACGATGACTCAAGGGATATCCCGAGATTGTCAAGGATCGTTTTACTTAATTTTTTTTTTTCGAGTTTGCGATCCGTAGATGCGATTCAGATTCTCGGCTCCGCAGCTCGGCTCGAAAGCGCCAAAGCGGCAAACGGTGCAACGGAGATAAATACAAAGTCTCAGAAGTTAATTAATTAATATAAACGCTTGTCATGATAGTAAACGCGGCTTGGAAATACGTAGCAGGAATCGCGGGATGCCTGGAAGGTGGAAAAAGTTTCCCCGCGCAATGTTGCTTCATAACTACATATATCCATGGCCGGATCGAGGCATTTTAAGAAGCCTCGGTGTAGAGGTAGGAGTTCTCAAAGAATAGCAGGCTTATATCGCTTACATTTTACAACATTATAATTCAATATTTAAAGCTTTCTCCCAGGTTAAACTGCCTGCCAGTTATAAATCGCCGACGTTGCTCTTGTAACGAATGGTCGCGCACGCATTTCTTTTTTTTATTCAGATATCAGAGGGATATAATTGATATGCACATACGTTAACTTTACAGACCTAA
Source organism: Temnothorax rugatulus (assembly GCA_035220575.1). Lineage (NCBI taxonomy): Eukaryota > Metazoa > Arthropoda > Insecta > Hymenoptera > Formicidae > Temnothorax > Temnothorax rugatulus. The sequence continues at coordinate 601,639 of JASTWL010000019.1, read as the reverse complement.
AGACAAGATTAATTCTCTCAGCGTATATTTTTATCATTCCCGGCGTAAAGGCACCGAGAGAATTACCTTCGGTGGTACGGGGGCTCGGCCCTGCACACGTACGTCGGAGTCGCGACGCGAAGGTGAGCGCGCGGTTAATTTGCATAATCAATTCAAAACGATGAGTCTCGCGCCTCGAATGGATCGGTCATTCTTTTCCCGACGGCCCCCGGTATGGAAGAAAAGCCATTCCTGGCGTTATATAAATTACGGTCGTCTCACCCAAGAGAAGTGCACGCTCTCTTATGATTGTTGGGACGGCGTTGTGGTAGCGAGTAGCAACCGGGGCTCTCTCTCGAGTCTCCCGCCGTAGTGGCTTCGCTTCGATTTGGATCTCTGATTACGCATCGCGAAGCCGACGTGCGCCAAAAATAAAAAGGCACTGAGTAACAGAGAAAGAGAGAGAAAAAAGGGAGCAGAAAAGTGAAGAAGGAAAAACCGCGCACGTTGCAAGGCATCGTGAGGCATAAAACCTTTTACGAGCGTTAAAAATCGCCGTGGTACGGCGTCCCGGCGCCGTTTCTTTATTTCCATTGCGGTAATCCCGTCCTCCCTTTACCGTTATACCTCGCTGTGGTCATAAACAAGCGAATCCTTCGCCGTTTTAATTTCTTCTTCGTCTCCTCCGACCGAAACGCCTTATAACTCTTCTCGCATACGGTCCGCCCTCTCGCGCGCCCATCGTCTCCTCGTCCCCCGTCGTCTCTCGCCATCCGTTGTCATCCCTCCATCGTGTTCCTCGCATACGTAGCGTTTATGGCACTTACACGCTCGTTAACGAATCCACGTTATTTCGCCAGATACGCTCCCGATAGACGATCATTTTCTTTCCATCGTTGCGACATGATTACGTCGTTTGAAAACGCGTATATTTCGTAAAGATTATTTTGAAGAATTCAATCATTCGTAAGGGAATGAATGGAATAAAAACTTGGACCATTCCATCGATGGTCAACCCACGCTCTTGCAAAGCAAAGAATTAAGCGCTGCAAAAAATTGAGAAGCCTTGATTTATATCAGCTAGAAAATTACATAAGATAAAATTAATAAATTTGTCTGTAAACTTCTGATTACGTAACTGTTTAACACCTCGTCTACTTCGACGAGGTTTGAATGCGATGGTAGAAGCGTAAAAAAGAATGCGTATTATGTAACTTTTTAATCCTACCTATTTTTTCACAAGGTTTCGATGATGAAAGTCTAAGTGGTATATTCCTTTTTAATATTTGATTAATAGGACATACCACTTCAATAAAACTATCCATCGCGATTACATAATGTATCTTATTTTTTCTGGGAATATTATTGATAACCGATCGCGTGATTTTTTTTCCTGCCGCAGATGTGAGCTACTGAAGGTGGGATCCTCAGGAACCGCGAGGTTCTCGCAATGGAGGCGGGACCAAAGCAGCAGCCGCCGCAACAGCAACAGCCCCAGCAACAGCAGCAGCAGCAGCAGCAGCAGCATTCGCCTCAGCAGCAACAGCAGCAGCAGCAAGAGAGCTCACCCAGCAGTGCGAGCTCTCAGTCTCAGATCCAGGGAACCATCGGTCCTCAAGGTGGCCCGGCGCAGGGTCAAGGTCAGCAGAATGCGGAGGAC